>JAPQWV010000547.1:0-406000 GCA_027422505.1 Craterostigma plantagineum
GACCTTCTCGCCTAACACCTTCAAACCCTCTTCCATGGACGTCATCCTGTCAGTTATGAAATTAATATCAAAAAATGTTCCTCCGTTCTTTTCAACACCAACCAATCTTCGTCGAATTCCCTCCAATGCTTCTTGAAATGACATTTTCACAGTAGATACTTCTCCTGACTGAAGTTGCATTTTGTGTTCCAACGCCTGAATTTTCTGCACAACTGCACGTAAAAAGTTAAGCGTTTAGACCAGGAAAATTATCAAACCGAGTACATAATGTTAGTAATGGTACGTAGAGACATATATAACATACAATTAAATCAGAATAAATCTAACAAACCCGAAATTCCTTCCGCCCGTGGAACGTCTTCATCAAGCATGTGCTGACTGCTTGTGGCACGTTGTGTTCCCGGCTGAACATCCTCATTCTCCATCTCATCGTCTCTTTCGCTCTCTGCATTAGCCGTGACACTGTGCTTCTTATTTGATAACTTTGCTTTTTTCACAGAATCGACGAACCCACTTGACGGATCAGTTTCACTCAGACGTTTTGTCTGTCGTGTAAGTTTTTTCGGTGTGGACTTTCTGACCAATCACTTTGTTCTTTCCCTTACCTGATTTCTTACCAGACACTTTCCTACCCTCAACAACAACATGTTCTGATATAGAGTCACCACTGGCTGATCTTTCCTACCCGATAATTTCGAACTGTTACGTTCATTGTCCTCTTATGCGTCACACTCTTCCTCGATTTCTGTTGCATCTACACTCCTTGCATGCTTAGCTGAAACGTTTCCTGCTACTGGAGGACAAATAGCCGTAACTCCTTTCTCCAAACACAAATTGATCTTCTGCAGTAATGGAGTGCGGTTCTGAAGTGCGGAGTGACTTGATCTAATAAAGAACGAAGCCGATTCTTCAACAGTTGACTGCAAAATACATCTGCCAACACCTTCGGAAAAAACAACTTCTGTGACCTGCTCCAATCTCGGCGAGTACTTAGTACTCCAATCTTTTGTCTTCCACAGACACATTCGTGGAATGCCAGGTTCCACTCCCTCAAGTCTCTTCGCAAACGACTTTGCAACTCCAGGGATACATTCATAAGCAAATATCCAAATAAGGATGAACAATTTATTTCAATGTCAATGTGAAAGAATAGATATCAGTAACTGAAATAATAAACACAGTACTATTACCTGAAATGGATGTACAAAACCTCTTAAACTTTTGGATTTTTGTTGACTTGCTCAACGGTCGATTCATCAGTGTACTGGGAGAGATCCCTCTTAAGTGACGTTAGGGCTTCATTGAATGCTAGTGTTTCCCATTGGTAAGCGTTGAATTTCTCAAAATCTTCCACCAAATACATTATTGCAGGATCGACGTAAGCAGTATCTCTATTACTTCGTAATTGAATGACTCCGGCGACAAACAGCAAACTCGCCAACTTTAGCTTCTCAACATCAACGGTACTATCCGAAGGGCTTCTCATCGTACTCAGTCGGTTCTTTATGTCTCGCAACATAATTTTTTTTGTTCCTAAAATGTCTTGTAATCAAGGCTGTATTAACATCTATTGGATCCTCAGGGACAAATTTGAGGCCTGTCAGCAGCGAGTATTCCACCGATGAAAACCGTACGGGTCTATCTTCAATAACCATCCACAGCTCGTCCGTGTCATCATATTTGATTTGACATTGCATCATATACCACAACAAGTGTCCTGATAACTGAAAATTCTCTGCAGACACTATTAAATGTCCAAATTGGCTTTTTGAAACCATCGCATCTAGCTCTGCTCTATTCAAGATTTCCATTAGATGCGTGCATATCTCTTTAAAAGTGCCAAATATCACCACTCTTCCAGTCTTTACAGATCTTCTAGGGAACTGTGTTTCTAATACTGCTTGTATTAAAAAAATGTACGCCGGAAATTGATACTCAGAACAATAACAGCATATCAGTTAACAATATCAAATGATACATTCAGAAACCCAAATTGATACTTAGCACAATAACAACATATCATTTAACAATATCACACGATACATTCAAAAACCCACTCCCAACAATTTTGGAGGTTTGGAAAATATCATATTTCACAGCCATAAATACAAGATAGTACTAACCTCAAAATCTTGCTACCCATGGCAATTCGACGACAAATATTAATAGATTCAATCCTACAGAGAGTAATAATCTTGTTGATCTCTCAATTACGCAACACCAGCATGTGCTTCCAAAATTCCGACAACAATATACTCTGACCGTTTCGATACTGCCTTTCTTTGTGAGGGAGGGCTTAGAGTAGCGGGATTGGAAATTTAATTCAGTAATAATAAGATAAATGTTGGGCCAGTCATTCTCAAATAACCCAGTATGCTGAAATAAAAAAATTAATTGTGGGCCTATCATTTAAACCTTTACTTCTGAGGTGTTTATAGGTTTAATAAGTCATCAGATTTCATTATCAGTATGCGAGCTTATAATGAGTTTCGCTAGAAAGTTATTATGCGTTATATACATCATTTAGAATTTAATAATTGACTTTACGTTGCTTTTTAGCATTAGAGTTTATCACTGACATACTTGTATCCGTATTCAATATGTAATTATACGATATATTATGATTGTATGACTATATGATTTGACAATGTCATTAAAAAACTTGTAATATATAATCGACTATTATTAATCGGTCGTGTAACTTCAGTTGTACATATTGGGAAGCTAGAACTCCTCCGATCTAACGTGACGTATAAATATTGGTCAGTACTGCAAATTAAATTATTCTATTGAATGTTAATAGTGCAACGTTTGATTTTTCTGGGCGAGAGGAAGACCATGAAATAACATAAAGTAAATGTTTACTAATATAGCAAGGAAGAGAACACGACAAAGAAATTTAAACTGCAAACTTAAGCATTCATATCCATCTATTGCAGGTAAGAGCAACCGCGAGATATTTTCTGAAATCTTCTATTTGTTTTTAGGTGATTCCGTAGACAGAATCATCCGTAAACATCAAGGCAAACACCGAATCTTCTATTTGTTTTTTTTTTTTTTGTACACCGCATTCACCCCTGTCGGCAAATTAGAGGAAACGAACAATTTTCAAAAAATGGTACGTAAATTGCATGCATACACATGTATGAAATAAACATTGACGATTTACGCTGTAGCTTGGCAGGGGTAATTTTCATCCTTGTAATGGTGAACTCAGTACGCCCATTCGTCAAATGAAGATGGTCAACATGGTATGCAATGTCCTACCAAAAGCCTGCTTGAAAAATCTCATATCCATATCGCACGTTTTGTCTGAATCATGTACAGTGACACTCCCGGCTCTGTAGTCTACTATTGCAAGAACCCAGTGACATTGATTAACGTTTACTGGGACAATGATGATATCAGATGCATTCACGGCGTTGCAGGCCAGTCGAGTACGGTTCCGTCGGCATAAGGCTTGATTACAGAAAGGTCGTATTCACCTTCCAATCTGTACGCTGCTGCAAATACCTGGTTGGGTGTAGTATTCATGAATGCAATGGAAGGGCGTGCGATATCTGTTTTCCTCTGGAGTTCAATAAACCCACGCAAGCATTCATCAATATGCTACAAAAAAACATTTTTTATTCAATTATAGGATCCCAAATATCAGTCGTCAATATACCATAACATACCGCGTCAAGCAGCCACGCATCATTTTTTATCAGCGTTGCAAGAAACTGGTGTCCACGCTGGATACGCAAAGATCCGATTACGTACACATCCGGGCCCATGTTCTCAATGATCACAGATACATGTGGAAACATTACAAGAATTCTACTAATACGATTATCAAATCCACTGTTAGAGGAACTATATGTGACAATATCTGAGGCGGAATTTGGTATTGAAGTTGGCGAAATGACCGGATGCTTCCCTTTTTTTGCCATAGTTGAAAGAGTGCGCTTGTATTTCGCGACGTAGTCGTTGCTCGTCCTCCACATGAACAACAGTATTTGCTGGCCCGCGCAAATCATCTGCATGTGTAGGAATATTAATGCGGAAAATTCATCAGACCCGAGATATTTAATATGAAAATAAAGCATATAAATGATTACATAAATTGTCGTCAAACAGTAATACCTAATCTGTTCTCTAACGTCGTCAACTTCAAGTTGATCTGTTCAAAGTGTTGGTCGATCGTTCTTCCCATATCCTTCAGCATAGTGGCATGGACATCATATCTAGTTTGCAATGCATCAAACCTCTGAACAGCGCTTTGCGCATAGTCATTGACCTTTCTGTCGATACAGACGTTCATTTGAGATATTGAATTTTGTAAATCTGCAAAACTTCTCTGTAAATAACTGCGTATTTCATTCATCATATTGAGTTTTCGAAAACAACAGGTATATTTAGTTCTTTCAATGTATCGCGAGATTAAATACCCAGAGATAAGCTGAACGGTCGCGTAGAATTTAATCAGGTGCGTCAAGGTGAAGGGGCGCGCCCTGCATCGCAGGACACACATCAGATGAATCATACTGAAATGGATATAAGAGCTGATTAAAGGGCACAATTATTTGTACTATTCACAGAATAACACCTGTCCAAATGCTATACCCCTTCACATATTCGCCCGAAACCCCTCCAGAACCCCCACGAAACAATTACTCATTGAATGTGCATTTTATTGTATTATCAAAAAAGAATTCATACGTAATTAAGTAGTTAAATATTTAAACAGGGAATTTTAAAGGTCAGTCGTAGTTCTATTATTGAATAATGGTAATATATAAGCAATAACCTTTATCAATAACTAAATAAATACAAAAGACATAGCCTAATTTTAAAAGGATCCTTTAACAGCGCAATTAAGCAATGCAACTTATGCAATTAAGCGACTATTAAATACAATATTCAGTACTACGCTTTCAGGCCTCAATTTTGAAGGATGTCAACAATTACATTTTCTGTAACAGTTTTCCATAATATACTCTCAGTAATATAATGTTGGTATCAACCACTAACCATTATTAATACTTAAATAAATACAAAAGTCACTACTTAATCTTAAAGGGAACCTTTAATTGTGAATAGTTAGATAGTCGAAATTGAATAAATATTTGACCCTTAAAAACACAATTAAGTAATAGAACTTGTGCACTCTACTCACATTCGCCTTCAGAGTATATGCGGATTCATGAACATACGTTGGTATAGTTGTATGTATGCTAGTAATAAAATACAATATTCAGTCATTCGTTTCCAGTTGTCAAGTTTGAAGAACATCAACACTTACATTATTATAACAGCTTTCTATAATACAGTGGTAGTAATATAATGGACTGGAAGCTAAACAGCTGTCCTATTTCATTGTTATTATAAACGACTTGATATGTATTTAAGTAATTCAATAGTAATTATGGAAAGAATTATAAGACTCTGACACATTTTATTTTCAATTGTTGTGCATTTTATTGGATTATTATAAAAGAATTTATATGTAATTAAGTAGTTAAATATTTAAACATGGAATTTTAAAGGTCAGTCGTAGTCTACTTTTGAATAATGGTAATATATAAGCGATAACATTTATCAATAACTAAATAAATACAAAAGGCATAGCCTAATTTTAAAAGGATCCTTTAACAACGCAATTAAGCAATGCAACTTATGCAATTAAGCGATTATAAAATACAATATTCAGTACTACGCTTTCAGGCTTCAGTTTTGAAGGATGTCAACAATTATATTTTTTGTAACAGTTTTCCATAATACACTCTCAGTAATATAATGTTGGTACAACCACTGACCATTATTAATACTTAAATAAATACAAAAGTCACGACTTAGTGTTAAAGGGAACCTTTAATTATTAATAGTTAGTAGTCGAAATTGAATAAATATTTGACCCCTAACAACACAATTAAGTAATAGAACTTATGCACTTTACTCACATTCGCCTTCGGAGTATATGCGGATTCATGAACATGCGTTGGTATAATTGTATGTCTGATAATAAAATACAATATTCAGTCATTCGTTTCCAGTTTTCAAGTTTGAAGAACATCAACACTTACATTATTATAACTGCTTCCTATAATACAGTGGCAGTAATATAATGTTGGTACCAATTTCTTATTGGCAATATTATTGTTGTGTATATTCATCATAACGATAAATGAACTTAGAATTTCAAGGTAGACGGTGAAATAGGTAGCTCAACATACTAAAGAAGATCAAAACAGCGCTAAGATAAGAAAATAGTCAGAAAAACTAGTGGGGCTGGTCCATTGGTTCCTTCTTGATCTTATTGCGTTTACTCTTCTGAAACGTTGCTAAAATAGCATCCTCATCATCTTTATTGCTTTCTATTGCACAGAGATCCTTTGCAGCAGGTCGAGTTCTCATCACGCTTTTTCCCACAGGCACCTTTGGTTTTTCTGTACAGTCCTGCAATTCATCTGAAAGAACGCATTCAACCATGAATACCCTATCCGACAGGGGATGCGAAACCTGAAGAGCACCAACCGATCCCTGCATTTAGAAAATGAAACACAATCAACCACCATCAAAACATTCGCAGACTATCTCTGGCTTTACCTCGGCTGACTTTTGCTGATCGAACACGTCCTTAACATCAAGAATTTCCGACATACGGGTAACCATCAAGATTTTATATAAACTTTTAAAATCAAATGGCTTGATCCTCACAAAAAAGTTAAAAGACTTCCCAACTAAAGAACGAATACAATCAGGAAGCTCTTCAACTCCAATATCGTCGTCTTCAATTACAGTATTCTGTGACAATTGAAAAATATGTGACGACAATTCTATTATCAACATATAGGTAAAAATAGCTACTCACCATAGTGTTCCTCAGGTCTTCCGCCGTTGTATTCGTATATTTCTTAGCTGGCCCGTCAAATATAACAAAAGTACCCGATTCAGAGCCATCAGCAACGGCCACCTCAATACGGAAACTATGCAAAGAAAAATGTAGTAAATAAATACGAATGAATTACTTCACCGGGCGGTAGTTGTTAATATATCACAGTGAACAATACCGCAAAACCCCCAAAGCATTCAAATTATCACATTTGTTGCAAATTAGCGATTCCTCAGACTTTCTCAACTTGGATGAACATGTGGAGCAAGAAATATAACTCCAACCACTTCGGCTAATTATATCAGTTATCTTTGCTTCGCATGAAAAATCACGCTCCTAATGAACAAAGAACGTTAGTGCAATGGAACGATGTAGCATGCTATCGTATAAATATATGAACGAACCTGTTCAGGGTCCGAACGTAGCATAGCGTATATATTCGGCAGATTGCTCTTTGTTACTGGTCTGACATTGGTAACTAATGGCGTAGATGTAGAACCGTTTTCTAGATTCATCCTATAAAAAATTAACATAAACCGTTAAATCAATAATAAAAAAACGAAATTACAGAATATATGGAACTGTACACATGAACAAAGGAATTCTTACCGTTTGTGGAACTCCAAAACCGACGGGCCATCTCCATTAATGTAAAGAGCACTTGAAGAGGTTGTATTCAGATATAAACCGCCTGATTAAATAATACAATGACAAATATTTGGTGAGCAGAAAACAGTACTTCGACATACAAAACACCTTGAAACATCTGTGGATTGATATTCGTCACAATAATCACAGTATCGCCCCCAACAATTCCTTTCAGCCTCTTATAAAACTCGCGCGACTTCTCATCCCAAGCAGTAAATGTTGCACGGTAGCCGCTACAAATAAAAACATTTCCTCATCGACAATTGACAAAATGAAGACTATGAATGAGAATAATAAGATTGTTGACAAAAAAACATACCCTATATTCACCATAGTCCGCGATGAATTCCCATTACCATTGTCATCCGACTCAAAAATGGATGAAACCAGTGCAATAACATCTAATGGGGGGGGGGGGGTAAATTTCTTTGATCAACCAAATAATCCGCGTGGCCCAAAAGGAGTACATACCCATTCTATAGAGAAAGGGGAGCAAACCTGGTAAATAAATCTGCAAACCGGCATTTGTCTCAAAATACTGAGAGGAACGAAACTGAAAATTTGTTCTGTTTTTATCATAAGATCATGAGCAACACCCCGAGACATAGTCGTACGTCTATTGTAACGTATCATATAACTATGCTCTGTTGTACGATATCTTTATAGAGAATTGACAATATCGAAGTTTGATATCGAAAACAAATAGCCCACTTCAAGTAGCCGCTCAAAATTTTCCACCAGCACACTATTAATTTTAGCTTGCATGAGAGTATCCTGCAACAAAACAAAGAAACTTAGACTGGGTTGGGTGGGGGTGGAATTGCATATAAAGTAAAATTTAATACCACTTCATCTAGTAACATTAAGCCAACTAACATCAGTTCTCCATTTCTTCTAAAATTAGTAGCTCTCCAGGACCGCAACGGCCGAACAATTATTGTAGTGTTTCCCATCTTCGGGGTTAAAGAGTTAAGTACGGAATAATTATTCGGTAGAACCATGATGATTTTAAAACTACACAACTAATACTGTTTCTTAATATTAAGAATTGGACGAAGGATTCTGTATATATGTAAGAATAATATGAAGCGATTAATTGTCATAGGATTAAAAGAAAAACCTTTCAACTACAATAAGAGAAGATTAAGCGAATGTATTTCAAACGGGTATAGAACATGTTATTGTCATGAATAAAGGAAAAGTTACTTCTACACCGTTTTATACATATCATATTTCAGAAAAACAGTACATTATTCAGTATACTGTTTTTCAATCGCCTATATAATTGTCAATATCGCAAATTTAAATGCCGTAGTGTATTACAAACGATTCAGACGTCATCACTTAACAAAGATAACCATATCAATTTCAGCAGTAGTGTATTCTAATTGGGGTCCCAACATTGGCTATAGCTATGTCATCCTAATACGGATAATGAAATTATAGTAATCTAATGATAATGCGAAACCACTGATGTTCAGAATTAAAAGCATTGAAATACAATAAGACTTTCAACGATATTGTATTCTTATCTATTTCCCAGCCATGTCAATCGCCATATTATGTTAAATATGGTTAATGTAATCATAGCATCTCTAGTAAATTAATTTAATTAGGATAGGAAACGATTTATTGTCATAATTATAATCCAAACCTTTAAACCACAATAAGATAATATACAGACAAACCTGTGAAATTCAGCAGTAGTATATTCTTATCCGATTCCAAACCTTGGCTATAACTATCCCACTACAATACGATTCAAGAGCATTGTACTCTCATCGATTTTCGAAACTTGTCTATCTCCAAGGTATGTTAATATGGTAATGCAATTATATTAACTTCACTAAATCAATATAATAGGAATACGAATGGCCTTGTTGTCATAATTAAAAAAACGTTTTCGTTCCATTAACCTGCGTATCATTAATGATTATATTCAGAAACATCGATTATGTATAAGACACTAATTAAGAAACGCACCAACGTACAGATTCCGTCAACGATCTCATTTAGTCGCCTGTTTTCAGTAGCCAAACATTTTTCATAAACGTCTTAATACGACTCCATAAATGACCTCATTCAGTCAACTGTTTTCAGCCGGACAAATATATGTCAATAATGTACTTTTAAATGGCGAAGTGTATTACAGGGGCTCATTCATTAATACATTTAATGCAATTATAATAACGTTATTAAAACAACATTATCATAATATGAAATGATTTATTGTCAGAAGGACAAACAAAACCTTTGGACTACAAAAACATTTTCAACAGCATTGTATTCTCATCAATTTCCAAGCCCTAATCCCTATAATGATGACAATGAAAAGCCAAATCTTTTACGGCTCGTTTGATAAGCTTGTTTAGATAGGTAAGAGACGTGTATTATAAAATTGTGTAATGTTTGTTATGTGTGTATGCACATGCCAGCCTTGTACGGACAAACACATCTAATACACACACATTAGTTATCCATTGGGTATAGAAATACCCACCACCGAGATGGGTATGTCAGTACATATATCATTAATTCCAATTTTGCCCCTGATTTCCGTCCATCGCTGTACAAAAGCATTCTTCCACCGCCTCTATCAACTTTCGATCTTCACCTTTCTGCCCACACCCTTTCGGTGGCTTGAGGAGATCTCCGCCAGCGGCCGTTGGGGCTTCGGCGACGGAATCATTGGGCAACTGTTAACCCGAGATTTGAGTTTGCAATTTGGAATTGAAGATGATGAAGACGACGAAGCTCTTCTGTAATTTGGGTAAATCGAAGAAGATGAAGCTTTTCTAAGAGATTCTGCACGCTCCTCGTGTTCTTCGCCGCCTCATCTACTTTCACTTCGCCCAATTGATTTCAGACCCAAACAATGGTTTCTTTCAGTGCTTCATCTGCTTCTGCTACGCCTCTTTCATGTTTGTTGAAGCCAAACAAGGTGAAAAGCATTATTACGATTTTAGTTTTGAGCTGAAAATGTCTTTTTTTTTTTCTTTTTCGTGGTTGATGGATGTTTGAGCTGTTGAAGAAGACGATGAAGACGTCTCTGTAGCTTTTATAATTTTTTAATATTTTTTTAATTTTTGAAGGGTAAAAATGTGATTCCCTTTATTTAACAAATTATATACACATCTCACACATACATATCAATCACTATCTTACATCTTTACCCAAATAATTAAAACATTCATATCAAACATAATAAATACTCTATCAACAAATTCCTTGTATACTCATACACAAATAATCTATACCCATCAAATACAAATACACTGATATCAAACGAGCCCTTAACTACAATAGGATAATATCCAGACAATGTAGTTGGAAATGGTATAGAACAGACCGACAGTAGACGGTCATTCAGTCGCCTGTTTCTCAGATGTGGAAATATTATTGTCAATAGCATAAGTTTATACGCCCTAGCGTACCGCAACTGCTCATTCATTAACATGTTTAAAGTCCAGTATGTATGAGACTCAGTAAGTTAACCTCTGAACTAGAAAAATCCTTCAGACGTTCACTTAATGAAATCATAGTAACTTTAACAAAACAATACGACGCGATTATAGCATTGTTGTTAAATAAACACACGCATCATTAAACAACTCGTCATACCTATTAAACGACCTTTTATCAATATAATGATAATACGAAATGTATAGCACAAACTACAAAATCATCGGAAAGGTCGTTTCGAGTATGTATGACACCCTATTTAAGAAACAACGATCTCACTCATTAACACGTTTAAGATCGAGAATGTATGAGCCCCTATTTAACAGCAACGACCTCATCAGTCGCGTGGCTAAAGTCGTGCAAAAACTTTCAATAGTGAAATTTTTATGACGCAATGGATTGCAGTCGCTCATTCATTAATACGTTTAACGCAATTACAGTAAATTAACCTCTGAACAACAAAATCCTTCGAACGTTCATTTAATGGAATTATATCAACTTTAACAAAACAGAACGACACAATTATATCATTGTTGTTAAATAAACACATGTATCACTCATTAACACGTTTAAGATCGAGCATGTATGAGCCCCTATTTAAGAGACAACGAACTCATTCAGTCGCGTGGCTAAAGTCGTGCAAAAACTTTCGATAGTGCAATTTTTATGACGCAATGGATTGCAGTCACTCATTCATTAATACGTTTAACGCAATTACATTAAATTAACCTCTAAACAACAAAATCCCTCGAATGTTCATTTAATGGAATATCAACTTTAACAAAACAAAATGACACAATTATATCATTGTTGTTAAATAAACTCATGTATCATTAAACAACACGTGCTACCTATTAAACGACATTTTATCAATATAATGATAATACGAAACGTATATCAAAACCCACGAACCACAAAATCATCTGAAAGGTCGTTAAATGCAACAACTTTAACGTCCCGTCCCATACCGGGTGTCACTGTAGCATCCGTCCCTACCGGGACATGTGGGGTTGGGCCCACCACACTCCGACTAATAGTCTGGCCCCACTGTATCACCACTTAACCTTTCAACGTGCATTGTCCTCACTCACACGCACCCTGAGCAAACTTTCCAAGGGGTCACCCATCCCTAGATTGCCCCAAGTCAAGCACGCTTAACTTCGGAGTTTCTACAGATAGACTCCCGAAAAGGTAGGTCGACCTTGGTGATATGAGTAGTACTATATTTCTCTTATACAATTCTTAGCCTAACACGCCCATACATTGTCAGTCTCAGGATCACTCTCATTCGGGTGTCGGATCGGCTCATTCATGTACCCCTTCGCCTAAGAAGCCTGTTAGGAGCCGCTCCTTGTCTGTGCACCTCTCTGGCACCGGCGATCACTGCAAGCCCTCATCGGCCCCGGCGTAACATGCCCACCAGCTTCCGCCTGGTTCGTCCCCGAACCAGCACCGTACTACGAGAGGTTGTGCTCTGATACCACCTGTAACAACCCGTCCCATACTTGGTGTCACTGTAGCATCCATCGTCACTCACAGGCACCATGAGCAAACTTCCCAGGGGTCCCCCATCCCTAGATTGCCCCAAGTCAAGCACGCTTAACTTCGGAGTTTCTACAGATAGACTCCCGAAAAGGTAGGTCGACCTTGGTGATATGAGTAGTACTATCATTTCTCTTATACAATTCTTAGCCTAACACGCCCATACATTGTCAGCCTTAGGATCCCTCTCATTCGGGTGTCGGATCAGTTCATTCATGTACCCCTTCGCCTAAGAAACCTGCTAGGAGCCGCTCCTTGTCCGTGCACCTCTCTGGCACCGACGATCACTCCCCGCCATCATTGGCCCCAGGCGTAACATACCCACCAGCTTCCGCCTGGTTCGTCCCCGAACCAGCACCGTACTGCGAGAGGTTGTGCTCTGATACCACCTGTAACAACCCGTCCCATACTGGGTATCACTGTAGCATCCATCCTCACTCACAGGCACCATGAGCAAACTTCCCAAGGGGTCACCCATCCCTTGATTGCCCCAAGTCAAGCACGCTTAACTTCGGAGTTTCTATAGATGGACTCCCGAAAAGGTAGGTCGACCTTGGTGATATGAGTAGTACTATCATTTCCCTTATACAATTCTTAGCCTGACACGCCCATACATTGTCAGCCTCAGGATCCCCTCTCATTCTGGTGTCGGATCGGTTCATTCATGTACCCCTTCGCCTAAGAAGTCTGCTAGGAGTCGCTCCTTGTCCGTGCACCTCTCTGGCACCGGCGATCACTCCCCGCCCTCATCGGCCCCGGGCATCACATGCCCACCAGCTTCCGCCTGGTTCGTCCCCGAACCAGCACCGTACTGCGAGAGGTTGTGCTCTGATACCACCTGTAACAACCCGTCCCATACCGGGTGTCACTGTAGCATCCATCCCTACCGGGACATGTGGGGTTGGGCCCACCAC
Organism: Craterostigma plantagineum; assembly: GCA_027422505.1. Classification (NCBI taxonomy): domain Eukaryota; kingdom Viridiplantae; phylum Streptophyta; class Magnoliopsida; order Lamiales; family Linderniaceae; genus Craterostigma; species Craterostigma plantagineum. The sequence goes on from JAPQWV010000547.1 coordinate 13,441, forward strand.
ACTCCGACTAATAGTCTGGCCCCACTGTATCACCACTTAACCTTTCAACGTGCATTGTCCTCACTCACACGCACCCTGAGCAAACTTTCCATGGGGTCACCCATCCCTAGATTGCCCCAAGTCAAGCACGCTTAACTTCGGAGTTTCTACAGATAGACTCCCGAAAAGGTAGGTCGACCTTGGTTATATGAGTAGTACTATATTTCTCTTATACAATTCTTAGCCTAACACGCCCATACATTGTCAGTCTCAGGATCACTCTCATTCGGGTGTCGGATCGGCTCATTCATGTACCCCTTCGCTAAGAAGCCTGTTAGGAGCCGCTCCTTGTCCGTGCACCTCTCTGGCACCGACGATCACTCCGCGCCCTCACCGGCCCCGGGCATCACAACAACCGGATGACCCTTGGTTTTCCGACCTATGAAATTCCAAGAACCACATATTAAATTTAGATGAATAAAATAATACAGATCGTCCGTAGATCAAATAAAATGAATACAAATCGCATTTATCACAAAAATCGTACATGCAGCACCTTCAAAACACCACACGAATCCCACGCAATGGGATGATAAGTGCACGACTGTATCATTACAAAACACCAATAACGATAACCAAAAAAATGCTCCTACCAACCGCTCACGGCTGTATCATTATAAACAACAATGATGATAACCATAAAAATTACCCTACTAACCACAGTGATATGCTTTTGACAGCAAGTAACGTGCACGAACTTACGCAAGAGCTAACTACACGACTGTATCTCTCTAAACCTGAAACAGTAAACAAATAGGGGAGAGATAATCCCATGTCTGTATCGAATTATATCACAACTCCAGTAGACACTATTCAAACACGTAGGTAGAGGAACGACTGCAACATAGCTTGGCGACAACAAACAAATACATACCACATATTAAATTAAAATGAATAAAAAATCGCATTATCACAAAATGCGTACAGGCAACACCTTCAAAACACAACATGAATCCCACGCAATGGCATGATAGGCGCACGACTGTATCATTACAAAACACCAATGACGATAACCAAAAAATGATACAACCTCAGAAATATGCTTTCAACATCAAAAAACGTGCACGACATTACGCAGCGGAGATATAACTACACGACTGTATCCCTTGAAACCTAAAACAGTAAACAAACAGGGGAGACACATGTGACGCCCCAACTTCCTAACTGCCTATTCTAGCGCTTTCCTACGTGCCTATCGCGTGGTATTTGTTAATTAGTCACCGGAAGTTGCGTATAAATTTTTTTCATTTCCATTGATATAATGGATTCGTCATTATGTACATGTCAAAAGAATAACAGCCAGGTCTATAGACTACATCCTAGACCTAACTACGTGGCTCCTTGTGTGACGGCACAGCAAAAGGCTCCTATGCGCCCGGCCTCAAAGGTCGTCATCCATACACACACGTCCACCCCAAAAGCAGCGCGAAGCTTCAAAAGGACGGCCTTGCCCTCAAAACCCGATCACGTACCGTGGTCGCTGGTGCCTACAACACACAACATAAGGAATGAGCCACCGAGGCTCAGTAAACAGAAATCATGCATGTATGCACGTATCCCTTCTCTGCAAAGGCAATCCATACCGATGCAACTGATCCTCCGGAAAGGCATTCCACGCCGATGCATAATACCACTACGCAAAGGCGATCCGCGCCAATGCACCTAGTACTCATACTAGTATCGCTCAGGGCCCCGAACTTACTATGCACCATTAAGAGCTTAATATCCGTAACGGGAATGTGACAGCAACCTAAGCAAGGTAGCCTACGCTAGGTTTTCCTAGGTCGCACCCTCCCAGGTCGTCCCCTCTGGCATATGGTAGCCTACGCTGGTAGCCCACGCTAGATTCCCCTAGGTCGCTCCTTCCGCAAACAGGGTAGTTGCCTACGCCAGTTAGCCTGCGCTAGCATAGCTAGGTCGCTCCTTCCTCATATATATGTAATAGCCGACGTCGCACGTCGTATATGGTGCCATAGAAGTCGCTCATAACTCAACTGTGAGTCGACGCACCATCCTATATCGGTGGGTCCTCATCGCATACAAGCGACATATCATTATGTACACTCAGTCCCACGACCCTCCCCCATGAGTTCGTGCGTGCACGTGAATATGCATATGCTAGTAACGTAATTTAAACTTATCCATGAAAATACTTTAAACAAGTCATGAATTCATAAAACCATATAGGCACGTAATCACATAATTTAGGCATGCACAAGCAAGTTGTGTGTCGTAGTTGGATTTCTACTTACCTGTCATCCACGCTAAATTAGCCCGCTCCCTGTTGAGGTTCCTAACGTACGACCTTTAAATAGAATGGTTAAGATGTTAGTGCCTTATCTTATCTTTAGCTAATATTATTGAAGCAATTAGCTTTTGCCCTCTCGGTTATTTTAAACCATGTTAATTCATTAGAATCTCAAATTACTCGATTCTAGTCTAGGCTAAGTCCCTACCCAATTTTAATTCTAAGTCATGTTAGAGTCTAATTTCGACCCTAACTATTCATCTTGGCGAAAGTCCACCATTTTAGGGTTTAGTTTCGATCGGTGCTTTGCAAGGTCTCCTACTTTTGAATGAAATGTATGTTACTTAAATCAATTCACCCAATTGGTTCTTAATTTACATGAGTTTCGCCGCATGATGACGTCATCCCTCGTCACTTTCGATCGATTTTGCATGCATGTGGGTCACTTTCGCTCGGTGGTTCATCGAAAGCTCACCTTCTCCGTGTTCTGACGTCGGCATATCATCATCAGGGTTTCGATCGAAACTATTGATAGAGTAAATCACTTTCGATTGGTTCAAGGGTTTCGCTCGATTGATTTTCCAATCGCATATGTTTCGCCGCGTGATGTCGGCATCATCTCGTTATCCCAATTTTGCCCGAAACCATGCGTAATGAGGAGCTCATTTTGATCGATGGGGAGTGGTGTGGGGTGAAGTTTCGATCGATTTTCGCACAATGGGGTGAGTTTCGATCGAGACTCACGGATCTTCTCTCCTTTAGTTTCGATCGAAACCTACCTATACCTTAGATCACTATTCGCCCAATTCTTAGGTTTTCTAATCATAAAATTTATAATATGGTATTCCTAGTTTCGACCGAAAGTCCTTTCTAATATTAGATCGCCCGAAAGTTCATGTGTTTTACATCAATCGGCCGAAAGCTTCAAATATTCAAATATTCATCCTATCTAGAACTTAATTCCTTTACCTATTCTGCCCAGAACTTAGGGCTCCGAAACTTTCTTTCATTCTAACATCATTAGTTCTAAAATTTGAAGTTATAAATCCTAGGGCAAGCCTTACTCAAATCGAGCAATACATTCTCCCTTACTAAACTCGTTAACTCCCTTACATTCTCGGGTCTTTTGGTTAGGTCCTACGATTAACAACTCTAAGATCCTAGGCAATAATTCAAAGTAATTCTACGATAATGATAATCAATAAGGTTCGATCGAAAAACTCATTTGAAGAAAGAGAGAGAGAATTCGAGTAGAGTGATAAAGTTATTGTTGTTTCTCTCTCTAGAAATTGAATTGCAAGCCTTTCGGATCAATCTTCAAACTTTCTCTATTCAGCACAATTTCTTTACATGTATTTATACCAAAACAAGCTTGGTACAAATATCAAACTAGTCCTAATCTAAGGACTACTATACAAAATGCCCCAAATTACAAGAACAACTAACAAAATCAAGCACAATTAGAAATGGTATTCTACATTCTCTCCCTTTGTGCTTGATTGCATCTCCGCGCTGTTCGTCCTTGTCGGGCGTAGTACGATCTGCGCAAGCCTAGCGCATGCTCATAATCTCTAACCGTTTCCCTGAGCTTTAGGTGCTCCTCGATGTCATCCAGCACTTCCATCAGGAGCGATTGTTCTCTCACGAACCGGTGGATCCTCAGCATAGTGTCTCGATTGATTTCTTCCAACCTCTGATCGATGTTCCTCCTGACGACCTTGAGCGTTCCGTCGCAAAACTTATGAATCTCTATCTTCAGCATCATCCTAGTCTTCTTGGCAATTGGATTGTTGTAGGTGATGCCGATGACCGAGCTGATGTGCACACGATTGCTTAGAAGCCCTTCGATCTCAGGTCCTTTGTTGAGTGGTTTGGCCATGTTGACCTTCTTCATGTTGCTCTCCAGATCCATCTGAAGGTCGTGCGCAGCGAAGTATTTGACTTGTCGCATCATGAACTGGTAGAGCCCTTCGAGGCCTTCTTTCTTGATGAAGCCTTGAGGACCTTTGTACTTCTCCATGTACAGCTGATAGAGGCGGTATACCTCATCGGCAGGGAGGTACGATAGGTCGCTCTCGCTCAGTTCCTCTCGGGTTCTGTCCACTCGCTCAATAACGCAGTGAGGTGTTGGAAGTCCTCTTTTTGCACAGTAGACACTGAGGAGTTGGCATATCGAGGAGAGTTCCTTGAAGTGACTCTTCAGTCGTTCCTTCGGAATCCCCAGCCTTACGTCTGGTCCTAGTTGGGTCAGCATCCATAGATAAGTCATCCTCTTCTACTGATCCCAGTGAGAGATCCCTCTCAGCTCAAACTCATCCGGCTTCTTGACTTATCCGGTGACCTCCAAATGTTTTCCCTGACTTCTTCAAGGAAAGATATCTCTATACGGATGTTCTCCCATGGCGTGTCGATCCGAACGGTCCCTGGCATTTGTCTGGTGGGGGAAGCCGCTCGTTGTGCGATCAACTCTGGTAGCCTTGGGATGTCTCTTTGGTAGTCTTCACCTTCCAGAAGTTCGTCGTCTTCTATGACAACGAGGTCCACGGATGCTTGTTGTAAGAAGTGTCGGATGTCCTGAAGTCGTTGTCTCTGATGCTCCTCGGGCATGGAATGGGTCATCAACTGTCCTTCGAAGATGTATTTATCTAGGACCTCGTGTGGATTGACGCCATATCCTGAGGGATCCGATTGGTCTGGAGCAACTGAGGGAGTAACTTGGGTAGCTGCTAGGGCCACAAGCATTGCTGCACTGGCTTCTTCTTCCGGAAGCAAGGGGCTTGAGTAGATTGGCGGTGTGGGCGGAGGCGTCCGTAGGGTGAAGGTTGGTAGGTCGATATGTGGTAGAGTGGCGGTGTGGTGCGTGGTGTGGGTGGTTTGTGTTTGTGTTTGGGTTTGGGTTTGGGTTTCACCAGCTCCAACGCTTGTCTGCGTAGTGCCCGAGCCTTGTCCTTGGCCAGTTGTAGATGTCCCTGGCCTCTTCTCCCCCTCGTGATGGTCCTGATCGTCAGGATCGTCATGTCTGCACCGTGAGTGGGAGCTTTGGGCTCGGCAAGTGTTAGTCGGTGGCTCAGGGTGATCCACCAATCACCGATAAATGGATTCTTCTTGCGGCGACCGGATGGAAAGGCCGATCAAGCGGGCGAGGAGTATGTCGTGGAGCTCGGTTATAGGTATAGTGCATGGGTTGATGGGGATGGAGGAAGTGGCTAAAGGGTCGGTGGGTGTGGGATTGGTTTGCGACGAATGGCCTTCTGAGACAGGTGCTTCCACCCAATCCTCGAGTCGAATCTTGAAGATTCGCCTCTATGGGTGTTATGGCAGGCTTAGGTTGCGCCTGCGACCAGACACCACGAGATTTGGTTGCGGCTCAAGATTGAGCGAAGAAGTGCCAGCAACACTTGTAGATGTGGTCAGCGTACTATCTGGTGCGATTGTGACGGCCGGGAAGAGGGACTCCAGTTGAATGCTAAGTCTCCTGGGAGTCCCCTTATCGGGTTTATTTCCTCGTCAGACTCCGTCAGACGGGATGGCTGTGTGAGGAGTGGGGTCACGATCGACGTCCTCCAATGCCTGATCCCTCACTAGTGGAAGAGAGCTTTGCCCCATTTCGACCTCGGGCTGTGCTATTGGTTGAAGAACCTCCTCAATGGTTTCTTCGAGCACGCCTACATGTACGGGCACTTCCACTTGATATTCATGTGCAGGAGCCTCAAGCGCCATCTCAGTAGCCACGACGTCTATTAGGGTGTCATCTACGTCGGGCATTGGCTCTTCGACCAAAGGAGACTCATGTTGAAGCTCCTGAGCGACATCATCTATCACCGCATCGTCAGGGCTTGGTTGGTGTTCCGGTTGGGGAGGGCTCACATGTACATCTGCCGGGGGCCCTCTAATCATCTCCTCGTTGAGGTAATGTTCCCGGGAGTATCTTTGATATTCAGCTCCTGTGGGGTCAGCGAGCCGAAGAAAGTTGAGAGGAATGGCCATTGAAGGCTGAGTTAGGTCCACCAGTTTTGGGTTGTGGAAGAATTTGAGTCTTGGTGGTTGATAATTTCCTTCCGGAGGTAGGCGAGGAATGTTCTGCTCGTACATCTCCATGTGTTGGCGGATGATGACGGAGAACCATCTCGCGTATGGCACGCTCTTGGACCGTTTGTTCTCCTTTTGTCTGATCTGTTCTGCGAGTTCATTCCAGATCAGTTGGGCGAAATCGTAATTCCGCGAGAACACGACTCCATGAAATATCTGGAGGATGTGGCCGTTGCCCCTGTCGAAGCCGGCATCCTTTGGGGTAGACACTTGTTCACGATCCCGAACAGTGTCTTCCACGGGTGAGGGATACCGTTGCTCTGGACCTGAGCAAGCTTGGTGAGCGGCGGACGGTACCCCATCTGGAGGAAATCAGCCACCAGTTCTTCATTTGATGGGAGGGGGTCGTAGTTTTGACTGTGAGGGATGTCAAGTAGAGCTCTGAACTCGTTCTTGCCCATGCAGATGTGCCTCGTCCCTACAACCATCGTGAAATGGTATGCCCCGTCCAAAATGATGCCTTTGATCATTCCTCACAACTGTTGGAGATAGACCATCGGGACTGGTGCCGTCACAATTAGTGCATGCCATAGTGGATGGCCTTGCAGGATAGACACGATTATATCGTCTAGACACCGGAAGGTGGTCAGGTCTAATTGGTAGTTCGTGTCGTGGACGTTGAGGTATAATGTCTTCTCGTATATGTGATTATATGTGGGATAGCGATCCATCTGAAAAATAAGAGATATAAAAGTTCATTAGTTCATAATTTTTTATTTTAGTCGAAAATGGATTTAATTTCATCAAACTATAATATTGTATCAAGTCATGACATGTTTGATGAATTTCGAATTGAAATCGTATGATATGCATATAGAATACTTGATTTTGAAAAAATGTAATGGCATGATTGTAATTTCGAATTAAACACTTAACGCGTGAAAAAGAGTTCGAATTTTCTAAGTGTTTAATCGCGGGTAATGTCACTGTTCATGCCGAGAAATTTTTCGCTCGATAAATTTGGTTTTCAAATTGATTTCCAATGCATTGATTTCAATTGTAATGACTCCGTTTAATTTTTCGATCGAGAAAATTCTATTCGCTAATGTTCGCTACAGTGTAAAAGACTTGGAGAAAAAAATCTTCTAAGTGTTGAAGTTGAAATCGTGAGACTGTAGTCGATCAATTTTATGATCGAGAAAAATTCTTCGTAAATTTACGATCGAGAAATTATTTCTCAGGTAAATTTACTGTCGAGAAATTTTCTTCGATTGAATAAAATTTTTCGATTTGAAAATTGTCGAGCGGTATGTGATTTTCAATGTAAGTAAAATTTTCGCTGCGATATATTTCTATCGAGAAATTAGTCAACGAAAGACTAAGTCAATTGTCGAGAAATTTTTCGATCAATTAAATCCTAAGCGGCGAATTTTACGATCGAAAAATTAAGCGTTGGAAAATTAATTTTTGATGCTAAATTTTCGCGACCAAATTGAAATTAAATCGAAAATTCTTTTTTGCGATAGTAAGTTTTACGCTCGATAAAGTTTGCATCTAAATTGTCTCAGTGCTTAAGTTTTTCGCTCACAAGAATCCTAATTAGATTTCTCGATGGTAAATAATTTTTCGGTCAAAATCTTCTATCTTAGCGACTAAATCAGAATTTTATTGATCGAGAGCTAATTCAATACAAACAGTATCTCAATTAAATCGGAATTCAATTAAGACTGTTTGCGATCGACAAAGTTCTCCGATGGCTTCAAACATTCAAAAGCCCAGTTTCATCCAAACTCAAATTCCAGTCGAAGATGCAGATTTTCCGATGATTCATTCTACCAGATTCACACAGAATATCGAAACTATCTTAAGTGCAGGCATTAAACTCAGAAAACACTCCAAATCAAGCCTCAATCACTATAAAATAGTTACGGTTTTTCTCAGTTTTGAAGAACAGTCGAAAATCTAAGCCTAAACATGCAAAAAACTTCAAAATGCAGATGCCAACGAAAGTAAATCACACGCAGATGTCAAAATAATCTCATTTCTACACTAAACAGACAGTTTGGTGTTGAAAATCGAAAGACTTTTTGAGAAATTTGAGCTGTCTGTGAAAGTTTTCCGCGAGAGAAATTTTTTTTGCGATTAGGGTTGCGTGAGAAAAGTTTTTCGACTGACAAAAAGTGAACTTTTATTAACTCGCTGTAAATCAATGTTGGGTTTGCGATTCGACGTTTTGCGATTAAATGGGTCAGGCCCATTACTATTTGCGCTCGAGAAACTTTTGATTCGAGAATTGCTCCTCAATTCAATTTTTTTCGATCGCAAATTATCGCGGCTCTTCAAAATTGTTCCCAACACTGTTTACGATCGAGAAACTTATAATCGTGAATTAAGTCTTTTATCTAGTTTCTCGAAAGTAAGTACTTCTAAAATTTTTAGATTGACCCCTATTTCAAATAAAGTCACATTGTAAAGCTCCCCCTTAGAGTTAAAATAAATGCAATTAACTCCCTGTATTTTCCGTGTAGTAACATCTTGATTCCCTGGCTGAAATTAAAAATCTGTACCACTTAGAAAGAAGATGTTAGAAATAATGGGGTTAATCAGCAATTCTTTTAGGGATGAAATATTTGGTCTGTGACTAGCTCATTTCCTTGTAGTGTCGACGTCTTGCTCCGTAATTTTGTTTGAAGGAATCTGAAACGCTTAGAGAAAAACGTCAAGAATATTTGAAGCTAATGCATGATTTTTATATTTGCTCCCCCTCAAATAACGCGCAAGAATTGACTAAGTATGCAAGCATATGAAATCAAATCAAGTCGCGAGCATATAACACACAAATTTACTCATTAAGCACAATGGTCCCCGAAAACATGTTCTTATAATATTGTGTGAGGATAAGAGCAATGGAAAATTTATCGCATTTAAACAATTCAGTACCAATGCAATCTAACATTGCATTTAGAATGTGCGATACTAAAACAGATTCGCATTTATTCAATTCAACTCATATGAAACATAACATTTCATGTCAAAATGTGCGAAGTATATATTTTTTTTCAAGTTTATTTAATTAATTAATTATTTTTTTATTATTATTTACCTGTATATATATAGATATATATATTTTCAAGTTATTTTATGGGGGTCAAATTAAGCAATTAAATCGATCGCATGTCGGGGTAAAATTCTAAGTGACTTTAGATCAAAGCATCCTAAAGGATTTCGTCATACCCCTTTATATTATAGGTATATATATTGTATATTTTATTATATTTTTATATTTGATATCACGCAAGATAAAGACAAATAAGCATGGAAAACACATAGAATAGAGCATGTGATAGCACAGAAGATCAGGTAATGCACATATTACGGAAGATTCAGCATGCCTAATTTTCCGACAGGGAATTGGAATCGTTTCTCATCCAAAGCCTTGGTGAAAATGTCGGCCAGTTGGAATTCCGTGTTCACAAAGTACATATCTATGGTGCCTTTTTCTACGTGATCTTTGATAAAGTGATATCTTATATCTATGTGTTTTGTGCGCGAGTGATGAACAGGATTGCAAGTAATAGCGATGGCACTTTGACTATCACTATATATGGGTATATTATTTAAATTGTACCCATAGTCGCGAAGCTGTGTCCGCAACCACAGCATCTGGGAGCAACAACTGGCGGCAGCCACGTCGTCGAAGTTGACACACAATTCTGCTTTTTGGATGACCAGCAGACCAGCTTTTCGCCTAGAAATTGAGCGCCATCGGATGTGCTTTTCCTGTCCATTCGACAACCTGCATAATCAGCGTCAGTGTAGCCAATAAGTTTGAAGTTCGTACCCTTTGGATACCATAGTCCAAGGGTAGAAGTGCCCTTAAGGTAACGTAGAATCCTTTTAACCGCGAGCATATGGGATTCTTTGGGATCATCTTGAAAACGGGCACATAAGCAGGTGGCAAATAGATATCTGGCCGGCTCGAAGTGAGGTAGAGAAGAGATCAAATGATGCTGCGATACAGTGTGATGTCGACCGACTTGCCAGAGGGATCGGCATCGAACTTGCAGCTTGGTGACATAGGAGTGCTGATAGGCTTGCTCTGGTCTTGATGGAATTTCTTCAGAATATCCTTGATGTATTTTGTCTGGCTGATGAAAATCCCATCTTCGAGTTGCCTGATTTGTAGTCCTAAAAAGAACTGCATCTCTCCCATGTGACTCATCTCGAACTTGCTTTTCATTAGATCTCCGAACTTCGTGCAAAGCCGTGGATTAGTTGATCCGAAGATGTTGTCGTCGACGTATACTTGAACCACCATCAGATCTTTGTCTTGCCATTTAATGAAGAGGGTTGTGTCTATCGTTCCTAGTATGAATCCAGACATCACGAGGAATTCACTCAGGACATCGTACCAAGCACGTGGGGCTTGTTTTAGTCCATAGAGAGCTTTATCCAAGCGATAGACGTGATCGGGATGTTCTTGATCAACGAAGCCTTCCGGCTGAGCGACGTGGACTTCTTCTTTTAACACGCCGTTGAGAAAGGCGGTCTTAACATCCATCTGATAGACTTTGAAGTCTTTGTGAGCCTCATAAGGCAGGAGAAGGTGGATAGCTTCGATTCGGGAAACAGGAGCATATGTCTCGTCGTATTCGATGCCTTCCTATTGATTGTATCCCTTCACAACTAGCCTTGCTTTGTTCCGGATCACTTCACTGTCAGGACCCGTCGTCCGACCTCGTAATTCGTTCTAATCCTAAGTTCTAATGTCGTGCGAAGACGTAAAAAGGCGAATAAAATTTTTCATTTTAAACGTGTGCGGAAGTCTTACATATAAGTCAAAAGAATGTTCATAAGTCATTTTACAGTTTATCATAGACGCAGGCAAGTTACGTGTCGTTGAATTTCTACTTACCTGTGGTCCAAGCTTAATTAGCGTACGTCCTCGTTCGCTCCTAACGTTCAACAATTTTTTAAATGGAAGTTGTTGGGTATTAGTACTTTGTTTTCCTTAGTTAATTATCGAAATAATTAATATTATTCGTACAAGGTAATTAGACTTAGAATAATTTCCTACTCTGCTAGAACTTCTTGATGACTGCTGTCGGACCAACTCCGTAAGTTGCAGGATGGTAGCATCCTGACTATCGGTAGGGTTATTAGGGTCCCTACCCTGGTCCGACTCCCTACTGCCTTCTCTCCTAAGTCTTACCATTTTTCACCTATCCCGACAATTCCTAAGGCCAATAAATCAAACAATTACCAAGAATTCTCATAACATGGTACTTACGAGCAAGGCCGCTTCCGCGCTTTTGAGTGTGTGTGTATGGACAGTCTGCAGGACCTGTGATCGAAGCTCTGATACCACTCTGTCAGGACCCGTCGTCCGACCTCGTAATTCGTTCTAATCCTAAGTTCTAATGCTTTGTTATCATGCGAAGACGTAAAAAGGCGAATACAATTTGTCATTTTAAACGTGTGCGGAAGTCTTACATATAAGTCAAAAGAATGTTCATAAGCCATTTTACAGTTTGTCATAGACGTATCTACACAAATACAAGTGCGTGTGTGTGTGCAGAAAAAACTTCCTATGCGCCCGGCCTTCACAGGTCGTCATCCATACACACACTCCCATCCCAAAGCAGCCGGAAGCTCCAAAAGAATGGCCTTGCACCATCGGTAGATCACGTACCGTGATCGTCGGTACCTACAACACGTAACGTAAGGATGAGCCACCGAGGCTCAGTAAGCAGAAATTATGCATGTATGCACGTGTCCTAACGATCGACAATCCACGCCGTCGTTTTCTAACGCTCATACTCTTTTTCTCATACTCATTGCTTGACTCCTACTCTTTTCTTATACTCTTACGTCTTATGGGCCCTCGGCTTTCCATCCCACTATGCGCCATTTCATAGAGATCTCATGTGTGGAGGTTCACACACTAGAAGGTCACCCGAAGGAGTCTTCCCTTACTCAGTGTGGCCTCCATGCGGACGCTTCTCACTGGTAGCCAACACCGAGGCCACTAACCGCGGAGGTCACCCGAAGGAATCTTCCCTCCCGGTTAGTGCTTTACGCACTAGAAGGTCACCGAAGGAATCTTCCCTTACTCAGTGCGTGCCCCGGGCCGCATCCTCCAGGTTTCATCTCCCGCATACGGGGTATTACCCCAGCCTCTTATACAGGCCTTGTGGCTTCATTCAACATGGTTGTATAGGGGAGCCGTGACTCTTCGTTGAGTCGACACAAACGCCAATATCGGCGAGTATACATCGCACACAGGCGATCTTATGCACGCTCTTACCTCGCGTCTTGCATACTATGTATGCGTGCAAGTGCTCATGCCATACTCATGTACATATGCGGGCCATGCTATCATGCATATAAAATAATCATATCGTAACGTACATGTTTCACATAGAATACACGAGCACGTAATTCACATAATTGGACGCATGCAAGTTACGTGTCGTAGTTGAATTTCTACTTACCCGTGGTCCGAGCTTAATTAGCGTACGTCCTCGTTCGCTCCTAACGTTCAACCTTTTTTAAATGAAAGTTGTTGGGTATTAGTACTTTGTTTTCCTTAGTTAATTATCGAAATAATTAATATTATTCGTACAAGGTAATTAGACTTAGAATAATTTCCTAGGCGTTAGGCCATTCAATTCGTCCTATTTAATCCTAAGTTACTTGGTTTCTATGCTAAGTTAGGTTAGAATTGATTATTCTAACTTAGGTGTCTAGCGAAAGTGGTGTTAATTTTAGGGTTAGGTTTCGATCGAAACTTTCATTTATTCAATTTCACCAAAGTTGCTAACTCCAAAACAATTCTAAGTTAAAGTATTGGATTTCCTAACATACTATGCTCGGTGAAAGTCGTTTAATTTGAAAGGTTTCGCTCCATTCGATTTGTCCAATTGAAGTTCCTTAAATCCTAGTGACGATCGAAACCATACATGGAAATAGCCACATTCGACCAATTCAGTTTCTAATTTGCATGGGTTTCGCCGAGATATGTTTCGATCGAAAGTCACATTTGCTAGCTTCTTTCGATCGAAGCTCGTTGGTGTAAATTCCTAATTCCAATCGATAGTTTACATATGTTAGTTTTGCCCGAAACTTTGTGAGATGAGTTTCGCTCGATACTTGGCATGGAAAACGTCACTTTCGGTAGAAACCATGCGAGTTTCGCCGTGTGATGACGTGTGCATGGCGTCATCTTAGGTTTCGATCGAAACCATGCATAGTGATTAACTATTTTCGATCGATGGCATGGATTTGATATGAGTTTCGATCGATACTCATGCCTTAAAATGAGTTTCGGTCGAAACTCGTGACATATTTAAACTTGCCATCTTGCAATTCGATTTTGATCGAAATTAATTCTACCCAAGTGTCGCCCGAAACCCTGAAATTAATTTCCTATTTTCGATCGAAAGTCCTTTGGTTAATCACATTCAATCGAGACTCAAATTCGTTGCCCACTTTCGATCGAAATCTTAACATTCATCTAGTCGAAACTGCTTTCTTCCCAATTATTCAGTCGAAGCTTCTGCATCTTATACCGTTTTACTACCAAAATTGTATGATTCCTACTTAGAATTAACATCATAGCTCCATGAGTCACACATTAAACTATTTATCATGCTTCGCCCCAAGTAACAACCTAAATACAATCTATGTTCCAAACTTAGGGTTTTCGTGCCCTTCTTTAACCACTTCGCTTTTAATGTCATAAATACATCCAACCACACCTAGGGTACGAAATTAAAAGGCTTAGGGAGGGTATTTCACTTACAAATTTCGAAATCCTAAGCTAGTTGAGGAGGTCCTTGGTTCGACTATCTCTCGGTCCTTCTTCATTCCTTTGCTTTGCTTTTCGTGTTTTTCTTAAGTGAGGTTAGGAAGTGTTAAATCTTTAGTTTAGACATTTTCTTTACATAAGGTTGAGTGGCCATGGCTTAGGCGTGGCTTTCCTTAATTCAAGGAGTGTTGTCTCCCATTTGAATCTTTCTTATGGATTTGGGCCAATTTGCTAATTTCTAGCCCAAAATAAAAATTCTAGCAAATTCTCCTTTAATTATTATTAGTCATTTCCTTCACTATCATTTCGAAAATTTCCCTTCTTGAATTAAGGGTTATCTTGAGCACATGTCATTGGCACTTAATTGCACATAATTCTCGTAACATTCATGAGCATAAAATTCGTAACATCACATAAACATTCAACATGTACGCAATTAATATGAAATCACGTAAATCATACACGTAATTTATTGGCCGACCTAATTTGCGGGACCGGGTCCTACATTCACCATCTTCATTTTTCTTGTTTTTGAATACCCATTTAGTTCCGACTATTGTTTTCCCATGTGGACGGGGTACCAAGGTCCACACTTGAAGACGTTCGAATTGGTTGATTTCCTCTTGCATCGCAATTAGCCAATCCGGGTCTCGTAGGGCGTCTGCTACCTAGGCTCGTTTTGGCTCAGGAAGCAGCTAAATAGACTGTGTTGACGACGTGTCCTCACTCCATCCGAAGGATCGCCAATTATCTGATCAACCGAGTGACCTCTAGTCCACTTGCGCTCATGAGGCAGGCTGAAGTCGATGTGTCAGCCATCTGTGGGTCTAGATTTCCTATAGTTTCGATTGATCATTTTGAGCAAGTTTCAATACTGCACTTGGATCAATCGTCTCTGATAATACTTCCTCGATGACCACTGTAGGTTCTTCGTTATTCTGTGGCAATTCTGAATCGGGTGGGGTAGAGATGTGAAAAGAACTTGGTACGTAGGTCTAGTCGAGTTGGGAATCCACTGTAGGCGTAGCAGTGCATGACCGATATACTAGTTCGAAGAGAGGTTCCAAATCGTCTAATACAAGTCTCGTTGCTTCTTCTGACGTTGAATTCAGAGTTGTTGCCATCTTCTGTTGGTTTTGTGCCAACAACCAACGGGTTAAGTACGGGTCCTGAACTGAGTTGTGCAGGAGCCATCTGGATAGGCACGGGTCTTGGACTGAAGTGACCAGAAGCCATATCTGCCACTTCGTGGAAAGTGACATTATAACTTTCTTTAATTGTTCGGTTGGACTTGATGTATACTCGGTATGCTTTTGATGTTGAAGAATACCCGACAAAAGTTGCTTCGAATGCTTTAGGGTCGAAGTTTGCACGTTGCTCTCTGTCGTTCGCCACAAAGCACTTGCACCCGAAGACTTTAAGGAATGAGATGTTGGGCACTCTATTATTCACAATCTCGTACGGAGTCTTGTTGAACCATTTGTGAACCACCGTCCTGTTTTGGATAAAACAAGCGGTACTGCTTCAGCCCATAGAAATTGTGGAAGTCCTGAATGGATCAGCATTGTACGAGCTGCTTCACTAGTGTTCGGTTTTTCCTTTCAACGACCCCATTTTGTTGAGGTATTTTGGCGGCTGAAAATTATTGACTTATTCCAAGTTTCTGATAAAACACACTGAGGTGGTTGTTCTTGAACTCAGTGCCGTTGTCTGTTCGAATAACTTGAATAGTCTATTGCAGCAGATTTTGAGTAGTGTTCACAAAGTTGATAATCAAGTCACCGGTCTCATCTTTGGTTCGGAGCAACTTTGTCCACGTGTAGCGAGAGTAGTCATCAACGATCACTAGCACATCTTTCTCCCATTGATACTCTGAGTCTGTATCGGCCCACAGAGATCCATGTGTATGAGTTCCAATGGTCGAGAAGTAGACGCAATTTGCTTGACGTTATGAGATGCTCGCTTCATTTTTCCCAATTGACATGCCGAACACTGATGCTCCCTTTGTAGTAGTGTAGTTGGAAGGCCGTGAATCAACTTTTTCGTATAAAGACGTTGGAGAGCTTTCATATTCAGACGAGACAGTCGTTGATGCCATAGGCTGTTCCTCAGTAAATCAATCTGAGAGATGAGGCATACAGCTGTCGAGGGCCCATGGACGTCAGGTTGATCGTGTAAAGATTGGATTTTCGAAGTCCTTGAAGGAGTTCTGTATCCTACTATCCAAAATTCTGCACCGGTCAGCATGAAAGACCACCTGGAACCCTTTGTCACAGAACTGGCCTATGCTGAACAAGTTATGGCGGAGGACTTCGACATACGAGACATCTTTTATTGTCAGATTCTAAAGAATGATATCTCCAAATCCAAGAATTGGAGCTGTGTCATTGTTTCCGAATCTGACTTTGCTGTTTGGTCGGTCTTTGTAGTTGCTCAGCAGCTCTTGATTACCAGTCATGTGTATGGAGCAACCAGAGTCGAGGTACCACACATGATGGATCTCTTTTGATGAAGTGGATGTGTTGTCGTCGTCCGTACGATTGGATGTTTCGACGTCCGATTCATTGTCGAGACGGGCCATGAGAGCTAGATTCTCTTCTTCAGAACTCGGTGTGTCCTCGAGCCATTGGTCCTGTTCGGCCATGAGAGCTACTCCAGCTTTCTTCTGTTTCATCAATTGGAGCTTCCTGGAGTAGTAGTTGGCATCTCAATTCTTTGGAAGAGTGCACTCTCTGGCGAAGTGACCTGGCTTGCCACAATTGAAACATTTGTTAACCTCCTTGGGGTTCTTGACTTCGGAGCTCTCTGGTGCCCGTTCTTTGTTTTTAGAGCTTGTAGTCCGAAGTCTGTTGGCTGAGGTTGAAGAATTCTTTTTGAGGTACTTCTTGCTCATCATTTGTCCTATGAGAGCTAACTGCTTTCCTAGAGCTTTCAAATTTGGCTCAACGTCGGAGTCTGACTCTTCTTCCGACTCTGAAGGTGAAGGAGGCCTAACGATCTTTTCCTTTCTTGATCTTGAGCTCCTCTTCTCCGAGACTAAGGCAACAGTGTCTTCGGTCTGTTTGCCTTTCTGCTCTTTGAGAATCTCGCTGATATCATCCTCATGCTGTGCGAGATTGTCAAACACGGCATGGACATCCAACTCCTCTAGATCTTTATTTTGTCGAATCTGAGTGGATATTTCCATTCCGCGGGCAGAGAAGATAGAAATCTGATGTTTGTCTCCATATTGGTCTTTGTGATTTCTATCTTCCTCATCTCGTTGAGAAGAGTGAGGTATCTTTGGTAGATCTCGTATAGACTCTCCTCCGGCTTTGCTTTGAAGGAGTCGTAAGCAGTGAGAATGTTCGCCTTTTTGGCCTTTATGCCAACTTCCATCCTCTGCATCATCCTATGCAGTTCATCCCACATTCCTTTATCCGATGAAAGGCTATCAATCTGTCTGTATATGTCATTGGGGATGCCCTGCATGAGGGTATTCATGGCTACTAGATCAGCCTTAGCTCGAGCCCTTTCCTCTAGAGAGTATTCCCTAGGCTTCTTTAGTCGCCCAGAAGGTGGAATTGGAGGAGTAGTTGTTTCATCTCTGGGTACATGGACCCAGAATTGTGTCGGTCCCTCTTCAAGAGACTGCAGTAGATTTTCAGCTTGATCTTTTAGAGCGATGAAATTTTGGAAGCGGCTTCTCCACACGGTATATTCGCCTCGTTGCAAAATCGGCGGACGGTTGTCATTTCCGAGCGAGTATGCATCCACTTTGTATTGTAGTCGAGTTGTTGAAGGATCTTCCTTAAGTGTTTTGAAGGTTTGAAGATGATGTAATGTGCTCACAAGTGACAAAGTTCGTTAGTAGCGTTTGATTCGAAAAATTAGTTCGAGAATTATTTTCGATTCAATCTTTAAAGTTTGATTGAAAATAATTTCGTCGAAATAGAATATATTGTGTACTGTTCTCGTGCGAGAAAGTTTGTCAGCGAAATATTTTACGAGCGAAATAAATTGCTCAGAATCGTTCGGTCGAGAAAAATTTCCTGATCGTGAATTTATTTCGATCGTAAAGAAACAGTACTTTAGTAAGTTTCTCAACAAGTCAAAATAAATCTGTTGACTAGAAAAGTTTCTCGCGTGTAAATTATTTTCGCTGTTCAAACGTTAGAGGTTTGACCGAAAAAGTTTTTCGAGAGATAGTTTTTACGCATGCAAAGTCAAAATTGGTCTATCTCGAAAAAAAATTTCGCTGAATAAAGCTCGAGAAATATTTCTAACTAAAATGTTTCTAGTGATGACGATTCTAGCGCTGACTTCGTATTCTGACCGAGAAAAATTCTCGCGCCAAGTTTTTCGATCGCGAAACTAATCCGATCGTAAACCTAGCGAAAAAAATTAGAACGATCGAGAAAAATTCACAGAATATGATTAACACGGATTCAAGCAAAAACAAGGAATTAGACAGTGAAATTTCAGGTAATTGCTCGCAATCAATCAGTAACTACGCACGAACAAGCAATTAAACACGTTATGAAGCAAAATATGTCGAATTTGAGCAAAATCAGAACGTGTTCTTCAGGTTCTTCGCAAACAGTAACTCACAGAATCGATTGAATCCTAAATTCGAAGTTCAAACAGCTTCGTAGCTTCTATGTGATTAAGCGCCTAGAAAATTCTAAATTACAGAAATTGCAAGGTTTAGGGATAATATTTCACTTACCAATTCGAACCCTTAAGCTACTCGGCTTCTCCTCCTTCCTTGTTCAAGCTCCCGTTGGTTCCTCACAAATGGGTGTTGTGGTTTGAAAAGGGTTTTCGTGGACTTGAGAGGATTTTAGGTGTGGTTTAAGTGACTAAGGCTTTAGGTAACGAAAATATCCCTTAATTCAAGGAGAATTTGTCTCTAAGTTATTTTTTCCTAAATGACTTGGGCCTATTTCCACTCCTCGCCCACTTTCTAATTTCTACAACAATTATCAATGTTGGACTTAAGATGGATTGGGCCTAGCATTTACACTTAGTCCATTTGAGACCTAAAGCTTAGCTTTTGCCCCAATTCCCATTTTGCGAAAATTCCAATTAAATTGGAGGTCACATTATCCAAATTTAAATGCTCCAATTTCCCGAGACAATTAAGCACGTATTTATGTACATAATTTGCCACACAGAATCCCATGTAGGTCACCTAAGCACGAATATGAACGCACGAAAGGCACATAATGCAGTCAGCATGCACACAAATTTACTGTCCCTACTGTTTATGAGGACCCTGGTGCTACAACATAATCCCACGACTGTATCGAATTCTATCACAGCTCCAGTAGACAATATTGAAAACGTAGGTATGGTAACGACTGCAACATAGATTGGAACATGCGACAACAAACAAATAAATAGAGGGTCCATAAACAAACCGGAAGGCAAAACAACCTAGGCAACACCAAACTGTGAGACATATCATATAATTAAAAAGGAATAATAAAAAACGGCCAAATATCAAATTATAAAGAAGCACCTATGACGATAACCAAAAAATGATCCGACCAACCTTAGAAATCTTCTTTCAACCGCAAAAAACATACACGACCTTACGCAATCGGAAATAACTGCACGGTTGTATCTCTCTAAACCAGCAACAGTAAACAATTACACACACATACAGAACAACGATAAACAACCATGAAATGCAAAAAAGTATTAAAACACCTTTAGATCTTCAAACCCGCAGGACGCTGCACGATTGTATCATAGCTTGAAACCTGCAACAATAAAAAGCAGACACACATACGGAGGATCAATAAACAACCATGAAATAGAAAACAACCCCAGCAACACCAAAGCGTCAGTCAGAGCATATAAATAAGACTTCTATCCAAGATGGCCCTTGGTCTAACGACTGATGATATTCCAAGCACCACGTATTTAAAATGCATAATACATATCATATATCGATCAAATACAAATCGCATTTTTGATGCCACTGACGTAATACAACCCACACAAAAGGCTAAAGTGGACATTAGTTATACTACTTTTTTAATGGCATAAATACCCTCATGAACAGCTGACGTGTAGCAGTCTGCTATAGGGGGTGGCAAGTTTCGTAATAAATTCAACATATATGCCTAGATTCAAAGCCCTCGACGAACTTTTAAATATATATGATTATCTAATTTAACAGAATTATACGAATTGTTATCACTACTATACCAAGAAATAATGTTATTATAATTTTATAATAAGAAATGCTTTTTAAATATTATACCATGAAAGACGATTATTATCCCAACAAAATTAAATACAATAAAATATTCAAATATTTACCAATAAATTCACTTACTATAGCAATAAAATCAATTATTATATTATTACAGGTCCACCTAATTTGTGATTGTTGTACCAACAAAAGTCGATACTATACCAACTATCTTAACTTACCAACAGTGCACTAGTAGTATTATACCAAAGACATGTATATTATACCACCAAATACTAATCAAAATTTCCCCCAAATATACCAACAAATTGCTGAATTATATCAACAATTTTGATAATTATATCAAGACATATTGAACAATTGGTTTACAATTTTTATACTAATAAAGGGCGTAATTATACCAACTATTTTTATTATTGTACCAACAATACTAATTTTTTTATACAAATAGACCTGCTTATTATACCAAACATTAATCGAATTTGCTCATAAAAATATACCAACAAATGCTGCGATTATACTAACACCTTTGATTATTTTACAATAAATACTCATCAATTGATTTAAAGATGTTATAACAACAACGAACATAATTATACTAATACTAGCCTTTCTAATATACCAACATAATTGGAAATTATACCAACTAATTCAAACAATGATAAAAGAACTTCTTATAAGTTTATTATATTCTGACCAATTGCTTATTATACCAACGAGTACCTTTATTATACCATTAATACGAGCTATTATACCAACAAAGACTAAAGGATTGTTTGGCTAAAGAACCCAATTATACTAATCTCAATATTTATCATACCTTCAGTACTTTTAGGAAAAAGGATATTCGATAGTTTCTATATACCAGCAAGATTAGAAATTAAACCAACTTGTTCAAATAATTAACTTCTACTTGTGATTATTATATTATACCAACAAACTCGCCTATAATTTTATCAATTTAACTAATTTTTGACCATTATATAACATTGACTATTATACCAAAATGATATGACTAATATCAGTCCTGATTATTCGACCAACAAATTATTATACCAACAACTTTGATTGTTATACCAAGTAATCATTTTATTTTAGAAATATTAAAGTTAAAAACGTTCAATAAGCATTAGAATAATCATAATGTCATACGCATCATATAATATCATTTAAACTAACACGTTGTGAAGGAGGGACAAGATATTAATGGAAGAGTTATCTATAATATATTAGTTTATTACTTATTTAAATGTAATAAAAACAACTAACAAGAGTTATCAAGGTAGTTTATTCCAAACTAAACTGAGTAGTTTGGAGAACAATAATTTCATTAACAATGATCAAGCTCGTCATGCCATCATCGTCCAAGAATCGAAGTGACCATTCTCACAATATGATAATGATGCAGGTATGGCCCGATCAACAATATTTTTGGTCCGGGAAATCAAGGTGGGGGCCGCGGACAGAATCGTGGTGGAAAATATGAAAAAAGATAGAAAGGTAAAGGGACACAGATTTACGTGGTTCGTATTCGGGTGAATCCTACGTCCACGGGCCGTCGAAGGGTATTCACATGGAGGAAGATTACACACTCAATCTCACATTCTCTCATGTTTACAAGTGATTTCAAGCCTTAAAAGGTAAAGAGAAGATAAAGAGATGGAGAGAGATCTATGAATGTTCTTGGTGTGTTAGTGTGTGTGGGCTGTGCGATTTATGTTATAAAATGGATAAGAGCCTCTATTTATACTGTAGACGCGTCTAGGGTTTTGTACTGCTCTCCCTTGTCAGGTCTCCCGAACGCTTCCTTAGCTCTCTCGTGTACTTCCTTTGGCCCTTTCGGATAGTTCTGGAGCTCCCTGGACTATCTTCCTAGCTCCTCCAAATATCACCTTCGTACTTCGCTTATAATTGAACCTCGTACCTAGTCCGTGCTTCCTTCAGACCCAACCTCCTACTCAGCTCTTTATGAGTTGTTAGGTCAGGAGGAATGCTAGATCGAAGGTCACCCTATCAACCAGTCTCCCAACTCTGAATTGCAATATGCAAAAGTATTGCAGTTCGGAATATCACTAAGAAAGCATTCCTTCTCTCGTGTCCTTAAATTTCTTCCGCCTGTGCATTATTATTTTCTCCAGCCTCACAAGAAGTCCCAAGCAGCTCAGGACTTCACACGTCTGCATGGAGTATACTCAGCAATCTTGACTAGATGACTTGGACATTCGCCAGCCAATGCCTTGTCGGATATCCTGATTAGATCGATCGACTCTTCCGTTTGCTAGCTCGTAGTTGAACCCTTTATCAGGTAGACCAGGTCTTTACTTGTTGGTGGAAAGCTGATCTTAAAAATCCTGATCAGATAGATAAGGTCCCCCTCGCTAGCAGAGAACTGAACTTGAAAATCCTGATCATATAGATCAGGTCTTTATGACTCGGCGGAGAGCTAGCGTCGGACAATCGGACTAGATAAATCGAGTCTGTCTCTCAGTTAGATTTGGACTTGAAACGTCCGGTCGGGGTGTATCAGATCCTTGCTTACCAGCTTGGAGCCGGACTTGGGAACCTCAAATAGATGAAGGGGATTTTTATATGCCAACACGGAGCCGGATCAGAAATCCCAAGTAGATGAATTGGGTCTTCTCAGACCAGCATAGAGCTGGACTTGTAAATTAGGATCGAGTAGATCAAGCTCATGGGTGAGAACTAACCTGGAATCCGAAGAACTGACCTGAAAATCCGGAGAAGGTAGATCAGGTTTGGACCTCTGATCGTATAGGTCAGGCCTCCTAGGGCTGGCCTGTGGATCTTGACAATATGGATCAGATCTCCATTCATCAGCTCGATGATGGACTTCTGAATGCATAGATCATGTCTCTTTGTCGGAGAGCTGATGTAGGACTCTAAGAAGTTAGCATTACCTGGATAGGCTAGGGCTTACTGCGTTATGCTTTTTGTCTTGAGAGTTGTCATCGGCAGATCCGTAGATCTATAGTAAATGCCGAAACGTTTCCGCCTGGGCTAGGCCAGGGCTCATGATATTCGTTTCCAACCTGGGCAACATCCCCTCCTCATGCACTTTCCTTCTGACATCTTGATGCAATCACATCCAAACACTCATCTAAAAGGTTATTGGCATATTTAAACTTGTACCTAGAAGATGTCCGCCTGGGCTGGACTTGGTGTTCATCGCTTTTGTTTCCACGAGTCGGGGGCTCATCTTCCCCAGGTCCATAGGCCAACCAAGAAGGTTCCCAACTGGCGCTAAGTTGGGGCCTACCGGCTTTGTTTCCAGCTTGGGGTGAGCCAGGAGAGGCTTCGTGGAATGCTCTCCCAGGATTCTGATTATGCCTTATCTTCATCCTGGGGGGATGTTTCCTGTTAAGTAAGTATTCGTAGCCCGCCATACTGTAAATGCAAGGACCTGTACTACACCACTCTCCACTCCCACTACTTCGAATTGTGCTGGTGTTTATCAGCGCATTCGAAGTATGTGAAGAGTATGCTTTTTTATTTGCCAACCTCGATCCTTCCCTTGCATGCTACACTTTGGCGATCCGCGGTAGGCCTTGCAATACCCTGGATGGTTACTTACGGGCGGCATTTCCGCCTCTTGCACTTTCCGCCCAACATCCCACTGCATTCACATCCAAAACTTTCATATAAAAGGTCATTGGCAGATGGAAACACGTACCTGGGAGGCTCCTGGGTAGGCTGAGTCCGACACCCCTCGTTTTCATTTTTATCAGGTCCGTAGAATACACGTAAACCTTTCTGTCCCGTATGAGGCCAGTGTTTGCTGGTTTTGTCTTCTGCTTGAGGTTGAGTCGGAGCCTAGGAGCTCTCCATCTTACTTGGAGTAATCTAGGGCCAGCAAGGTTTACCCAGGATGGACCGGGGCCGAGAGGCGCTTTTCGTGGTGCCAACAGGTATCGTTCTAGGATATCCCGGAGCCTGTGCATCTTTTGTCATGGTCAACATGTATCGACCTTGGGTAGCCCGGGGCCTGGGCGTTTTCGTGGAGTCAACAGGTATCAATCCAGGGCAACCTAGAGTCTGGGCATTTTCATGGAGCCAACTAGTGTCAACCCGGAGTAATCTAGGGCTAGGGCATATTTCGCGCAGCCAGCTAGTGTCAATACGGAGTAATCCAAGGCTAGGGCATATCTTTCGCGCGGCCAACTAGTGTCAGGCCGGAGTAATCCGGGGCTAGGGCGTGTTTCGCTAGCCAACTAGTGTCAACCCAGAGTAATCTGGGGCTAGGGCGTGTTTCGTGGCCAACAGGTATCGACCCAGAGTAATCCGAGGCATGTGCATCTTTTCCAGCATGGATCTAACTCAGAGCTTAGAGGCTTCGTGTCCAACCTGGATCTAAGCCGGGGCTTATAGGCTTTGCTGCAAGCCTGGATATAAGCCAGGGCTTATAGGGTTTGTTTCCAGCCTGGATCTAAGCCAGGCCTTGTAGGCTTCTTTTCCAGCCTGCTGCCAGCCTGGATCTGCCAGGGCTTATAGGCTTTGTTTCCAGCCTGGATCTATGCCAGAGCTTATGGGCTTCTTTTCCCGCCTAGGACCGAAGCTAGGGCTTATGACCTTCTTTTCCATCTAGAGCTACGTCAGAGCTGAAGCTTCGTGTCCAGCCTGGATCTAAGCCAGGGCTTATAGGCTCCGCTGCCAGCCTGGATCTAAGCTAGGGCTTATAGGCTTTATTTCCAGCCTGGATCAAAGTCAGGGCTTATGGGCTTCGCTGCCAGCCTGGATCTAAGCCAGGGCTTATAGGCTTTAGTCTCGTCTGTTAAGAGACTTTGCTCCACACCCGGAGCCGGGCTAGGGCTTAAGAGCTTCAATCGCCAGCGGAGAACTGGACCGTCATGCCTGCCAAATCTGCAAAGCCACGACCACAGACAACTCCGACGGACGAGATGCAATGAGCGTCGTGAGGTAAAAATAATGATAAAAGAACACTTAGTAACTGCATAGTGAAACAGTGTGTTATGGCAGGTCAGATTTAATCCTAAATAAATTCCAGCATGTAGCCCAGTATTCCTCCTAATCCGGTGATCTAGAAAGGTTAGGTTTCAAGATATGGGGTAACTAAGTAGGAGAGCTTGTAAAAGGTAGCTAAGTAGGAAAGCTGGAGGTCCATAGCTAAGTAGGAAAGGTGGAGGGATGTAGCTAAGTATGAAAGCTGGAGGGATGTACTAAGTAGGAAAGCTAGAGGTCCGTAGCTAAGGGTACAGGAGAGACACATAATCCAGGCTAATCCTGACTCGAGGTATTGAAGAAGACGATATACTGTTTATGGCCGACCAGGAGACACATGGAGCGTGCCTATTTGCGGACATTATGGTCAAACAGAGGGCATGTTAGTCCGACAATACGCGTGTAACTGTTCTACCCTAGGTTGTACCTTTTGGGAGTCCTAATGGAGACCAACTGGGCCCAATGACAACAATTCCGGCGACCCAAATATTCTAGCCCACGATAATTAATTTGAGAGCCTAATAAAATAAATCAAGCCCAATCCATTTAAGTTCATCGACTCTAAAAATCCACCATTTAATTTATTTCTGCAACCTGAAATAATTAATTCTAGCAAGACATGATATTAATCTCGATAGCCCCAAAATAATTATTTTCCAAAATTAACCAAAACAATTCCGATAATGGAAAGAAATTAATTCATGTAGCCCAACAGAAATAATTCATGTAGCCCAACAAAACAATATCAACGACCCAAATATGTTAAAGTCCCCAGGCCAAAAAGCCCAATTATTTAGTTGATCAAAGCAATCCCAACAAATTAACCATATATCTCAAGGCCAAGCCCCTTAGAAACCCTAGGTGAAATAACTACAGCAACGCAAACAACATCAGAATTCTCCTTTGCCCCCCGTATTTTAGATTTCACGGCATTTGATCCTAAGGGAAATAACAAAATAAACCCCCTCATTTCTATAGTTCCATTCAACACTCCCAAAAGTTTGAAAATATACAATCGGACCCGAAGAGCAATCTCCGGCGAGGACGTCGTCGGCGACCGGAGCGGTGGTCACGGCGGTCGTCCTCTTGGTGCGGAAACCATGACTACGGTGGTTTGGCCTAAAGAGATCTGAGATTGGGATTTGGCGTGGTCGTTCTCGTCGCGTCTTCTTCACCAACGTCATCGTCTCGAAGCTTTTTCTGCTCTTGTAACAGCGCGGCTGAACGGTGAGGAAGTGAAACGGGGGGTCAGCACCTTGGGCACCCCCGGTTTTGAGGAATTATCGTCGATTTTGTAATTTTGCCGAAATCATGTGGTTGGGATTTTGTGAGCCCGATGCGAATTTGACAGTCGATTGTGCCCATCGTGGTTGGTCTTTGGCCGCGAAGGCATGCCTATGGATAGAGTTTCCCAGCGACTCCGTTGGTGGACGTGGCTTTGTCGGTGGTCGCCTTTAGGCTGAGATATACCGCGACAAAAGTGAGCGTGTACACCGATTACTCTGAAGCGTTTTCTCCCCATGTGACAGCAGACAGGGATAGGTGGCCACCACTGCCTTTCCGGCGGTGCTTGGGTGGTGGGCCGGTCTCTGACGGTGAGGCCAAGGTGGCCGGTGGCCAAGCTTATGATGAGACAAGCTTTTGCCCACCAAGTGCTCGATAAAATGCCATAGAAGAAAAGCAAGAACAGCAGCCCTCAAACTTCCAAAAACACTCGTCTAATCCAAGCCACAACTCCATAACTCACGTTCCAACCCTCGGTTCCCACAGACGGCGCCATTTGGTGCGGGTATGGCCCCGATCAACAATATTTTTAGTCCCAGAAATCAAAGTGAGGGCCGAGACGGACAGAATCGTAGTTGAAAAATATGAAAAACGACAGAAAAGTAAAGGAACACAGATTTACGTGTTCGGATTCGGGTGAATCCTTCGTCCACAGGCTGCCGAAGGGTATTCACTATTAATGGAGGAAGATTACACACTCAATCTCACATCATCTCATGTTTACAAGTGATTCCAATCCTTAAAAGGTAAAAGAGAAAATAAAGAGAGGGAGAGAGAATATCTATGTGTGTTCTTGATGTGTTAGTGTGTGTGGGTTGTGCAACTTATGTTATAAAATGGATACCTTGCTCAACAAAAGGTATATTTACATATCAAAGGAGGTTCACAATATTTATACAACAACGAAGATATCAGCTAAGGAATAAAATATACAATCCAAAACCTCCTTCCAAAAATATATAACCGCCGATGGATCCTTCAACAAAGCAAAATAGAGTACCAAGTAGGATGAGAATCACAACGGAAAGGATGATCAACCGATGGAAAACCTCCAGTCAAAATGATAACCTAAAAGAGAAGGAGGTTCATACGGGGTGAGCAAATCACTAGCTCAGTGAGAAGGTAATACAGACACACCTTATCCTCACGGAGTGTGTCCTCAACCATTAACACCAACACAATAATCAACCACCGAGGAAAATAATCACTTATATCGAAATAAATCTATTCAATAATCAAGTCACCACACAAAAATGAACATGTAACAACAATCCACGTCGTTAACACATAAACGACGAGTGGGCAGCCATAACGTATCTCTAGCTGAACTCCCCGTCGAGAGTCTGACGAATCAATCACCGTACTCTAGATCAAATGCCACGAATATTACTATAAACAATGTATATCATGCATGCCCCACACACTGTTGACGTTGGCCAAATCAAATTCCGATGATCACCTTCCAATAACAATGGCAAATAGATAGGTGCAATCGTCAGGCCACACTCACCCGGGTTTGCCAAACCACGAGCTACTAAATGCCACTCTCACTCACCCAAATCGTGGCAGGTTCGGGCTACTAATATCAACGTGCCGCTCTCATTCACCCGAATCGTGGCGGGTTCGGGTTACTAATATCTCGGTACAAAATATGCAACATCAAATAAATAACCAATACGGCTCACAAGCCACAAATAGCTCAATGATACCAATGAGGCACGTAATGTCATAAACAACGTCACGAGTAATCGTATCAATCCCCAAAGCAACCACGTTTGTCAACAAAAGTCACATCACGCAAGTAAATAACTCATGGAGTCCTATAGCCGACAAGGCCTTTTCTCACAATATAACAAATGACTTATAGCCGACAAGGCTTACTATCACATCATCAAATAACATATCATGTGGCATAATAAAAGATGAGACACCGCGAGCCCACACTTCCCACGAAGGGAAGATGTCCCCGTATTATCAACTCATCGGTGAGATGTCCCTCGTAGATCTTGACGTCATTCCTCCGCCTAATTAAGAAAATAATGGCTTAAATACAACACTAAGCAACATTAATTCAATCCTTGATCTTCGAGTTTTAAAACAGCCCAAAAGAATATTTAAATAGCTTCATAACGTATGTTTCGAAGAGGATCATTTGCAGCGGGAACAAAACGACAAACCAAAATATAACCCAAAGTAGTGAAAATCCGAATTTACAGCTGAACGTTTGAAAATTTATAACTAATTGTAGAAATGTCGGATTAATGTGATTCCAGAGGTTACAGAAAGCCCAAAAAGTTAGCTTTCCACAGAAATTGATTTTATGACAATACGATCAGTATAACCATTTCAAAATCAAAAAATACCGAGACTGCATGACAAAAATTTTCCTGGTCGTAGCTGAATGTTCAAAAATTCATAAGAAATTGTGCAGACATCGGATTGAGCTGATTTCTACAGCTGAGAAACGCTAAATATCTTAGCTTTCAACAAAATCAGACTCGAAAGGATTGGAGCACGCTAAGTAGATCAAATTTGCATATAACTGCAATACGTACAACATAAATCTTGAACGGATGGAAACAATTAAAGATGAGTGCTTATGCAAATTTTCAGCACCCAATCGTACCTGAATGAGACCCAAGCTTAATTAGGAATGTGGAGTAGAACTGTCAATGGCCGGGCCGGGATGGCGGCCTTCAAAACTGAAGCCCAGCCCGCCCCGCCAGCGGGCCGCGGGCCTGGCGGGCCCGCCTTAATTTTTTTTACATTTTTTTATTTGAACTTTTTAATTAATTAAGAATTATTTATATAATAATGATATTTAAATATACATTAATTATGTATTAATTATTAAATGAATCATTAATTATAAATTAAATCATTAAGTAATTCCTATATTGAAATAAATATATATTTAATATATAAAATAAATAAATTAAAATATATGGCGGGCCAGCCCGCGGGCCAGCCCGCCCCGCCCCGCCTAGCTCGCGGCCCGCGCGGGCTAGAGGCGGGCCTTAAAAATCCCAGCCCAGCCCGCCCCAAAGGCAGGGCGGGCCCCGGGCCGCGGGCCATTTTGACAGTTCTACTGTGGAGTTAGTTTTCTCTCTTCTCCCTTTTTCCACGTTACATAGCATCTAAGGGTTTTTTCTAAAGGATAAGTATCATTTAAAGAGTAGAGTGGGCTTTTGGGCTAAGAAGTTTATTTTAATGGGCTGTCAACTAAATACAATTTGGGTGTTATGAAGTATCCCCCCGTTCAAAAAGTTTCGTCCTCGAAACTTAACGTACCTAATGGATCGAAAAGGTGTGGATATTGATGATGCATAAGTGCCTAGGTTCCCATGTTTCTTCTTCCAGTTTGTCACTTCGCCAAAGGACTTTCACCATACGAACGGACTTGCTATAAAGTTTCTTCTCTTGCCGATCCAAGATTTTAATTGGTTGAACTTCGTATGAGAGATTTTCCTTTAGGTCGAGAGGAGGAGATTCAAGTAAATGCGAAGGGTCTGGCTCATACTTTCGCAGCATAGACACGTGGAAGACGTTATGGATTTGTGACAATTTGGATGGTAGGTCGAGTCTATAGGCAACTTTGCCAATCCGTTCGATAATGGAAAAAGGGCCGATAAAATGGGGCTAAGCTTCCCACGGTGACGAAAACGTAAGACGCCCTTCCATGGAGAAATCTTTAGAAATACCATGTAACCCACATTGAATTCCCGCTCACGCCTTCGATTGTCTGCGTAGCTCTTTTGTCGATCCTGAGCCACCTTAAGCCTTTCTCGGACGAGCTGTACTTTTTCAGCCGCTTCCTCGATGAATTCTGCTTGTTCAATTTTCCTCTCGCCAACTTCATTCCAAAAGAGCGGTGTTTGACACTTTCGGCCATAGAGAGCTTCTAGGGTGGCATTCCTATACTTGAATCAAAGCTATTGTTGTAGGCGAACTCCATCAATGCTACATATCTCTCCCAGCTGCCACTGAGATTCAAAACCACCACACGTAACATATCTTCCAAAGTCTGGATTGTGCGCTCCGAGTGCCCATCGGTCTGAGGGTGGTACGCTGTACTGAACAATAATTTTGTACCTAAGGCTTTTTGGAGACTGGGCCAAAAGTGCGAAGCGAAACGAGGGTCTCGATCGGATATAATGGACACGGGTATGCCATGTAATCTTATGACTTCATCAACATAGAGTTTCGCTAGTTTCTCCAGACTATCTTTGGTACGAACGGGAAGAAAATGAGCTGATTTCGTTAACCGGTCAGCAATAACCCACACAGAGTCATTCCCCTTCTGAGTTTGAGGCAGACCGGATATGAAATCCATAGTGATATTTTCCCATGTTCATTCGGGAAGAGGCTGAAGTTTTCCATGTGGTTTCTGATGCTCAGCTTTAATTTGTTGACATGATAGACATTTCGATACGAATTCAGCAATGTCCCATTCATACCTGGCCACCAATAGTAATCACGTAAAGTTCGGTACATCTTCGTGCTGCCAGGGAGCATAGCGTAGGCTGAAGAATGTGCTTCTTCGAGAATTGCTCTTCGAAGGTCATCGGCTAACGGTACGCATACATGGTTTCGGAATGTAAGAAGCCCGTCGTCTCAAAATTTGTAGTCGTTCATATGAACTTTTTTCTTCGCAACATTTTGTAAGTAGGTATCTTATGATTGCTTCTCTCGAATTTGGTCGAGTAAAGTAGGCCGAACTTCAAATCTATCAAGCAACGAAGTATTATTTGACTCATCACGGTGCAGAGATATATGAAGATCTTTAATGTGCTCTAAGAGAGGAAGGTATTCCGACTGCATTGATGCCAACGAGGCTAAAGATTTTTGGCTCAGCGCATCTACTATTCTTATTTTGATTCGTTGTCTATTTCTTTTTGGTACATCTTGCTTACAACTTTAGTACACCATATGCATTGTAATGGTACAATATGTTGTTGTGGATTGGTACTGTATGTTTTAATAGAATGATAACTGAATTTGAATATTTGCAATGGTCATTTTCCGTTTATGCAATAACGTAGATAATTTCGTTGGGTGTATTTTCTTATTTTATTTAGTTGTGTATTAGAGATATTTCGCTCGGATGTATTTTCGAAAGGATTGTTGATTATGAAAAGATCGGTTACGAAGAGCGAGCGCGTGAGGGAGGTGATGATGTTGTTGTTGAGGGAGAGTAATCGTGAGGCACAAGAGATTATTTTTGTGTTTGAGGAAAACGATAAGGAGGATGTAACCATAAGTATGATTTTATGTGTTGGATTTATTTGTTTGGGATGTTGCTCGAGAGTAGCATTCGACGTCCTGGCTTCACTGTTGTTTGTTGAATATGCTTAAGAATTAGCTTATAAACTGTTGTGTCGAGAGATTATGTGTTTGGTAAAATGGTTGATGTATTCTGACATCGAATTAGTATATATCAAAAATGTTTGTTATGCTTGAAATTTTGGATACGCTAACAATGTTAAATAAGGTACGGTAATCGTATGTACAAGATATAATAAACCCAACAAAATGGTAAAATAAGCCTATTAAGACTGGTACATTGCACTAATATGTGTAAAAAGTGATGAAATATACAAAAACAAAAGTTGGGGTTTTTACACATGAATGCCCCCTCTGTAAAAAAAAAAAAAAACTTGTAATTTAGTACCCTGTCGGGATTTTTTTATATGTAGGTACCTAACAGAATAAATTTTTTGCAGATAGGTACCCTATCCGCCGCAGATACGCCATACAACACATTCGGGTACCCTATATCAACATATTTGGGTACCATATATAATAGAAAATGATACACCGTATTAGCACATTTAGGTACACCCTATTTAAAACATAGGTACGCCGTACGAACACATTTAGGTACCCTATATCAACATGTTATGGTACGCCATACACACACAGAAAGGTACGACATGACTGAAGAAACTGGTAAAAATTAAATCGGGTACCTATCTGTAAAATTTTTGACATGGGTACCTATGTGTAAAAAAATTATTCAATTAGGTATTTATGTGTAGATGTCCGAAAAATGGGTAAGCATTATTGATCTCTGACTTTTTCAACAATATATGAAATAAATTCTGACACACAGAAAGTTTTGACGCACAAAAAATTATGTCACTCACAAAAAGCTGTAATAAGCTTGGTCCAGTTTCGGTACTTATCTTGGTACGTAATGTTACTCAAATGTGGTACAATTCAGTTCACAGTTAGGTACAATCACAAGGTCAATGGTACAAAATACATGCTATAGTACTTTATTATGGTAAGCATTTTTTTTGTCGATAATCAAATTAATTTTCCATGCAAAAGTACTTTAGTGTAAGTATATCTATTATATGTTTCACTTGATATCAAATTTATTGGTTTAACACTTTCACAAATAGATTTAATCCAAACTCCAAATTCATGATAAGAGAATGATCTTTATAAGACATGCCTAATGAAGGTTGAGTTTTTATTACAAATCCACGATTTCAAGGGTTAACATGTTAAATATGATGCAAATGAATATAATAATAATTAGGCATACTAAAGTGTTTTACATCAATACAAATGTAAAAGCGAGAAAAACGTCTACCTGATAAGAAATACCAAATATAACGCGTTTACGGTACCATCTGATAGTCAGTGATTGTTCCATATTTTGGAGTTATAGTGTACCATATTTCAGTGGTTTGTCGTACAAATTAAATACAGATTCTGTACCAAATTTTATCGGTCATATATAGGTATGAGTTTAGAGTGACGACTTATAACTGTGAACCCTAAAACCAATAAATAATAGAATATCAAACAAAAGCATGTTTAATCAGTCGAACATTTTGAATTTAAGAAACATATACACTGTAACGTCCCGTCACATATCGGGTGTCATTGTAGCATCGGTCCCTACCGGGACCTGTGGGGTTGGGCCCACCACATTCCGACTGATAGTCTGGCCCCACTGTACCATCATTTAACCTTTCATCGTGCTTCATGTACATGCTCACACGCACCCTGAGAAATTTCCCAGAGGGTCACCCATCCCGAGATTGCCGCAAGTCAAGCACGCTTAACTTCGAAGTTTCTACAGATGGACTCCCGAAAAGGTAGGTCGATCTTGGTGATATGAGTAGTACTATCAGTTTTCTTATACGATTCTTAGCCCGGCACGCCCATACATTGCCAGTCTCAGGATTCCCTCTCATTCGGGTGTCAGATCGGTTCGTTCATGTACCCCTTCGCCTACAAGCCTGCCAGGAGCCGCACCTTGTCCGTGCACCTCTCTGGCACCGGCGACCACTCCCCGCCCTCATCGGCCCCAGACGTCACATGCACTCCAGCTTCCGCCTGGTTCGTCCCCGAACCACACCATGCTGCGAGAGATGACAGAGGTCATGGTGACAATACGCAAAAGAATGCGAATGATTGGAACTCGCAGTAGACGATCGGGTGTTCATAAAAGTATCTCTGATGAAGGGCGTTAAGCGGTTTGCAGAGAAGGGTAAATTAAGCCCACTGTACATTGGCCTATCCAGAATAGTTAAAAGAGTTGGCGAGGTAGTTTATCAACTTGAGTTGCCAAATTCATAGCTCAAGTACGCGTTGTTTTACCGATGAGCCCTTAGCTCTACTGGTTGAGGGGGAGGTGCCTGGAGTCATGTTGGGAGAGGTCCTGGGTTCGAACCTCCACCCTGTGACATTTCTCCAGGCCTGCCCACATGGGCCCAGACATGTGCGATTGACCTGGTCGGCCCGTTTAGCAGGTAGTGGGTCGGCCCCGGGGTTTCACCATCGGCTTTCCCCGGTTACCAAAAAAAAAGTACGCGTTGTTTTCCACATCTCAACGCTACGCCAGTACGTTACAAATCCCAACCATGTGTTGAACAATTAGGTTATCCACCAACAACCCAAAACGGATTCGAGTTACGAGGAAACACCAGTAGAGATATTGATGCATAAAACGAAAAATAGTTTAGGAATAAAGGAACCCCTTTAGTAAAAGTGTTACGACGGAATTATTCAACAGAACAGGCTACTTGAGAACGTGAGGATGACATGAGAGATCACTACCCTGAACTATTCCAGATGGTCTGATTTCGGGGGTGAAATCCTTTTTAAGGGAGAAGGATGTAGTAACCGGGTCCCCGTAGGCTAGGGTTGGCAGTGGTGATTTCGAAGTATCCTGGGAAACAGACGCTCGTCAAAACCTCTAGCACATACGTGAGGGAGCGAATCTGTTTTAAGGAAATTGTGTGCTACACAATCTTCGAATATTTTCTTTTCGGTTCATTCAGATTTTTCGGGTCTATCGTTCGTGGATCTTTGCGAGGGGAGGGTGCGTTACAACAATATTTTCTTTTCGGCCAACAATCTTAAAACAGATCCACGATCCCGCAAAGATGTCAGACTACGTGGACTTCCTCAACAACCAAGAATCTACGGGAAATGAAGGAAACATTGACGTTCTCCCTACTACTTTTATCCCCACTGCCATACCTGTGGTTACGAAGCCAAACGTACCGGTCAACCACCTGGAGAAGCCAGAAAAATTTACGGGGACAGCATCGACGTTCAAAAGATGGCAACAGAAGATGCTCTTCTACCTCACCACGCTGAACCTAGCAACATACCTGAAAGAGGTCGAGCCTAAGGTGAACGACGGCGAGACGAACGCTGAGGTCGTGATCGCTGTTGATGCATGGAAACACTCTGATTTCCTGTGTCGTAATTATATTCTGAATGCCCTAACCGATACTCTGTACAACGTGTATGGTGCGGTCGCTACGGCTAAGGAATTGTGGGAGTCGTTAGACCGAAAATATAAAACTGAGGATGCCGGCACAAAGAAATTTGTTGTCGGACGGTTTCTTGATTATAAGATGGTCGATTCCAAGACTGTCATCAGTCAAGTGCAAGAGATCCAATTGATCTTGCACGAGATCCATGCGG
The DNA here is from genome assembly GCA_027422505.1 of Craterostigma plantagineum. Lineage (NCBI taxonomy): Eukaryota > Viridiplantae > Streptophyta > Magnoliopsida > Lamiales > Linderniaceae > Craterostigma > Craterostigma plantagineum. Next base: position 48,988 of record JAPQWV010000547.1, read on the forward strand.
AAAAAATGGTTCTGAGTGAATCTCTCCAAGTTGCTGCTATCATTGAGAAGCTGCCGTCGGGTTGGAAGGACTTCAAAAACTATCTCAAGCATAAGCGCAAGGAGATGTCTTTGGAGGATCTGATTGTTAGACTTCGAATCGAAGAAGACAACAAAAGGTCGGAAAAGAGAGTGTCGAGCTCATCTGAACCGAAAGTAAACGTGGTGGAGCATAGCTCTAAAAAAGGCAAAGGCACGGTTAAATCCAAAGCGAAACTTGGGGCGACCGGAGGCGTCGCTAAGCCGAACTATAAGTTCAAGGGAAAGTGCTTCAACTGCGGCAAATTGGGTCACAAGTCGTCGGACTGTCGCCTTACGAAAAGGAGCCATGAAGCCAACATGGTGAGAGACAATACCAAGGAGGTTGACGAGATGAGTCTTGTCGCAGTGGTCTCGGAGGTAAACATGGTTGGGTCGAATCCACAAGAATGGTGGATCGATACCGATGATACACGTCATGTGTGCACGAACCGTGGACTCTTCTCTACCTGTGAGCCGGTTGAAGGAGAAAAGATCTACATGGGCAACTCGGCTGCTGCTACCGTCGAGGGAAAAGGTAACGTGCAGCTCAAAATGACTTCCGGAAAAATATTGACGCGGAAAGATGTGTTGTACGTTCCGGAGATACGAAAAAATCTGATTTCGGGACTCTTGTTGAACAAGCATGGTTTTCGTATTGTTATTGAATCCGACAAAGTGATATTGTCTAAGTCGGGTATGTTTGTTGGTAAAGGCTATGCCTGTGATGGTTTGTTCAAGTTGAATATAATGACTATTGTAAATGAGAATGAAAAACGTTCTTCTGTTTACTTGCTTGAATCTTCCAATTTGCGGCACGGTAGATTAGGTCACGTTAATTTTCAATCGATACGTCGATTAATTAACATGAATCATATTCCAACATTCGAAATTAATTCGAAACATAAGTGTGAAATTTGCGTTGAAGCAAAAATGACGAGATCGTCTTTTCCCTCGGTAGCAAGAAGTACCGAACCGCTTGAATTAATTCATAGCGATTTATGTGATTTGAAATACGTTCAAACACGTGGTGGCAATAAATATTTTATAACATTCATTGACGATTGCACCAAATATTGCTATGTTTATTTGCTTAAGAGCAAAGACGAAGCATTAGAGAAATTCGTTCTCTACAAAACCGAAGTTGAAACGCAACTCGGCAAGAAAATTAAAAGATTGAGAAGTGATCGAGGGAGAGAATACGAAGCGCCAATTGGGAGTTTCTGTGTGGAACATGGTATCGTCCATGAATTGACCGCCCCGTATTCACCTCAATCAAACGGAGTGGCCGAACGGAAGAATCGCACATTAAAAGAAATGATGAATGCGATGTTATTGAGTTCAGGTCTACCGCCAAATATGTGGGGCGAAGCTATCTTGACGAGTAATTACCTATTAAATAGGATACCTCGAAAGAAAATGAATAAAACACCATATGAGTTATGGAAAGGTAAGATGCCTTCGTACCAACATTTGCGAATGTGGGGGTGTTTGGCGAAGGTAGCCGTACCTACGCCTAAAGCGGTGAAAATTGGTCCTAAAACGGTGGACTGTATTTTCATAGGATATGCACACAATAGTACGGCTTATCGGTTTCTTGTCTATGATTCGAAAATTTCGGATATACACAAGAATACGGTAATGGAATCGAGGAATGCATGTTTCTTTGAAAATATATTTCCTTGTAAATCCGATGATTGATCTGGTACATCTAAACGAGATGATATTGAAACCGAGATTCCTAGTATGGTTCATGAGATTGAACCAAGACGAAGCAAGCGTGCCCGAATAGATAAATCTTTTGGTGACGATTTTGTTACATATTTAATTGAAAAGGAACCACTAACTTATGACGAGGCAGTGAGCTCCGTAGACGGGCCTTTATGGAAAGAAGCCATAAAAGCGAGATTGATTCTATTTTGCAGAATCATACTTGGGAGTTAGTTGATCTCCCAAAGGGATGTAAACCTTAGGATCAAAATGGATTTTTAAAAGGAAAATGAGACCAGACGGGTCTGTGGATAAGTATAAAGCCAGACTTGTTATCAAAGGATACAAGCAACGCGAAGGCTTAGATTATTTTGACACATATTCTCCTGTGACGAGAATAAATTCAATAAGGATGATACTTGCTATCGCGTCCTTAAGAAATTTGGAAGTACATCAAATGAATGTCAAGACAACTTTCTTAAACGGTGAATTAGACGAAGAAATATGTATGGAGCAACCCGAGGGTTTTCGTGCTCCAGGAACCGAAAAGAAAGTCTGTAGATTGATCAAATCTTTGTATGGTTTGAAACAAGCCCCGAAGAAGTGGCACGAAAAGTTTGATCACGCGATGATCAACTACGGCTTTGAAATCAATGAGAGCGACAAATGCGTTTATTCAAAAGTAATAGGCGATGACTACGTCATTTTATGTCTGTACGTAGACGACATACTCATTGTTGGTAGTAACGACAAAATGGTCAAGTCTACCAAGGATATGTTAAATTCGAAATTTGACATGAAAGATATGGGACTTGCGGACGTAATTTTAGGAATTAAAATCATTCGAACGAGTAACGGTCTTGTTTTGAGTCAAGCTCATTACGTAGACAAAATTCTCGGCAAATTCTGCAAGGGTGATTCTGGTGTTGCTAGAACGCCATTAGATCGAAGCGTTCATTTGCCGAAAAATCGCGGCGAGGCTATTTCTCAAGCAGAATACTCCCGGATTATCGGAAGCTTGATGTATCTAATGAGCTGTACTAGGCCAGATATTGCTTATGCTATAAGCAAACTGAGTTCGTACACGAGCAATCCAAGTGCGGATCATTGGACCGCTATAATACGGGTTTTGAGATACTTACGGTATACTCGAGACTATGGATTACACTATGGTCGATATCCGGCTGTGTTAGAAGGCTACACAGATGCGAACTGGATATCTGATATGAAGGACTCTAAGAGCACAAGCGGCTATGTGTTTACACTCGCTGGAGCTGCTGTGTCTTGGAAATCCTCGAAACAAACGGTTATAGCAAGATCCACTATGGAATCCGAGTTTTTTGCCTTGGATAAATATGGAGAAGAAGCTGAATGGTTACGCCATTTCTTGGAGGATATTCCTAAATGGGAAAGACCTGTGCCGCCTATATGCATACACTGCGATAGCCAATCGGCTATTGAACGAGCACAAAGTACAATGTATAATGGTAAGTCGAGACACATACGTCGTCGACATAATACCGTTAGGCAATTGCTCTCAACTGGAGTTATCTCGATTGATTATGTGAAATCGACGGATAACATTGCGGATCCGCTAACCAAAGGGTTAAATAGAGATGCGGTTGAAAGGTTGACGAAAGGGATGGGCTTAAAGCCTTAAAGTATAAAAGTGCTGAGAAGGAAAACCCTACCTATGTGACTGGAGATCCCAAGATCTAGGTTCAAAGGGGCAACCTAATCTTAGGACTTGGTATCACTGTGGGGGATAACCCCCGCTCATTCCTGTTGAGAAACAGTGATGACGGAAAAAGGCTAGCATTATGATGCTTTAATGACTATCATAGAGTGTTGATGAAAATACTCGCGACGTGAGAAGTCACCTATGTTAGGGAGAAGTGGGGCCGCTTCAAGTTCTTTAGAAATCCTCGCAGAATCAGGACGTGTCCATGGCCGTACTGGACAAAACCATGAGAACGGAACAAGAGGAAAATGGTCTCTGTGTATTGTACGTGGGTTCGTTTACACGAAAAGCGGGATAGTTCAAAGACATCGCGTTCTACTGGACTGCAGTGAACCAAGCGTACATACAAGGAGGAAGTTCAAATGGTAAAACATACTATCCTCTATGCAGAGTATCATTAGATTAACAGAAACTTTAACCAGACAATTCTCATTCATGTGGGGGATTGTTAGAAATTTATAATATAGTTGATTTTATAAATTATTTATGTGAATGAGGAATTGGGCTCCGAAATTAAATTTATTGGGCTTCGAACTCGCCTAATAACGGCCCAACTTCTAGAAGGCCCAACTTCTAGAAGGTCCATGTAGTGGCTAACCACTACTCAAGTCCATGGCATAAATTGAGTGATGGAGTGGTTGAAAACCACTCCTCAAATCTTATGTCATTAATTAAAAATAATAATAATAATAATAATAATAAATAAAATAATATTTTCTATAATTACTTTGAAGCCTATAAATAGGTGATTAGGCTTAAGAATTAAACACAAGAAATAGAAAGAAAAGAAAACACTAATATCTCTCAAAATTGGTTCTGCTATATCGCTCTTGTTTCGTTCGCTGTCGGTGTCGTTTTTGTGCTAAACGAACGCCGTGATTTCGAAGTATCCTGGGAAACAGACGCTCGTCAAAACCTCTAGTACATACGTGAGGGAGCGAATCTGTTTTAAGGAAATTGTGTGCTACACAATCTTCGAATATTTTCTTTTCGGTTCATTCAGATTTTTCGGGTCTATCGTTCGTGGATCTTTGCGAGGGAAGGGTGCGTTACAACAATATTTTCTTTCCGGCCAACAATAACTAATGGGAAGTATAAGAGCGTGATGCACAGAGTCGTCGCGCAGACTGATGGTAATAGAATGTCGATCGCATCTTTTTACAATCCTGGGACTGATGCTGTGATTTTCCCGGTGCCTGCTTTGGTGGAGAAAGAAGAGGAGGAGGAGAAGAAAGATGTTTACCCTAAGTTTGTGTTTGATGACTACATGAAGCTCTACGCTGGGCTCAAGTTTCAGGCAAAGGAGCCGAGTTTTGAGGCTTTCAAGAACAATTCTGCTGCTGCTAGTAGTCTGGGACCAATCCCAACTGCCCAAGTGGCATTTACTTTCTAGAAATAATGATAAATATTTGATTTGAAAATGCTGGTAATTGTTAAGATGGTTTGGCTTGTGTTGTTACGTTGGTGTGAGACTATCAGTCATGTGTATGTGTGGTGGTTAATTAGGTTTTATTACACGAACTGCTTTAATCAAGTGTCTTTGTGTAGGGGTTTGATTTGATGAGATCTTATGTATGTATTATTAGTCTTTGTGTTGACTAATGGATATTTTATTTTATTACATATTGCCTATACATCGCAAGATAATGGGAGAATATTGCTCCACCACTCAGTAAGCCGCCTTGTGGGAAAATATTATCCTTTGACAATTAAAAAAAAAAATGCTAGTTTTTTTATTTGTCAAGTCTAAGAGAAGACGACCCATCAGCTTCAGAAACCGAACTGAGCGAAGAAAAAGTATTATTACATAAGTCGTTGTACCAGTAAAGAAAATTATCTCCTTGATGGTGATAATTTTGAGTAAAAGAAAATAAAAATTGGAACTTTGGAATCCAGCTAGCAATTAGTAGACTTGGGATAACTTGTGAAGAGCATAGTAGCATAATGCTCAAAGATGATTTTGACCGTTCCAAGATCTTTTTTATTATGATGGTGAGGAGATCTTTAAAGGAAGGGCAAAGTCCTAAAAACACCACTGTAGTTTTTCTGAAAATCACGATACCCCTTGTGGTTTGTAAACATCGTCGCACCCCCTCATAGTTTATAAAACACATGTGAAAACCCCCCGGTCTGCAAAAGCTGCTCGCGTGTGCTTCAAACGCGCGGTTTATGCGTGTGGGACAATTATTCACTTCATTTTTTAGTGGAAATGGCAAAAATGTCCCCAATACTTCACTCTCACCTAAAAGAAATGTTATTGACAAATGTGAACGTTTCTGGTGTTTTAATCGACTGTAAAAAACTAGCAGCATCACTAGCAAATGAACAAAACACTAAGTTCATACATTAATCAGCAACATCACCTTCATCAGATTTGACAAAACAACAAAATCACACAAAACAATAAGGTTTGTTTCGACATAATGTTCTAGCAACTAGTCAACACACACAACAAAACACCAACATCACACAATAAAGTCTGCTTCCAAGTAATAACACAACTAGACAAAATAGACAGCAACAGTTTATGCTCTGCTTCCACTACTTGCTGTCACTCCAATCGCATCCATATTTACATCTTGCTGTCACTCTCATCCTTTTGTTCCTCTCAAACTTCAAGTCATAACCTCTTCTTACAGCCCAATCCTTCAAGACGATCTTGAATATATTCCTGTTTGGAAATCGAAGACCAACAGTTAGATCATTGACCTCCATATCCATTGACACATCCCATTCTGGATTGTTTGGAACATCCTCATCACTGTCACAGGCCCGCTCCAACTCTTCATAATCATCTCCATCATCATCACTAAACCAATCCTCATTATCAACGTTCCCACCATCCATATTTGTACCCTCTGCCCCACCCTCATCGACCCTTTTCTCACCCTCTAATTCATCTAAGTCAATACTATTCCAAAGTGCATCAGAATCATAATCACCAACACCCTTACCAACACAATCGAGCTCACCCTCGGCCTCACCAACACCCTCACCAACATCAGCTAAAATATCTGCCTGAGAATCATCCACTATAAGCCTGGAAATAGCCGGATCTGCCATTGGTAGGTTTCAATTGGGTTTTCAATTGCGGGTTCCAATTATTAAGTAAAGTAGCCTTTTGTTTGATACATTTTTAATAGCTGTGCGTTATATGTTAAAGGGTAGAATGGGAATATGATTTTTAATCTGCCATCAAGACAAAATCTGGGCGAGTGTGATATATCTATTAAAGCACAGGGGGCTTATATGATGTTTCTAAACTACATGGGGGGTTGCTGATGAGTTTTTAAACTACTCGGGAGTTTTATGATTTTAACTCTTAAAGGAATGATAACACAATGGAGCAGATACTCGGCTGTCCAAATCTCGCAAGTGATATCATTCACCATCATCATCTTGGCAATAATCTTGCTTTTTCACTCATTTGATATTTGGTGATGAACCAATTTTTTTTTTTTTCGGTCCCGAGGTATCCCCACACTGCCCGGCTATGGGCTAATCGCCACACACTCCAGAGGTGGGACTAATCCCCGGGATCAGATGGATACATCCCAAACCCACCCAACAACGATAGTCATAGGCCTAAACCCATGGGGACTTTCCAAAGTCACGTGGGAGGTGGGGTTCAAACCTTTTACATCTTTAATCATTGCCAGGAAAGGGATTGCCGGGTTGGGACTAATGCAATATGTAATTAAATCCTCGGATCATCAGAATTCTTGAATGGGCTGTTGCAGTTTCTGGACTTAAGTTGAGATGTCCTTTGTTCGAACAAAACAATTATGGGGTCAAAGGAGATGAGAATCATCATCGTAATCATGAGAGAGAGAGAGAGAGAGAGAGAGAGAGAGAGAGAGATTTGTGGGTTAAACGTTGCCATAGTAACAGAATCTGTGCGAATCAGCAATGTTATTTCTTCACGCAAACAAGTGCATGAGAATTTGGACATTTTCTCACTACCACATTCTGTCATACGATGGATGAATTGATGGGTCTGCCTTAACTTTTAAATGGGAACACATTCACAACAAACGTAAAGCACACTCAACTCAAATCCACTGAAAGAAAAGAACGAACACTAATACTTTTTTTCAGCAACTTATCGAGCCTTAGTTTTCCTTTCTCTGAGATGGCCATTCTCTCTTGATGTCAAACGTATAATTCAGCTCCAAGTAGCTTCTTTTATCATCATCAAGGAACTGTTGTATAAACACAGCAGCATATTAATCAGAATCATGCGTGTGATACGAAGCAATACTACATATAACATATATGTATAAACCTGTGTTCTTGCAGAATACGATCCTCTCGCAAAAATCCCAGAAGGTGTCTTCTGTTCAGGCATTTCAACAGTGTAAGTATCTGTCCGACTGAAGGTTCCTATCATCTCCTTCGTGCCGTAAACTGGCGTAAACTCAAAGAAAAAAGGGTAAAGATTAGAATCTCTGACTTGCAGGAAAATTGGAGAAGAATGTACTGTTTATATATCACACAACCTTTGAAGCCAGCTCGCCAGACAGTGTTCTTGTAGACAAGGCCTGAGACTATGTTATTGCTGACCCTAAAGGTGAATACAAGGTTGTAACGAGCGCCTTCTTTCAACGCAAACAACGAGCCTTTTTGGCTCGCCTCTTCTGGGATTTGAAGAACTATATCGTCCCTTCCAGGTGATTTAATGGCGAGGCTTGATCGAGCAGATCGAGTAATAAAATAAACCGAATACTAACAAACTATCCTACGCTCAACAGGCAAGTGTACCTATCGAAATAGCATAGACGTGGCAAATATTCGAGTATCGAATCCCAAGAGAACTATATATTTTAGAAAATCTTTCGCTTAAATATCCTAGCACGAATGTTCGGTTGTCGAAACGGTAAATAATAATACTTATGAAATCCAACTGAGTAAAATGGTACGGAGAAGAAAACCCTTATGGAAACAAACGTATTTGAGACTCGAATCCCCCTAGCTCGACCAAAACAAATATCTACTATACGTAAATTAAGCTATCATTAGACCGTGGAGATTCCTACTACATGCGTACGAATTCATACGACTGACGAAACTGCGCCTTATCATACGAGACTCGCAAACAACTAATCAACGTATTAAATAGCTGGGCAAGCTTCCCTAACTACTTAACCGAAGATTGCATTAAAACACGATGAATCCCGCTATTAGATTTGACTCTAATCCGGCGGGGTAGTCCAACCTATCTCTAGTGATGGGTTTATTCCGCTCGTTTACGAGTGGTCTAATCGTTCGCCCCCCTCTCGAGTGTAGCTAACGATTTCCCAACTACGTTATCTAAAGCACATAGACATGATCGAGCTAACTAGACAATTTCAATCACATAGACATAATCAAAATCATATGCTTCTTAAACGAGTCATAACAATAGCAAAACATCAAATACCCGTAAACATACGATCGATCGCACTAGGGTTCATCTCATCTCAAATACACAATATTTAGCTACTCATAATGATCACAACAAAACACGTAATTAACACCGAAGATATCATAAATGCTTCCCTGAATTCGGCTTCGAAGTTAATCCCGTCCTTCACTGAGTAGTTTTATCGAGCACGTGGTGAGCGGACTATGGGAGGTTCTTGGGTTTTAATGAAGCAACGTGTATGTTTGTATGTAAGCTTAAATGGTATCTTTCACGTACCTCCTCTTCCTCCCCTTCTTCTCTTCAGCTGGGCTCTTTATATAGAGGTTTCTCCTTCCTTCTTGTGCATTTTCTTCAACGTGAGTTCCAAGGAGGAAATATTGGGAAGATCTTTTACCTCCAAAGTCTTAATTGCAGCCCCCAAAAACTGATTTCATGTGTGTCATTAAGTTGAATGGTTTGTCTTATGCAGAGATATGGTCCCAAACGTGATCTTCTCTTCCAAGTTGGTTCCAAAATTCGTCCTCAATGAGTTGCGTGCTTGACTTTTAATATGGCCATGGAAAGTTCACGGCCTTGTACGCATCCTCACGACTGTGACAATATAAAGCATGAAGAAAATGCTGTTTCTGCCCGTGTTCACGGCTTCGTACACTACCATTCACGGCCGTGAAGCGTTCTGGGGTTAGAAAATGGGTTTCTGCCCGAATTCACGGCCTCAAACACCTCCATTCACGGCCATGAAGCACCCTTCACGGCCTAGTTGATCAATGTTCACGGCCGTGACACAATCGGGTAAGAAAACAGCTCTCTGGTGCTCTTCACGGCCTCGTACAAACCATTCACGGCCGTGACTAGTTTCCTGCAAAACAGCAGTACATTAAAAAATTCATATCTTCCGATCTAGGCATCGGATTGACAATCCCTTTTGACATAATCAAGATTAACAAGTCCTCTATCTATGGTTAAAATTTCAGGTCCATCGGACATTGTTTACCCCGTGATCATTGAAAAATATGAAACTGTCGCAAAACTTCCGTAAAACGTTTGGTTTTGTTGTGAAACCATATTATAGCACAAAAATAATCAAAACGGCTTAACTTATCATGCAAATGACTTAAATATAACATATATAAACGTAAGAAAATACGTTTATCAAGGCTCAAGATCTTCACTTCTAGGTAGAGAGTTTCTGCGTGGAAAATCATCATCCTCTGCAAGAAAATTGCGAGTCACAAACCATAAAGTAAGCTCAAGATTTTTTTTTTCTTTTATGGATATAAGTTATAACATTCAGATGTTAGATAGTTTTTCATCTCCCACTGAAATTTTTCCTTTGTTTTTCATTATGGCTCACATTATACTTTCTTTGGGAAATTTTTTAACTGTAACCATTTTACCAGTCATAAATCGGCCAATATAATGGGCTTTAAAGTGTGTAAAGACAGAAGCCATTGCACAACCATAAACTGTCAATGATATTTGCTGGTCGATTAACGGCAAAGGGACCATAGACATCAACTGCATATCGAACAAAATTAAGCTGATAGAATTTACCGATCGTTTTAATTTCAAAGAAAACGATGATCCACAAGAAGGCAACTGCACAAAGATTAAGTTCCAAGTATATATATTTTTCTCCTCCCCTTTTTTTTCCTCTTACGAGATTTCCTTTCATCGACTCGTTTTAATCAGAGCACAACCTGAGAAAGAAAAAAAGGAGACAAATAAAATAAAACAAATTATCAGATCAAAATTTTTGCTGCGAAAATGGGGTAAAGAAGCTGTATGAGTTCGATTTGCGACTTCATCTCAGTTCTTATTTATTACAAGCAATAAAAAACAACGTGATCTCATTAACAGGCAAAGATGCAGACTCAATCGACTCATGCTGACTTAACAAACAGCAAACAACAGCCATTCACAATCACCTTTATATTCTCCTGCTATGCTAAAGCTTCTTCACTTCAGCCTGGCCACCAAGGGGGACAAGGCTTTGGACACAAACCTCGGCATGAAACATACCCCATATCCCCTTAACATCAGCACTAGCTACAATCTCGAGCTTCCTCAAATCGTACCAAGCAAAACTCTCACTACCCCAATGCAGCAAAACCATAACCCCGTCGTCTGAGTACGCCAAGGCTTTCAGAGAACTCTTATTTCCAATCGATGGGGGGAAAGCAAACACCGATCTTACCCATGATTCCCTAACTCATGATCCAAATTACAATCTGATATGTCCTGCAAGACACAAAGGACAAACACCCTCCAACCACCTCCAAAGTCGAATCACACACCATGGTCACCATCTCCGAAGGTAACCCAAGATATTTTCTCGTTATGAACATCAAAGGCCATAATTTTAAGAGGTACAGGTTTACCACCCACATGAACAAGCACACGCACACCAGACAGTAAATCATCATAGTCGAAGACTACTAAGTACAACACCCCATTAGCGTGTGCTACCCAGTGGTCTCCCAAGAAGACTGATGGATAAGGGAAAGCCTCAATTTTCTTCCAAGTATTAGACTTTAATCCATAAATAAAAACCTCAGACCAGCTCTGCCGCTGGCTCGCTTTAAGCCAACAGTCCACACCCTTAACCACCTTATAATCGTCGTCAATCTCATCATAAGCAAGGGCATACCGAATATTCAGGTGGTCACCGGGATTGAAGCCCGCAATCGGACAATCGGGCAAAACCCTAAACTCGGAGGTGAAAACATTCAACAAAACGGGCCCGTCGACGGCTAAGATCAATATCAAACCGTTGCAGCTGTTTGAAATCCCATAAACTTCGCTGTTATTAAAAGGTCCCGAAAGGCGGGGCCTATCAAGCGAGTCTATGTCGACGGTGTGGAGACCACCATAACCAACGACGACGAGTGTAACACACTCCCTGGCTACCACGGGATTTAAACATCCAACATTATATATATTCAATCAGGTTATGTACAAGCCAAAAGATGAGGTTTAAGTACGAGACGCATCACAAAATACTCGCCAAAATACCACTGATAACTACACACACGATGTTATACATTTCAAAGATAAAGTCCTATAGTATCAATGAGCCTGTCACAGGTCGTCCCTCACATGCTCCACCACAGGCCAGCCATCATCACCTCCTCTAAGTCTTACCTCCCGAAGGAGGATCTGCAAAATAATTTAATATTTGGAGTGAGTCGACAAGACTCAGTAAGTGCAATAAAAAATGTGTATGCAGCACAATCAAACACATAATATGCGTACAAGGAAAATGAGTGTAGGTTATTCCCCCTTCAACCTACCTATTTCCAAATATTTCAAACATCGATATCGTCTCAATCAACACAACAATTTTCAACAAGTATCAACAAGCACCGACAGTTATCAACAACTATCGAAAGCTACCAACAACACTCTTACCGGCCACGCACGCACACCGACCCATTGGCCACTCACACACTCCGACCCAGAGCTGTTGTTTCCAAAGTTTGTAAATGCGAAAAGCGAGCCGAGGCGATTTTCGGAATGACTAGAGTAAGCGAGCCTAGGCGAAAAGCGAAGCGCCTAGGCGAACGATTTCTAAATAATATTAAATATAATTATATTTGTTAGTTTAAATGAAAATAATATTAAACCATCCTTACATAGGAATTAAAATAAGAATAATGTTCAAAATATCAAAAGAAAGCAATAATTCAATACAAATCGATAAAGGAGGAATCAACGATATCTTTGACAAGTAAGAACCGTTTAAGGTTTATTCAGACCCGTCAAGTGATACATAATCCTCGTTGACTTTACCACCATCTTCCCTCTCAGCTCCTCCTTCCTCTTCGGCTAATTCAACATCATCATCTTCCTCTTGCACATCGTTTTCAAAGACTTTCCGTTTCGAACCCGACATTCTCGTATTGTGAAGAGGCTCATCTGCTCCCGATGCTTCGCTTACAACCCTCCAAGTTAAACTCTCTCCCCCAAACACTAAATCATCACCCTCATCGTGATCATCACCACCCATACTTCCAAGTAACCATTCTTTACCATCATCTATGTCTTGCAAAGAAATAGGATCAACAACATCGCGCATATTATGTCGACGTAACAATGCACGATTATACTTCACAAACGGCAAATTATTAAGCCGTTGTTGAGTGAGCCTATTACTTCTCTTAGAATGAAGCTACATTGCACATATATGAATTAGTATAAAATTTCAATTGAAGCCAACAAAAAACACTTCAACTTACATGCTCAAACATGCTCCAACTTCTTTCACATCCGGAAGCACTACAAGTGAGACTTGTTATCTTAGCAAATCTTCTCAAGTTTGGACAAGCCGAGCCATAAGACTTCCACCATTGCGCTTTTAACAATAAAAAGAGAACACGAACTTAAAAAAACAAAAACAAAAGAAACTTATGAATATGAAAATGAAGCCTAAATCAGTGTTACCTGGAGCCCTTTCTTTAAGATATCTTTGAGCAAGTTCACTTCCAAGAAGGCCCCGTTTTCTTCGATAAATCTCAAGTTCATCTACTATCTTCATTTGCTCATCTTTACACCGAACCAATTTAGAAATGCAAGCCATCAATCCTTCTTTGATCTCGTTATTTTCTTCAATCCTCACGGAGTCTTTGTAGTAAAACTCGGGGTTTAAGTAGAAACCAGCTGCGTGAAGTGGATGATGAAGCTCACTTTCCCATCGGTCATCAATTATTTCAAAAACTCTCTTATATTTCTCCTCTTGACCATTGAAAGATTTTTCAATTGCTTCCTTCGCTCTATCCATGGCCTCATAAATGTAACCCATCGCCGGTTTATTCTCTCCATCAACCATTCTCAACACTTTCACGAGTGGACCAAACACCTTAAGAGAGAACTTCATATTCCGTGCAAAAGCATGAGATAAAGCAGTTGCGCATGCCTTCTTTGGAGCTTGTTCTTTGAACCATTTGCTAGTCTTGAATTCTTCACTAAGAAACAACTTTCGAAGGTTGTTCAACTGCTCAGGATACGTTGTAGTGTGAGGAATGCAGTCGCAAATCGCGTCACTCCAGGCCTAACTAATTCCATCCCCCCCGTGAATCGTCTCATCAAGCTTAAGAGACCGCCACGATTATAAATACACCCACTTAGTTGAACAGCCTTCTTCAGTGCATTGTTAACTGTAGGTATCTTCCAATGTCTTCAAGGATCAAGTCAATGCAATGTGCTGCACAAGGGGTCCAATACAAGTGTGGTCTCTTTAGCATCAAGATTTTTCCTGTGAAGTGTAAGGAGAAAATACTAGTTTGTACCTTATATAGATCATACGAAGAAAGAGGAAATTGATATAGTTAAGAATACATACCCGCCAAGACATTATTTGAAGCGTCGTCAGTAATCACTTGGATAACATTTTGCTCTCCAACTTGTTCTACCATATCATCCAAGAGCCTACAGATCATGTCAGCAGACTTTACATGATCTGAAGCATCAATAGACTTGATAAAGACCGTTCCACTAGGAGAATTCACCAAGAAATTGATTAGAGCCCTCTCTCGTCTATCTTTCCAACCATCAGACATGATCAAACAACCCGTACTAGCCCACTCTTCTTCATTGGATTTTAGAACGTTCTTTGTTTCTTTCACTTCCTTAATTAATAAAGGAACCCGCAACGCATATGCACTTGGGGGCTTATATCCACGCCCATATTCAAGAACATCATTAAACATCGCTCCAAAACTTTCGTAAGAAGCAGCATTAAATGGGATACCTGCTTCGTAGAACCATTTTGCCGCAGCATCGGCTTTTCCTTTCATTTATTTTTTGTAGTGCTCGTTGATGGTAGACTGCTTTGATGATGCATTTTGACTTGGGTTCCGGGCACTTTTGTTTGTAAAACGATCCATCGGACCTCTTATATTCGCTCTTTTTTGCTTCTTTGCATTAGTCGTACTACTGCCACTCCCGCCACTCCCACTTGCACCAACCTTCTTTTCAAACATCGAACCAACTTCTCTCACCTCTTCATCTTCTTCATCATCACCTAAGCCATATCCCGAAACCGCATCATATTCGGGGCATTGGCCCCATGATGCCTCGCTTTCCTTTGACTTCGACTTATTGTCCATGAAAGCTTTTATTTCATCCCGGACATGTGATGGAACCTTATCGCACTTCCTAACACTCGTTGAATTTCCGGCTAAATGTTGCTTAGCCCGATAAATTCCGCCCTTGGTTACTTTGCCACAAAAATTACAAGTGACATTGTTCTTAATTTTGGGATCGTCCAATCTACAATACTTCCATGCCGGATCACTTGAAGTTGAACTCATTATTTTCTAAGTGTAGAACCCCAAAATAGAAATCAAAAACTAAGTATCAATAGAATTCATTTACAAATTGAAGAAATAGAAGTGTGATAACATGAAATTGGGTATACCCACTCCTCTAGGCGGCAGCACCGGCGGCGGGCAGCGGCTTTAGGCGGCGGACGGCGGCGGTCGGCGGCGGCGGGCAGTGGCGCACAGAGATGAAGAACTTTTGGTGGTGCTATGAGGGTGGAAATGTCGTTCTGCGATTAGGGTTGGGCTTTTCCCTTTTTTATTTTGGGTTTAGTATATATTAAATTATTAAATTAAGGTTTTATTTTAAAAAAAGTAAAAAAAAAAATTAAAACGATTTCGCCTCGCCGCCTGACCTATTTCGCCTAGACTAAGCGAATGCCTAGGCTCGCCTGATTGATTTCGCCTCGCCTGACCCATGCACAGGCTTTTTCGAGATCGCCTAGAGGAGGCGATCGCCTAGGCTCACCTAGGCGCTCGCTTTTCAAACACTGGTTGTTTCGATAGCTATTCGGCCCACATTGGCCCCTATGTTAGTGCTACCTTTATCAAACATGCACGCATCGTAACCCAATCACTTAGCACATAACTCCTCATCCCCACAATACGCCACAAAGTAGCACCAATCCATTCACATAACGCAACACCCGTGCACATTCACAATGCATGTGAAATGTCATTCACTAGAGGGACTATGCACAAGTTAATAAGGAAGTTCAAGTAAAAGATAACTATGCAACAATAAAAATAAAATTCCATAATGACTCGGTTAAAAGCGCCGTTCAACCGGGCTCAGTCGAGTCATAATCACATTTAAAGACATTAAATGCATTTGAAACTCTACGTACAAGCTCTTGCTTCCACGCACTTACCTTGACGAATACTTAAATTCTTAGTTCTCAAGCTACTACGGATGGCTCAATTCTTTATTCGCTTCCTCTTGTCGAAGAGTTTCCACCTCGTTCCAACTCAAAATACCCTAGATAGCCATCACACAATTGCATTAAAATTACATGCAACTCTCATAGGCATTTATACGAACGGTTGGCGGGCATAAATATCACAACAAAACCTTTAATATTCCCATTAGTGTATCCTCTCCCCAACTTTGAATCCATCCATGAATCTAGCAAAAACATATACTAATATGCTCAAAGTATACTAATTTAGAGACATGCAACCCTAATACCTCGCAACCCTAGTTTTCTACTACTTCCATCCCCAAAAGATTAACTATAAAGGAAGAGATAATGCAATGGTGTCATTTTACCTAGCATTTAAGCATTTAATCTCAAACTATTCTTCAACCCTTCACTCCATAGCTCGTCATCTTTCTTCTCCTTAACCAAAATGTTGTGAGGATACGTATGAGTGAGAGAGAACAATAATATAGTGGCTTTATTTGCTAATAAGTCCTCTTTCCTTCCTTCTTTTAAATTTTCACCCTATACTTATTTAATTATACATTTGGTGCTTGTATTTTATTTCTTCAAATTACCCTTAATTTTCTATATTTTCAAATTCCACCTTAAAATCCATAGATATTATTTACTAATTCAAATGGGGATGTTACATCCTTCCCCCCTTATAGAAATTTCGTCCTCGAAATTTAAAGTTTGAACTTACTGAATTCGGGGTATTGGCGTCGCATGTCCTCCTCCTTTTCCCACGTGGCTTCCTCTACTTTGTGGTTTCTCGAAAGGACCTTGACAAGCGGAATGCTCCTTGTGCGTAGTTGTTTTACCCCTCGGTCAATAATATGCACCGCCTTTTCCTCATAGGCCATATCATCTCGAAGCTCAACCGTATCATAGCTCAGAATATGAGAGGAATCCGATATGTATTTCCTCAACATGGATATATGGAACACGTCATGAACTCCGTGTAATGCTGGAGGTAAGGCGAGCCTATATGCCATCTGTCCAACACGCTCGATTATAGGAAAAGGACCTATGTATCTCGGGTTTAATTTGCCCCGCTTACCAAATCTTACCACGCCTTTCGTAGGAATCCCCCGAAGGAATACCATATCCCGACGTCGAGTATCGGCATAATTTTTTTGTCGATCTTGGGCAGCTTTCATCCTCTGCCTAATTAACTCAATCGCTTGATTTGTTTCATGCACTAATTCAGAGCCAATTACCATTTTCTCCACCTTGTGTTCTCCCATTTCGTCCCAATGAATTGGAGAACGACACTTGCGCCCGTACAGTGCCTCATATGGTGCCGTCTTAATGCTTGAATGATAGCTGTTATTATATGAAAATTCAATCAGTGGTAGATAGGAGTTCCATGCACCTTTGAAATCCAAAATACATGCCCGTAGCATATCTTCCAAGGTCTGAATAGTACGCTCCGTTTGTCCATCAGTCTGTGGGTGATAAGCTGTACTAAAAGCCAATTTAGTACCCAGCGCCTCGTGTACTTTCCTCCAATATTGAGATGTAAACCTTGGATCGCGGTCGGATACGATAGTTCTAGGTATATCATGTAGTCTAACTATCTCTTTTATGTATAAATCCGTTAATCTCTCCATACTATAAGTTATATGGATAGGTAGGAAATGAGCCGATTTCGTTAGCCTATCCATAATGACCCATAGCATCATGCCCGTTCTTTGATCTTGGCAATCCGACGACGAAGTCCATAGATACATCATCCCATTTCCATTCAGGAATATGTAGGGGATGTAACTTTCCCGCCGGGTGTTGGTGTTCAGCTTTCACTTGCTGACAAATAAGGCATCGTCTAATATGTTGCACAATATCATTTTTCATTCCATGCCACCAATATTGTGCTCTCAAGTCATGGTACATCTTGGTGGTACTTCGATGTACTGAGTACGGGCTACTGTGGGCTTCAGTAAGGATTGACTTCCTCAAATCTCCAATGTCAGGCACACAAAGCCGATCTTGAAATCTTAGAATTCCATCAGGTGTAATATGGAAGCCTTGAGCTACCCCTTCTTCAACCTTTTTCCTAAGCTCCATTAGTGTCGGATCGAGCAGTTGTCCATCCTTTATTTGTTGTAGTAGTGTAGGCTGTAGTACTAAAGCGTTTAGGTTAGCCATAGAATGTCGAGGGACAACGCTCAACTCTAACTTTTGAACGTCTCGCAAGAGAGGCGTCTGGATCACCATTATATTATTTGTCTCACCAACTACCTTCCTGCTCAATGCATCCGCCACTCTATTCGCTTTTCCCGGGTGGTAGTGAATAGTAATATCGTAATCCTCCATTAATTCAAGCCACCTCCTTTGCCTCATATTTAATTCTTTCTGCGTAAAAATATACCTCAAGCTTTTGTGATCAATATATATCTCACACTTCTCTCCGTACAGGTAGTGCCTCCAGATTTTCAGTGCAAAGATTACTGCTGCCAATTCTAAGTCGTGAGTAGGATAATTTCTTTCGTAGTCTTTCAATTGGCGGGAAGCATAGGCAATGACCTTGCCGTGTTGCATCAATACACATCCAACTCCAACTTTAGATGCATCATTATAGACCACGAAGTTCCCTTTATCGTCAGGAAGTGCTAGAACAGGTGCTGAAGTCAATCTTTATTTTAACTCTTGGAAACTCCGCTTACATTTGTCACCCCACTCGAACTTAACACCTTTCCTTGTTAGGTTGGTCAAGGGCGTGGCAATAGAGGAGAAACCTTCGACAAATCTTCGGTAATATCCAGCCAAGCCTAAGAAACTACGAACTTCAGTAACCGTCCCAGGCCTCTGCCAGTCCCTCACTGCTTCAATCTTGGAGGGGTCTACAGCAATTCCATCTTGAGATACAACATGCCCCAAGAATGCTACTCTCTCAAGCCAGAATTCACACTTGGAGAACTTGGCATAGAGTTGGTGCGCCCTCAAAGTAGCTAATACTGTCCTCAAGTGACCAATATGCTCCTTCTTAGTTCGTGAATAGATTAAGATGTCGTCGATGAATACAATCACGAACCGATCTTAGAAATCCCTAAATACCCTGTTCATTAAATCCATAAAAGCCGCAGGTGCATTAGTCAAACCGAAGGGCATGACTAGAAATTCATAATGACCATATCGAGTTCTGAATGCTGTCTTCGGTATGTCAGATTCCCTAATTCTCAACTGGTGGTAACCTGTTCGTAAATCAATCTTAGAAAATAATGAAGCTCCCTTTAGTTGATCGAAAAGATCGTCGATTCTTGGTAATGGGTATTTATTCTTGATGGTCACCTTATTTAGAGCTCGATAGTCAATACATAGTCGCATAGTGCCATCCTTTTTCTTCACAAAAAGGACTGGGGCTCCCCAAGGTGAGAAGCTCGGCCTGATGAAACCCTTAGCTAGAAGTTCTTGTAATTGTTCTCGCAACTCTTTCATTTCAACCGGAGCTATGTGATATGGTGCCATTGAGCAGCGCCCGGCAGAAGGTCAATACTAAACTCAACCTCACGGGTTGGGGGTAAGCCCGTAATATCACTTGGGAAAACATCCTGAAACTCACAAACAATTGACACTTGTTCAGGGCTCATTAAGGACTTATGGCTAGTTTCACATATGTGAGTTAATAGTCCTTCATGACTGTGATGGAGTAAAGGTTCAGCCTCCAATCCCGAGATAACATGTATTTCTCGACATATCATCCCCATAAAATGTGAATTCTTCGAGATTTGGCGGGTGAGTAATAATTTTCTTCGCACAATCAATAACGGCGAAATGTCTCGATAGCCAATCCATTCCTAAAATTGTATCAAATCCATGTATATCAATTATGATTAAGTCCGCCAATAAGTCATGGCCGGCAATAGACACTCCAGTATCCCACAATACAACTCTTGAACTTAAGATATCACCTGATGGTAGAGCTACACTATACTCAACATCAGAGGCCTCAGGTTGTAATCCTAATCGACGCATGAATGCAAGAGACGCAAATGAATGGGTAGCACCAGAGTCAAATAGGGCACGAGCATGCAAGGAGGCAATTAGAAGTAACCTGATACAACTGTAGGGTCTGTCTCTGTGACTCCCTGTATCATAGTGAATACCCTAGCCGGTCCTCCACTAGTCGATGTTTGCTGTTGTTGCAGCGACGGGTACTGTCTCTGAGGGCAGCTCCTACTAATGTGGCCTGACTGGCCACAAGTGTAACAAGACAGCGGGCCAGATTCTCTAGGTAGTGGGCATTCCCTAACCAAATGCCCCGTCCTTCCACATCGATAGCAAGCACGCAAATTAGGACTCCCAACTGATGTAGCAGGCATAGTTCCTCCTTGTGTAATAGTCCCCTGATTGACCAGCTCGGCCTGCCCCTTGCCTCGTCCACTAGATTGCCCGCGAGCCTTTTTTCCTTGAGTTCGACGAGAACCGAGACCGTGCCAATGTGAGGACTGTGGTGTCTGATGTGGCTGAGGCTGCGATCTTTGTTGTTGCGACGGTACTCTCCCATCTGAGCGTTGTGCGGCTCTCTCGACTCGTTGGACCTGTTGGCAAATGTCGCTAAACGTAGTGACAGGGAAAGCACTGACAATACAAGAAATCCCTTTCCTTAGACCCTGCACATATCTGTCCACCCTCAACTCCTCCGTGCCACTAGGTGTGGTGCAAATCGAGCCAGCTCTTCAAAGCGACGAGTATACTCAGCCACTGAACTCCCTTCCTGCCTAAGTTGTTCCAATTCTGCAGCCTTGGCAGCTTTCACCGTCGAGGGAAAATACTTATCGAAGAATTTTCCTCGAAATTGTGCCCAAGGCATGCCTTCGATCTCCATCATGGCCTCAACCGATTGCCACCAATAGGCAGCATCACGTCTCAAGTAGTAACTCGCACAAATTACTCGATCAGGATCTCCAATACCAGTATACCTGAAGATCGCTTCAATTGCTCTGATCCACTCTTCAGCAATTAGTGGATCTGTACCTCCCTCAAAAGTTGGAGGGTCCATATGTCGGAACCTCTCGCCTGCTGTGCGAGAAGTAGAGGTTGTGGGCGATGTAGTATCGGGAATAACATTCCTCACCAGTTGAGCCAATCTTGAAATGAACTGTTGCTCCTCAGCCTGAGTATCCTGCGCTGGAGGCGGAATAGTACGTGGAGTTCGTACAGTCCTCGGAGCTCTAACATACGGTCCTGGTATGCTATCATGAGGAATAGCTTCCTCTCTTCTTACTTCCTCATTAGTCCTATTGAACGTGGAACTCCTTGGGACTCCAACTCTTGGGGAACTATTGGTGTTCGAGGCCTTCACACCTCTTCCCCTTAGTGGAACTCCCCGTCGACCCCTACCCCTTGTTTGTGGGGCCATGAGTCACGATCAATGCACAACTATTATTCAAAATTCAAATCCCCAACAAGTTAGATGATTATACTATATATATAATAAATTAACACTTACAAATATTATATTACTTGAGGATGATGTCTATCTGACCATGATCGGGATGCATGTGAGGAGTCTACGGAAACGACCTTGCTCTGATACCAACTAATGTAACACACTCCTTAGCTACCACGGGATTTAAACATCCAACATTATATATATTCAATCAGGTTATGTACAAGCCAAAAGATGAGGTTTAAGTACGAGACGCATCACAAAATACTCGCTAAAAGTACCACTGATAACTACATACATGATGTTATACATTTCAAAGATAAAGTCCTATAGTATCACTGAGCCTGTCACAGGTCGTTCCTCACATGCTCCACCACAGGCCAGCCATCATCACCTCCTCTAAGTCTTACCTCCCGAAGGAGGATCTGCAAAATAATATAATATTTGGAGTGAATCGACAAGACTCAGTAAGTGCAATAAAGAACGTGTATGCAGCACAATCAAACACATAATATGCGTACAAGGAAAATGAGCGTAGGTTATTCCCCCTTCAACCTACCTATTTCCAAATATTTCAAACATCGATATCGTCTCAATCAACACAACAATTTTCAACAAATATCAACAAGTATCAACAAGCACCGACAGTTATCAACAACTATCGAAAGCTACCATAAACACTCTTACCGGCCACGCACGCACACGGACCCATTGGCCACTCACACACTCCGACCCAGAGCTGTTGTTTCGATAGCTATTCGGCCCACATTGGCCCCTATGTTAGTGCTACCTTTATCAAACATGCGCGCATCATAACCCAATCACTTAGCACATAACTCCTCATCCCCACAATACGCCACAAAGTAGCACCAATCCATTCACATAACGCAACACCCGTGCACATTCACAATGCATGTGAAATGTCATTCACTAGAGGGACTATGCACAAGTTAATAAGGAAGTTCAAGTAAAAGATAACTATGCAACAACAAAAATAAAATTCCATAATGACTCGGTTAAAAGCGCCGTTCAACCGGGCTCAATCGAGTCATAATAACATTTAAAGACATTAAATGCATTTGAAACTCTACGTACAAGCTCTTGCTCTCACGCACTTACCTTGACGAATACTTAAATTCTTAGTTCTCAAGCTACTACGGATGGCTCAATTCTTCATTCGCTTCCTCTTGTGGAAGAGTTTCCACCTCGTTCCAACTCAAAATACCCTAGATAAGCCATCACACAATTGCATTAAAATTACATGCAACTCTCATATGCATTTATACGAACGGTTGGCGGGCATAAATATCACAACAAAACCATTAATATTCCCATTAGTGTATCCTCTCCCCAACTTTGAATCCATCCATGAATCTAGCAAAAACATATACTAATATGCTCAAAGTATACTAATTTAGAGACATGCAACCCTAATACCTCGCAACCCTAGTTTTCTACTACTTCCATCCCCAAAAGAATACTATAAAGGAAGAGATAATGCAATGGTGTCATTTTATATGGCGCCCCGCCATCTACTACTATTATCTTACACTAACTTACGTGACTAAATATAAATATAAATATATTACATACGAAATACCGATATAATTTTTCGATTTTACATAGCAAACCATACACTGCTATTTTACAATACAAACATTATTCGAATGTTTTACATACAATACAAACATATTTTACAAACACAGCGTAATTAATATAGCGCCCGCCACACAGGTCGCATCCATGTACACACCACCCTCAAAAGTCACCGGAAGTTCCAGAAGGATCAGCCTCGCCTTTCACAGGTTCACGTACCGTGTTCACTGCGTCTGCAACACATAAAACATGGGATGAGCTATAAAGCTCAGTAAGTGGAAATATGCATGTATGCACGTGTCAACTAACAAAGGCATCCGCGCCCATGCTTTCTAATACTCACATACTCATATCTCTTTTATTATTTTTCTTCATTTCCTTCTTATTTCTATCAAGCCCATAGCTAACTTACTACGCGCACCATCATAACATGAGCTCAAATCCTATACGGATGAAAATACGATAGTTGGCCCACTCTGGCTAGGACAAAACTAGGGTTTATCTCCAGTTTTTCCATTCACCAGGTCGCCCCTCTATCTGGCCTTTTTCATTGCGGTTGCCTTTCCTGGCACTCTGGCTTACGCCATGTGTCTCGTCCAGGTGACCCTCGTCCGCTACCTAAATAATTTAGGTACATACATTCGACGGTTTTACCCCGTCATGGTGCCTTTGTAGAAGTAGCTATCATTCCTTTACATCTTGACATCAATTACCAATATCGTCAAACATATTTTGTTCTCAGACGATCTTATTCTGTGCATACTCATACTTCTAATTCTCACATCATACGTGTATGCACATGCTCATGTCACGTAATAATGCAATAAATGTTTACCATGCGAAAGCATATCGAAACATTTCACGTCATAATTCATAACCACATATTCTCATCAAAGCACATAGTCACGTAAGACAAATACATATAACACAAATTATGTGTTGTAGGTGAGATTCCCACTTACCCGACGTCCTTAAGCTAATCACTAGCCGGTCTGGTGAGTTTCCTAAAATATCGTCTTTAACCACGAAAAGACGATAAAATCAGTTTATATATTATATTAGTTGACTACGTAAGTTTTCGTTCGGAAATTCCATCAAAAAGGACATTTGCCTATACCGTAAATTGACCCTGAAGACACCGAGAGACAAATTATGATCGGGCGTTACGTAAATTTTTTTTTTAAACTTAAAACATTTTATTCGAAGTGACCTGATTCGCGAAGTGCATTACATGAACCCGCGAAATTCTACACAGTAACCAAGTTCGTGAAATGTTACTCAGATTTGCGAACTCATACGCAGAATTCGCAAAGTCTTTAAAATTCGCAAAATTGTTATAATTCGCAAAAGAAATTCGCGAAATCAATTCGCACCAGTTCGCGAAAACTCAGTTCGCAAAACAGAATTCGCAAAACATGACTCTCAAAATAAAACTCGCGAAATCTCATGGATTCGCGAAACTTTGTACAGTGGATCGAATTCGCAAAGTATAACCCGCGAAATCAATTCGCGAACTGAACGTCTAGCAGTTCGCGAATCTCAACCGACCCGCGAAACTAATTCACGAATTAACTATCTCACAATTCGCGAAATTCATTTCACACCCCAAATTCGCAAATTTTCTCGCAATTCGCAAAGCTCACAATTCGCGAACTCTTTTCACTCATACATACAGTTCTCGAAATTCTCCTTCCCCACTCATAATTCGCAAAACTTATTCATTTCCTCAAAACTCTAGATTCCCTAATGATTCGCAAATCAAGGTTCGTGAAACTCACATTTCACGACCCTAACATCACCAAAAACACTGTTAATGCCCAGAAACTAAAAACCTTTGATCAAAATTCATTTTCTTCAAAAACACAATAAACATCATGAAAACCTTAAACACCCGTAAAACCTTAAAGATTAAAATCCACATAAAACCTGATCCTAGACATTTTCGTGTTCTCAAACTCAAAACATATTAAATCGTAATGTAAAACATGAAGATTAAAGGTAGAAATTTATACCCTCTCCAAGCTCAGGTTCGACTTCTGCTTTAGCTTCTCTCCAAATTCCTAGTTCTCGTTAATTACCAATTGAGATGTTTATTTTTCTTCTTTATCTCATCCACTTGAGGTTAATGATAAGTAAATGACAAAAGACTCTAATTAATCCTTTATCTTAAATCACGTAAGGTTTCTCTTTTGGCAAAGCTTTTCAAAGACTCACTATTTCCATAATTATTATGTTACTAAATTCTCCTCCCTTGAATCTCATAATTTCACATGTTAACCAAACGAAAATACATATACCTCACCTACCGTACTTCAGAAATCATTCTTCATAATTTCGAAATTCTTCATAATTTCGAAATTCTTCATTAAATCCCTATTCCATATAAACATATAATAAATAAAAATATGCAGTCATATAATCACGTAATATGCACGCAAATTTATTGGCCGGCTTACTTACAGGACCCGGGTATTACATTTTACCTAGCATTTAAGCATTTGATCTCAAACTATTCTTCAACCCTTCACTCCATAGCTCGTCATCTTTCTTCTCCTTAACCAAAATGTTGTGAGGATACGTATGAGTGAGAGAGAACACTAATATAGTGGCTTTATTTGCTAATAAGTCCTCTTTCATTCCTTCTTTTAAATTTTCACCCTATACCTATTTAATTATACATTTGGTGCTTGTATTTTATTTCTTCAAATTACCCTTAATTTTCTATATTTTCAAATTTCACCTTAAAATCCATAGATATTATTTACTAATTCAAATGGGGATGTTACAACGAGCCTGCGATTGGCATCAGTAGCCAAGGAGTGGCGTAAGTGCTCCTTCACGAAATATCGGCCGTCGATTAGCTCGCGCCATTGTTTCGAGACGCATCGAAGACGCTTCAGGGACTTGACCGAAATTCACCGGAGGATCTCGCCGATGATTTCTATCGGTAGATTTTGCATCTTCTCTTATTTTTCTTGTAATTAATAGGGAAATAGCGCCTCCTAGCAAATTTTGTTTTATATACGTTGCATTATTCCTTTAAATTTCCCATATAGGGACAAAATCACTTAAAGTCCTATTTGCAAACTTACTACACATAACCCTTCAGTCAGAAAAAAATATCACTACTCCCCGTTTTACTGTTCGTACTACATTCTGAAATCACGGTGTACCTTTTTATGTTTGTATTGTTTACCACAATTCGTTGCTATAATGTATCTAAATGTGTTGTTATAGTGTACCTAATTTTTTCACAGATAATTGCCCGATCTGCCGTTGGTACAGCATACAAACACATTTAGGTACACCTAACAACATATGTGACTATATAAACATAGAAAGGTACAGTGTGACTGAAGAAACTGGTATAAACAGTGAAACGGGAAGTTAAGTGATATTTTTTTTTCTCAGGGGAGTTATATAACATATAGTTTGCCAATAGAAATTTAAGTGAAGCTTAATCTTTCCCATAAAGCGAAAAACAAGCCCACATAAGTGAAATTCAGGTTTTGAACTGCATTTCCCCAAAGTTGGACTGATTCAAAAGTCAAGTATACGTGACTGTTGAACTATATATAATCTAGTGTAACTATGTGATCCATGAATAAACATAAATAAATGTGATGTATTTTCAAACTCAGAAAACACTCGAAGGTCTCGAAACTTCATCATGCCATTACACGGTCAACTTTCAGACCGATGATAGTGTGGTGGTGTAATGATAAATAGACCGAATCTGCTCGATTTGGAGTTTTATTTATGTTCATTCCATCAAAAGGTCTTCTTTTTTTCTTTTTATTTTTATTTTTCGGGGTTAATTGATATTCATCGAAAAGAATTGATTTGATGCTGTCCCACCACTAAAATATTTGCCAATTCTGAGCTATATATACAATGGCCAGGCCAACCCTGAGATCTGTTTCCACTCATCGCATATATACCTTCAATCTCAATCCAAGAACAACTCACATATAATTAATAGAAATGGATGATAATACTAACTGCAGCATCATTGTAAGAAAGACTAGTTCATTTCCTCGTCCCATTTTCCCTCTTTTCTCTTTTGATATCCATCTTCTGCTGCTACTTCATCATCACAGATTCGTTCTCATTCGATCCTCAACAAGTCTCCACCACTTTTCTCTTCGCCCAAGCTCTTGACAGAAAGTACGTTTTCTTGATCTTCAATGGGATTCTCGCTTTTGTTGCCAAGAACTTGAAATTCGTCGAGGACAACAACGATGTGAAGCAAATCCCAGAACTTATTACACTGCATGAGAACGAGGGAGCCCATAACTATGATATTCTCTATGCTTCAACCAAAGAAGAAGAAGAAGAAGGCAAAGGATCATTAATAATGGTGGAAAGAAACCAAGAAGCTGAAACTTGCCCTAATGTCGAGGACAGCGACGAACAGTTTCTAGAAGAAGATAATGATGATAATTATGATGAAGATGAGGAGAGTGCCTTAGTGAGTGATGTAAGAGTGAGTACAAAAGAGTTGAATCAGAAGTTTGAAGAGTTTATTAGGAAGATGAAGGAAGAGATTAGGTTTGAAGCGAGGCAGCAGCTTATTGTAGTGTAATAATAATAGATTCAAACCTTAGTAAAATTAAAATCTTTATGTATATGTTGTCACTTCTTATTTTTTCTGCATCCACACATGCTGCAATTCATTTATGGATTTTCTCCTGAATATTACTCATCTTCTATGTGTTGGATGAAGCATATCTAACTTCTCCCATAAACAACTGTGTTTGGTCGTGTTCTTCAAACATTATAAATACCCGTGTATTAGCCGTGTATTATAAAATTGTGTAGTGTTTGTTATGCTTGTATGCATATGCCAATCTTGTATTGTACAAACACATCTCATACCCGCACATTGATTATCAGCCAGGTATAGAAATACCCACCAAGGAGATGGGTATGTCAGTACATTTCATCTTAATTCCAATTTTACCCCTCTGATAATAGTCCTTCGATTATCGCTGTCTTCGACAGCAGCTATCAATTTTCGATCTTCACCCACGGCTGCGCGCACTCGACGACCGACGGGAGCTGGCGGCGGGACGACCGACGGGTGCTGGCGGCGGGATGATCGACGGGAGCTGGCAGCCTGACATGGCTGCGCGCTCTCGACGGGAGCTTTCGTCCACCGTGCACGGCCATCCTTTCCGGGAGCGGAGGCGCGTGGGCCGCATCCTTTCCGGCCGCATCCTTTCGGTGGCTTGAGGAGATCTCCGGCGGCAGTTAGGGTTTCGCGGTGTAATCATTGGGGAACTTTTTAACCCGAGATCTGAGCCGAAGCCGATGAGACGCCGAAGCTTTTCTGTAATTTGGGTAAATGAAGATGATGAAGCTTTTCTGAAGCTTTTCTGTAATTTGAGGAGTGGAAGAGAAGACGATGAAGACGATGCACTGTACTGTAGCTTTTTTAATATTTTAATGGCTTCAATTTTTGAAGGGTAAAAATGTATTTCCGTCTATTTAGCAAATTATATACCCATCTCACACATACATATCAATCACTATCATACATCATTACCCAAATAATTAAAACATTCATATCAAACATAATAAATACTCTATCAACAAAATCCTTGTATACTCATACACAAATAATCTATACCCATCAAATCCAAATACACTGATATCAAACGAGCCCTATGTTTACAGTTTATGTATGCCTGCCAAGAAAAAATAATAATTATTATTATAATTGTTATTGCGTGTTCATGAAATCATGTCACAGTTGGACGATATAGTAAATTCATTGAATTAAACGCGCCCATTGAAATGTGAAAAATACATGAATATGACTTGATGGATTTTGTCATTTGGTTGGTCACTAGTACAAACAGAGCAATAGGCGACGGTTGTTATGGCACATAGGCGACGGTTTCGCTGCGTCGCAAACCACCCCGACGCCTATGCGACGACGTACAGGCGACGGTTTAAAACCGTCGCATAAGTGCAAGTATAAGCGACGGCTTCCTCTAGGAAACCGTCACCTATACCTTGCAAAGAATGCCTTTTTCCCGGGGTATATGCGACGGTTTCCAGCAGAAACCGTCGCCTATAAGTACGTATAGGCGACGTTTTATCTAAAATCGTCGCTTATAGGTACGTATAGGCGACGGTTTATTAGAAACCGTCACTAGTTTTCAGGGTTTTTTTTTTGGTGCTTTTACTGTTTTGGCTATCCCGACAAACTATTTCAAAACATTTCAATGCAGCATTAAAACCCAACACTTAAAACCCATAATCAAAACACAAAAGTCAACTAAATCGAACTTCCTAACATTAAACAATAAATTCAGTTCAACAATATTAATATATGTCAGTCACATATACAAGCAAAACGATCAAATCACGACGCTAGACAAACTTCATTGAAGTATTCCGCCCACAATTCTCGAACTTCTTCCACACATGCGTCGTCATAAGTGATTCCCGCTAACACCTATATCATTGAAAGTAAACTTGTTGCAATTAAACATTTAAAAATAATATGAATCAAATAGAAACTTCGAAAAAAATCTCACATTTCCAATGTTATCGTTTTCACCCCCGATCAATTTGATAAGATCGTACATATATCGCATGACGTAAAAGCCACATAGTTCACTAACCTTCGGTTGTTGTGGACACTAAATTTCAGCAAAGAGTATATTAATTCAATATCATCAAAATGCTAAAATAATATACTTTGAAATATTATAAAACAGGCCTAACCTTGCATGCTTTCCAACTCGTAGCCTTCTTTTTCTGAAATGCACCACGCATATTCGCCATCTTTAAAGCCCTGAACATCCAAAGAACGGTACAAGATTTGTTAATTCGATAAAATGAATTAATAGGAAGTTTGTTACTTAATAAAAACTTACATGTTTATATGTTGTTTTATCAATATACTTCTAACGCCAACACTTGGAGTCATAGGATCGAACACAAACACGATGTCGCCGTGAAGTCGATGACCAACAATATCCAATGATCGCTAAGTAAACAATTAGCATGTGAACATATATAACATGAACTTATATTAGTTATGACATATATAGATCTATTTTATTACCTTTGACAATAAGGAGCACAGAAATAATTGCATGACTTGTACGATCTTATAAAAGCTTCGACCAAGTAGTCAACGCCGTCGTTGGCACCCTCGCGTACCATGCAATTCAGACGATCAGGGTTCATGAAGTTGAACGTCTGGGACGCATGAAGATACCTAAAAATCATTTGACCGACACTTATGTTAATATTAAATAAATAGATGCTTATTGTAAATCTAAAATACCTCATGAAAAGCTGAAGAATCGTAGAATCCAAACTGACACGTTTGAACACATCACGGATATCCTTGACGTCGACGGTCACCAAAACAGAGCCAGGTCCAGAATGGTAGTAGACATCCTTCATGTCATAGGTGAACGATGCGTGCAGTCGATCTGCACGGGCTACGAGGGTCGAATAAATATCGACAATGATCACCTAGACTATCAACCACGCTCCTATCAAGGTTTGCAATATCATCTTCGTTCGCCACATTTCGCTCCTTGATTGGAGACTTCCCTTTTCGC
This sequence comes from Craterostigma plantagineum, assembly GCA_027422505.1. Lineage (NCBI taxonomy): Eukaryota > Viridiplantae > Streptophyta > Magnoliopsida > Lamiales > Linderniaceae > Craterostigma > Craterostigma plantagineum. Next base: position 79,719 of record JAPQWV010000547.1, read on the forward strand.
CGGTAAGTCTTACGCGGGGTAGGAAGTGGCTAATATATAGATAAAAGATTAGTACAAAGATAAGTAGGTATTATATTTAATGTAAACCTCTTACCTTATCTGGTGAAAGGACAAACTCTCTGGGCCATTGTACGTAGGTGCCTTGTGCGTCGCCTAGCGTCACAAGCTCCGTGGTCTGTACCGGAAGGTAGACACTCTCCTTTCAAGGAGCAATGAGATCGATCCCGACTTCAATATTTTGCGCCGCAACTTCCACGTTATGAATCTTCAACTGGTCAACGCAAACACTCCCAAGGGCGACGATCTCTACCACCCCACCGATGCTCAACATAAGTCGTACCTTAGGATACTATCAGATTTAAATAGAATAATTAGAGTAAATAAGTTAAAATAAAGTATCAACTATGTTCTAATAAACATAATGCTTACCGCTACTACAGATGTAGGAAACGGATCCATGGCAGAACCGTGAGAACTTCGAATACTACGAGGGGTGTCAGGTCCAGTGGGTCCAGTGTTGCCCATGTTCACTTCTTGCTCGATGTTAGGTATCTGAAATCCCATTTGCGCGAACACAGCACTCATTTGTGCCGTCACCTGAGCCGTCACCTCGGCCCTTAGCTCCTCCTTCAGTTGAGCCGCCACTTCGGCTCTCATTTGATCCACTGAGACCTCGGTTGAATAACATCCCCTCGATCCCTTGGATGGATTGCCAAACACACTACGAATAGTCCCGTGCTTCCCGACACCCCTAACCCGCCCTGGATGATCGGGCTTCCCAATAGCACGGGACAATGCATCGTGGTGCCTCACGGGGACAAATTGCCCTTGACTCTCTTGTTCGTGTAACCGTGCCTGTCCAAATTTTATTATATTATATTGAACTGACATTTAAATACATAAATTATTAAAGGTTCATAGTAACACTTACAACTTTTTCTGCGAGTTCCCGATTAGCGTCACCGTCAATGACGTAGCCTCCTTCATCTCGTTTCTTCATCCTAGCTCTGATGAAATTTTTTGTCCTATCATTGCCGGTGGACAACAAAGGGGCCAATGCCTCAGGAAAGTCGATAATATGCTGTAACGGGTCCTCGGTTTCCCATTGAGGCATCTTTCCTCTATAACCCGATACGCCGAGGTGATGTGGATAAATATTATGAGACTGGCTTTGTCTAGCCTTCTCACTAATGGACTGCAAAATTAGTGTAAAGTACCAAACTTAGTTATAAATAATTAATAAATGAAATAAATATCAATAATTTACCTGAAATTGAGATGTATCCCTAAATTCTCTCCATCTCGTTATTCCGTCCCGATCGACGTGTTCGTATTCATCTATTAGAGTCGGGCCTTTGACTAACTCCTTCTGATTATATTTGTGTTTCCAATTCTTACGTAATTCACCCGCATTTTTAAGAACCTTTGCCTTGATGGCATCAGACTGAGGCAACCTCCAATGACGCTGTAAATAAGTATTATTAAATAATGTTGGAAAATTAAGAATTAGGCATTAATTTAGAAATTTTCCTTAATATCCTCCCAAAGCGTCTCTTTGAGCCCCGAATCAATATGACGCCAATTGGAGACGAAGTCAGGCACATGCGCCCTCGTCATCCTACCAATATAGTTGCTGAATGAAGCTCTAGATGCCTTGTCCGGGCCAATGCACGTGCCATCATCGCTGAACTGTAGAATGCATGCCTCCGAATCGTACTGTAGTCGTCTTCGTAGGTTCTTCATATTGTAAGGACCTCTCGTACGCTTCGTCGTCCCGCTAGAATCTGTGCCACCCGAATTAGACGTGGGCTGCTCTGAAGACATCGTTAAAAATATATACCTGAAATGTAAAATAAGTAAATTATATTATAATATACATGCACCGATTAAATAATATACTTGCAAATTATAAAGTAAACTTACAAATATTGGAGAAGTTCATATTTATATCAACAATATAGGCCTTCGTCGTGATTTGGAATTGTATACATACGACCAATTGTATCGTCATCCACAATAGGAACATGTTCCACACCGGTCGGAAATGGGAGCGTGTCATCGTTTTGCTCAAATTCTTCTTCATCATCCACATCACCGATGCCAACAACACTCCGCTTCCCTTGAATAACAATATGCCATCCACTATTGGCAGGATCACGCACATAAAATACTTGTTTAGCTTGAGTTGCGAGAATGAAAGGATCATCCACATAGCCAATTTTAGACAAGTCGACCATTGTAAATCCCATCTCAGGATCAATCTGCACGCCCCGTCTATTGTCAACCCATTGACAACGAAGTAAAACAAACTTCACTTCATTTCTGTAAAAGAGTTCGAAGATTTCTTCGATTAGCCCATAGTATGAACTTTGATTACTCGTTACTTGTGAACTTCCACGAGAAACTTCTCTAGAGAATGCAACTAATGTTACCCCACTATTTTGTGATGCGCTCCTATCGTCTCGTCTCTTTGTATAAAAAGTGTAACCATTAATGTCATAGCCTTCATATGTTGCAACATTCCATTCAGGTCCCCACGCGAGCCATTTGATTAGTTAAGTACAATCTGAGCCGGTTTCTGCATAGAGTGCTCTTGTTTTAAACCAACTAAGAAATGATCGATTATGCTCTTTTATGAGCCATAACTCTGATTTTGTTGGATTTTCACGTCGTAGGGTGGCTAGGTGCTCCTCCAGGAAAGGATGCACTTCTGGAACATGTCGCAATACATAGAATTGTGCAGATTCCCATAATTCGCGAGATAATGTTCGGTATTGCGGTTTTGTCAGTGGCTTTCCTCCGAGTCGTCCATCGTGTCGAGAAGTAGGCAATCCTATCTCACTCACGTTCGCCAAATATGTAGTGCAAAACTCAACACATTCCTCTGTTGTGTATCCTTCGACAATGCTACCTTCTGGTCGATATCGGTTTCTAACATATCCCTTGAGGATCTTCATATAGCGTTCAAAGGGATACATGTATCTCATGTAAACTGGACCGCAACACTTGATTTCTCTTACTAAGTGAAGGATGAGATGTACCATAATATCGAAGAAAGACGGCGGGAAAAACATTTCAAAACGACACAATGTAATGAAGACATCCACTTGCAACTCGTCTAGCAACTCCGGATCAAGAACTTTACTACAAATTGCGTTAAAAAAGAAACACAATTTCGAAATGCACTGGCGGACGTGCTTCGGCATTATACCACGAATCGCGATTGGTAATAGTTGCTGCATCAATGCATGACAATCATGTGACTTATATCCCACTAGCTTCATGTCCTTTAACGAGACATATCTGTTTATATTACTAGCATATCCAGAGGGGACTTTAATACTTTTAAGGCATTCATAGAAGCTTGTCTTCTCAGCCCTACTAAGTGTAAAACAAGCCGGAGGAAGAAAGGTCTTCTTACCCTTTTCAATCGGTGCTAACTCAGGCCTCATTCCAAGTTCGACCATGTCTTGTCTTGATTTAAGTCCATCTTTTGTCTTACCAGGCATATTAAGAAGTGTTCCAACAATACTGTCACAGACATTTTTCTCCACGTGCATCACATCGATGCAATGTCGCACGTCAAGATGCTCCCAATATGGGAGTTCCCAAAATATTGATCGTTTTTTCCATAGGCTATATTTTAGCGGTTTGCACTTCTTACCAAACTCAGTATTGATGTTTGCGACGATCTCACGAACTTCTGTGCCTTTTAGAGGAAATGTAGCCGTAGAAGTTTCACTCTTCCCATTAAATAGCGGTAGCAACTTGTTCTTGGTTCGAAATTCGTGTGTACGTGATAGAAATTTCCGGTGGCCCATATAAATGTGCTTTCTGCAGTTGTTCAACCACTGACTATCTGTATTATCTCCACAGATTGGGCATGCCTTCTTACCTTTGACACTATAACCAGACAAATTTCAGTATGCTAGAAAATCATTAATTGTACAAAATATCATCGCACGTAGCATAAACCGTGAACTTGTATACGCGTCGTACACTTCAACTCCATCATACCACAATGTCTTAAGATCGTCGATCAATGGAGCTAAATAGACGTCAATATCGTTACCGGGTTGCCTCGGACCAGATATTAACAACGATAGCATAATGTGTTTTCTCTTCATAGAAAGCCACGGGGGGAGATTGTATATACAGAGCAAAACCGGCCATGTGCTGTGACGGCTACTCAGGTCGCCGTGTGGGTTTATCCCATCAGTGCAAAGCCCAAACCTAAGATTTCTCGCCTCAACTCCAAATTCAGGAAAAAGCATATCAATATTCCTCCACTGAGGGGAATCCGCAGGATGTCTCAATTTAAGATCCCTTTTTCGTTCTTCGTCGTGCCATCTTAGCATTTTAGCTTCGTCTGCATTGGCGAACATGCGTTTCAACCTGGGAACTATCGGTAAGTACCATAGGACCTTAGCAGGCGCACCACCGACTTCGTCTTTTCTTTTATAACGCCAAGTGTCATATGTCGGACATTTATCGGCAGATTCATTCTCACCCCTATAAAGTACACAGTCATTGGGACACGCATGTATTCTTTCGTACTCTAAGTTCAACGGGCACAGTAGTTTCTTTGCCTCGTAAGTCGATTTTGGGAGTTCATTGCCATCGGGTAGCATATCGGCGAACATTTCTAACAATGTTGAGAAACATTTGTCTGAAACCCAAATTTTGCCTTAACGTTCAACAATTTAAACACTGCGGACAACTTAGTGTATTTCGAGCAGCCAGTGTACAAGGGGATATTATTATCTCTAACCAAATTATCAAATATGGGAGGCCGTTCTCCAAAATCCTGTTGTACATCACGCAACATGTCCTCAATACTATCAATGTCGTCGGAGGAACTAGCAACCACATCTTCATTTGCATTAGGTGACAACAATCTAGTACTAGTTCCTTCCCCAACAGAACTACTTTCAGGCAAAATGACCTCGCCATGCCATATCCAATTAGTATACCCAGATTTAAAACCGGAGACTATAAGATGTTCCCTAACAGTCTCGCTTTTCCACCACCTTAGATTATTACAATTACGACATGGACAAGAAATCTTTGCCTGCCTCTTTTTTCTCATATTTTGTTCCGCACATCTCATAAATTCCTCAACACCATTCAAGTATTCAACTGTTGTTCGATTACTGTAAATCCAACCACGATCCATTCCAATCACCTAAAGTATAACATATTAAATTTATAGACATTAACATAAGCAACTAAAATTCACAAGTAATTAGCAGATGGGCTTTAAGGGTCCTTATCACTCCAACCTAGCCCATCTTAAACATCTACTATCACTAGTAAATGTATATTTAAGCATGAATATTGACGAAAAATTCAGCAGCATTCCCTATAGTTCTCCAAGTAGACCAAAAATATGAAAGGATAAATCCACTTCATATGTCTACTCAGAGAACAGTTAAAGGAAATGAAACCAAGCTTTCCATCAATATCAAAGCTTAAACACACATTTACACAACCTAAGCGATAGTAAACATTTAAGAACGGTCGCAAAACGGGGACCATTCAAGATTTACTCCTAATGAGCAAACCTTGAACGGGTATCTAAGCTTAGGAAAAGCATTAAACACATGCATTTCAACTAAGTAGCAAGTATTGACATAGAAAAAAGGTAATTAACTAGATTATGGGGTTCAAAGATTACCGTAACCGTCCCAAATCAAACCAAAACGAACGAGCAATGGCCCAAGCACGAAAACCCCAATCCTCAGCAAGATATCACGCTGCAAGAACCTCCTAATTCAGCAACTTAGCCTCTAAATTGCCAAAAATCGCCCAAGCATGGCCCAAAACCCTAATTTTGAAACAAAATTGGGCAAAATCAACACCAAATTCGCAAAGTTTCACCTAATAACAGCTAAATCGAAATGTATAACATGTAATCAAGCAAATACAACCGAAAACTGGACGAAAATTACGAGAAACCAAAAAAAACGTATCACCTTCGAATCGCCCAAATCGGTCGCCGCCGACTCGCCGCTCTCCCGCCGCCGCTTCGCCGGTATCGTGTCGCCTAAATTCGCTGTTAGTCACGGTCGGTTCTCGTCGTTCGAATTCGTCGTCGAATTACTCACGGGTCACGGCTCAGTGTTCGCGGGAATTTTCTGTCGTCGAGGGATTATAATCAAGTTTTATAAGACTATAGGCGACGGTTTGTAATACATAACCGTCGCCCATCGTTACCTCGGAGCATAGGCGTCGTTTTCATAGTTAACTGACGCCTATTGTTGTAAATTTTTAAAAATAATTAAATTCGGAGGCAGTATAGGCGACGAGTTTTACTTGAAACCGTCGCCTATAGGTTTCAGAGAATTATAGGCGACGGTTAAAGTTAGAAAACCATCGCCTATTGTTTTAAATTGCCACCGCGTGTCTTTTAGGCGACGTTTTTTTAGAAACCGTCGCCTATAGCGCGTCGCCTATTGCACTGTTTGTACTAGTGGGTCCTCTTTCATTTCATATTTGGCTGTGTTTACTTTATTGGATAAAATCAGATAAGAGCTCATTTATCCAACAATTTCTTGTTCACTTTCAAAACATTATTTCCTCTAAAGCCCGGGATTGATTGTTGGCCCGTTATTATTATCCAGCATTCACAAGATAAATTATCTGCAGCCAAGATAATTAGTCCAACACCTTCTATCAATTGGGAAATGACATTACTACCCTTGTAGATTGGACAGAAGTTAAAACCCTACCAAATTTCTTGCAAGCGCTGATACTGAATCCAAGCTCATTGCAATCGTATTTACAGCCTTCAATCCACATCCACACAAACTGTGGCAAACAAGACGACGGTTTCTGGGCTGGGTTCAATTTATTACAGAGCTTGAGAATGAGACTGTGATGTTAGAAGCAGAGAATAACGCCAGCTTGAGGGCGACCGAGCTTAGGAAGTAGCAGCTTGCCCTTCTATATCACGATTCGCGTGGTAACGTGTTCTTGTTAGGAATGGCGAGCCTGAACTCGCCGGACGTAGGTCGGGAGTTGGCCGGAAAGTGAGCCAAACGACCACTGTTGGAGCAGAGATCGGCTAAGCTTCAGGTTTCATCTCCATTCCAGAATAAATGACAGCCCTTGGATGGTTGGCGCCAGATCAGACGGTAGATGTTCTTACTTTGAATGTGAAGCGTTGGATCAGACGCGATCAAAGCTGAGGTTAAAAGTGCAGTTCCACTTATAGAGTCGTGTTGCACTTTATGATAGAAGGAAGATGTGCTGGTACAAGCTGATAGGCTCATGGTACAACTATCTGATGCGTGGATCAGAATGACGAGCTGGGAAGCTCTGCTATAAATACCAGACGATGCAGTTCAACTAGCCGACTTCGAGAGCTCATAACTTTCTCTAGAGTGCGAATTAGAGAGAGTTGTAAACTAGGATTTTGTAGTAGACACGGAGGTCTGTAAAACTCTAGTTGGTGATTAATACAATAGGTGGCTCTGTTGGTCCGTGGACGTAGGCGAAGATCGCCGAACCACGTTAAAAAGCTGTGTCAATTTTCTGTGTTTTGAGCTGCGATTTCGATCCGATTCGAGCTGCGATTGCTCGATTAGGTTAGATCGAAGCATACACGAATAAACACAGGTCAATTCCGAGTCGATCGATGGTCGTAGATCAACAGTTCTAATTTTTTTTGTCAGTGTTCTGTTTTTTGAAGCTCTATGTAAGGATATTATCGTTGCATCTTGATCAATTGCGGTGCAAAATAGGTGGATGAACTGTAGAACACCATTGAAGAAGATCAGAGGAGCTTAATGGAGGAGATGCGCAATGATGCTGAACAGAGGAGACGTATTAGAGGAGAATGGAGCTAAAGCAATAACGCTTGATTAGATGATCGTATCATCTTGGGTTTGCATCTTCTTTGTTGGGGAAATTCTTCGTTTGCGACATTTAAATGGGTAAAGAGAGTGTTTCATGTTCATCAGCTGTGGGCTTGGGTTATGAAATACTTTGTCGATACATATTCCATTTCCTTTTAGTTGAGCTGACATAATACTAGGTTACGACATTGAGAATCACGATGGACATTTTTCTTGGCAGTAAGGGTGAGAGTGCAAGATAGTTCCGCCATTATTATTGTAAAATTGCTTGAAATGAACAAGATAAACAGCAGAAAGACCTTTTAAGTGACAGGGATGTAATTGTAAATTTCCAATGTTGAGATGATATAATATTACTCTTATCTTGGATGGTAAACAAGATTGTTGATCTTATACAATGTACCGTCTATTGGAAAGCGAACAGTATAAACCAAGATTATAATCTTAAGATGGAATTATCTTATTATCTTATCCGGTGAACTAAACGCAGCCTTTAATTCGTATCAGATATTTCATTTTGGAAAAGCTGGCAAAAATGAAGGACCTCGTCCATCAATTTATTAAGACCTTGATCAACAACGAAATAAAACAAACATTATAGTTTGTAGTATGTACCTTTTTATCCAATAATCGCATCTATGTAATGTTATATTATCCTTTACTCAATAATCCCTATTGGGAAATATTTTACATATGATGATTAATCATACTTTTCAGTTCTCCAAACCCCACATCTCGATATTATTCACCGTCCAATAATTATTAATAAAGCAGACAACAACGAAGATTGACCCAAGTACGACATGTGTCCACGTTTTCCTTCACTTACATGAACACAGAAATCTCATCCCATTCATATCCGTCGTACTAATAATTCAATTGCAATGGTAAGGGACACACATATACATACAATTATACGTACATAAACATATGGGTCATCCTGTATTCATATCATTCGATTAATTAAATTATATAAATTAAATGATTATTTTTACTTGTGATGCTTTAACTTCAAATTGCAATAACATCAAAGATTCTCATCTTATCAGTTCAGGTAACCAAGGTGGGGGCCGTGAAAACTCGGATGATTATGCTATACAAATACGACTAGTTCATATGTTCTGATATTTATTCATTTGATAGCAACGTAACACCATTTTACATTCTTGTCATTTTATTCAATGTGGTCTGAAAAAGGACTCTTGTGTTGGATTTTCTTGATACGGTTTAGTAATTAGGAGTAGGACATGCACATATAATTGATTTCTTGAATTATGTTAGAGGAATTTCGAATAGTCCAGAAAGATCATCACCACCATATACATGTTGTAATAAATCATTGAACTGTGTACGGTCTTAAACGCTGACCAGTCGAAGGCAAGCGTTCCATAAAGAGCATATATGAAAGCACCATCGTAAATTATTTGAAAAAGGGTAGAGCATTAGCAAATGTTTGATTGTTAATACTTTTTAAGAAATATCTAGAAACGATCATTTGAATCGTCATGACGACGATTATTTCCCACGCACTATCACTATGAGAGCTTCGTTTAATCCAAATTTTCAGTTTCCCATGCAATAATGACCATGAACTGTATGTCTGGAAAAAACAATTAATTTGGGCCCATAATATGTATTCAAATTCCTTCTTTCTTGGGCTTTCTTTATAAAGACCAAGCCCAAGCCCAATAAAACCACTTCAAATATTTTCCCTCGAGACTGAAAAAGCGCCATACGCATGACGTCATACTACGATCATAGGACCTGTCTTTTCTCGGCAGCTGCTCTCTTCACCGCGACGCGATGAGCACCTGCCCGGCGCGTTTGCTTAGGCGTCAAGTGTATGCTGCGCGTCGTGTACACGCGAACGCCTTCGCCTACAGAAGCAAGTTTTATCTCTTTGCCTTGGCCAGTAAAAGCACGGCGGCCGCCGCACGGCGACGATGAGCTCGTCGGAAGGTGAAGAACGCGCACCACACATACCTTCTCCAAGTTTATAATGGCGTGTAAATGCGATGGAAGATCGATGAGAAACTCTCCGTAATTTCCAGTGCTACCTCTTGCCCATGATCTCCTTGCCGATCGCGTGTTTGTGTTATTGCCGCAGAAAACAGCCAGCGATGCACCTGCGAATAGGTGGAGCAGGTTTTTATATATATATATATATATATATATATATATATATATGGTTTATTTGATTCTTTGCTATGTTGTCGTCGAGTCTTTCTTCGTTCTTATAGAGAATACATTTGACTAAAAGGAACCTGAGATGGGACGTGGACTGGTTGAGCCATGGCAGAGAAGCTTGCCAGTTATTACAACAGTAGACAGTTTTTCTTCGCCATAGCCAGCCGATCCCACAAGCTCGCCTTCCCTCTGCGCTGAAGTTGTTTGATTCTCCGAGAAAATTGAGACGAGGGAGATTATTAAAAATGCGATCTTGATTGTCATGAGGCTTCGTCTCTGTTCAAGAAAACGGCCCAACATCTACGGACTTTTGTACCCACGCAAGATTGAGAATGAAGGGAAGGGACAACGATGAGGTTAGTTATAAAGCTATCACACCATATAGTATATATAGCCCCATTTTCCGTCGAGTGTCCTATGACAAATCTACCCCTCGTCAAACGTAGCATACGAGTCTTGAGGATAATGTAAGTAAATTCCACTCTTTGGTTTCTTGAAACAAGTGGTTAACGAAGATTGGGAGTTTGGGAAAGGAGAAGGCCAACCGTTTTTCTCTTTCCTGGTTGGTTGCCTAATCCTATATCATATGTTCATGTATATTAAATTGCTTTAAGCCACGTCGTTCTAGTCAAGCCTGATCTCAACAGTCCTTAGGAGGAGGAGGAGAAAACTATAATGTTTTCAAATGCAGGAATCTTCAAAGAAAATACAGTTCATGGGATTTTCTTTCAACCCTTTGAGTGATATGATTTCACAGACAGAGAAAACAACTGATCTCCAAAGCTTTTTAATGAGGAATTAATCGAAACTATAAATAGTTTTAAATCTTGATTGCAGGCATTAATCCAAGAGATACGATCAGCTCTTCGAAGAACTCAGGCTTTTCTGATTCAGGTAAAGATAGCTGCTCGTGTTACAAATGCCCATCGTAGATTCCACCGCTGTAAATCCATCGTAGTCTCTTTCTTTCTTCGCCGTGCATATATCAGCAAGGTATTTGACAAACTCGTTCTTCTGTACGAATGGCTGGGCTATATAATCTTGATAAGGCATCCACTAGAGAAAAAGAAACGAAGATTGTTTTTTTTTTTTTTGTTTCCTTTGATCTGAAAATCTGACAAGGAAATGAATACACGAAGAAAAAACCTGAGCAGCCTCGATCTCTGATTCTTGTACGACGATGTCCGAGGAGAGAGGCTGAAGCATACAAAGGAAGAACAAATCTGACTTCTCAAAAAACGCTTTATTAATCTGTCTGAATGCTAATATCTCCACGAATTTCGCATCTACCTGAAAACAATTCACAGCGAAGCATAAAAAAATGGCGCATTTTGATCGACTGTAGATACGCATTACTCAAAAAAAAAAAAAAAAAACAGTGTGCTCATAGCCTTACGCCGGTCTCTTCCTTCACTTCTCTAACAGCAGCATCGCATATGTCTTCGCCCTTACGAGAAAAAAAAAATGGATCATCATAACAATTTGCCAGAAAACATAACATCATTCTATCTAATTATTGCATTACGATTTTATTACCTCATCAACAACACCAGTAGGAAATTTCCATATGCCCGTTCCACGTAATCTCCCGCATTTCTCCTGAACTATCAGCAACTACAAAGATTCGCTTTTTTTTTCAAAGTAAAAAAAAAGGCAAAGCTTTTACGATTGTGCAGTTCGGTACAAAATCTCTCACATAAAAAAAAAAAAATCAAGACAACGTACTTCGTTCTTGTCGTTCAAAACGAAGGCGCCTATACCCACTCGATGAGTGGCATTAGCTGGCAATGTGTTTGGAGTATTAGGAAGCCAATGGACGAGCATAATGTGTCGAGGTTCTGCATGGTGGTAATAGAATCCTTCCTGGAAAAGTTCGCCTTTTTCTCATTATCAACCGTCTTTTTCTTCGTTATATTTGTCTTTTGTTGTTTTAGAACAAAGCTCTAACCTTAACGGCGGGCTCGATCAGAGCGTCGAGCTCGATAGGGATTTTAATCCATATGCCTCTCTTGTTCTGCAAATTAAACATCGGTTTATCACTATGGGAAGATGACTGTAATGTTTTCAGTAGCTATACTTCGTGGAATGTCATGAAAGCTCTTTTTGTTGATGGATGTTGAGATAAGTGAAAGATGTTAACTTATTTTCTTGATTCGAAACTGCTAATATAATGCCTTGAAATAGCTAAAAAAAAAAAAAACACGGAGCAAATCCACAATTTAAGCTCGACATTAGCAGCATATGATCGAAAAATCAACTGCCCATTCAAAAAGGATTCATCTTTTCAGATGCCACGATTCGAAAGATTCGATCTTTATTCAATCTGAGGATTTCCCATTTCATAGATAACGTTGATAAGCCGAGATTTATTACCAGCTGTCTCCAATGAACGAGCGAGGCTCTGAGCAAGGAGGCGAACACGCCAGGATCGAGGGGCTCTTTGGTCATTTCCACAATAACTCCGCCGTGGTCGTCGTCGACGCCTTCCAATATCCTGCCGACTTGTTGAGCTTGCTTCTCAGACAACTCAGGCGAACTCATTCTTATTTATGCTCAGCTCAACGACGTCCTAAATCTGAACTTGGATGGTTTCACTGAAATAAAAATTAGAAAGATAGATTATACAAAGAGTATCTACAGATCCCCACTGAACAAACTCAGGAAAAGATCAGTCTTTTGTAAAGGGTTAATGAGATGTGAAATACATTTTGACGTTGAGAATTTGAGATAAAAGGGTTGGCTTGCTTGATGGAACAGATAACAGACCTGATTAAGATCTTGAGCAGTGACCAACAGTCCCGTAGACAGAGAAACAACAGTAACTTTCTCATTCTACTTGAATTCTCTCTCTTGTTCTTCATTTGAGTTTTTCGATTGAATTCAATTGTTTATCTAAATGATAGAATTACTATGAATTCTAACCTAGGATCGTAGAGTTGTTAATCGTAGGACCTAACAATTGGTATAAGAGCAGATTCGTTCTGTTTTGAATCAAAATTGTTAGAATCGGATCGAAATTTTTTTTGATACTGTTCATCAAAGAACAGTTTGGCGGGCGGCCCAGTACATGGGACGAGACCTGTGGAGTGTTTTAATTTATGTTTCGTGTTTTTATTTTTTGGGCTTCGGCCGAACGGACAAAAGTGTGTTTCGTAAAAATCGAGTTTAAATTTTTATGTACTATTGTGTTTAAAAAGTTTTTATTAAATGGGCTTTTCGCTTTTGCTGCGTAAATCCGCCAAAATACTTATATAGGAAGTCGGGTCGTTACAGGTGGTATCAGAGCGTTTCGTTATAGGTTCTGTAGACTGTCCATGTACTGCCGCTCAAAAGCCTGGAGGATCAGCCTACGCCTGTAAGTTTAATACATGATTACGTGATTTGCAATTTTCCGATAAATGCTTTATGTGAATATTTATGTGATTTTTGTATGTGCTGCTTGACGTGTTCGCTAGAGATTTCGTACTTTTACACTTAGATAGGTAGGAGAATTTCGGTTGAATTAAGGTAGGAAGAGAATGATCAAAATCGGACCTTTGATACGATTTGGGGTTTCTTTGAAATTCGGGGGAAAAATTTGGGCCAAATAGGAAATTCGGCGAAATTTAAATTTTGGGCCTTCTCAAAATTGGGCTTTGTCAAATTTGGGTTTGACCAAATTGGACCAAGCTGAAATTCGAGAGTTAAAAATAAATAAACATGCGAAATAAAAGAGAGTCGAACAATATAATTTTATTTAAAACTCGGGGTTTGTAGAAATTTAGGAAATGAGACGAGGACGTAGAGAAAGCATGATAGAGTCAATGCATAATGATTACATAACTGAAAATCAAATTACAACCCGAATACATAAAAAAAAAAAAAAAAACTTAGAAGATAAAATATCGACGACGTTCGGGAAGTTCTGCCGGCGTCTTCTTCCAATATGCCGGAACAAGATGCGGCTTCCCATAACTTAACCTTCACAAATTAAACGCAAGCGCAGTGAATGGCAACCCACATCACAAAAATGGCAATTGCAGCGAAGAGCAATCCCAGAAGAATGAATAACTCAAATTTAAGCTTTTCGAGGTTTTCCCTCCAAAAAGGTTCATGAGGAACATCCTCACGATCCGCATTTCCTCCAAAATTATACATTGCGAAGATCAAATGATGTGGTTGGAGAGAATTGTGTTGTGGTGCAAAATACCGCGCATCAAGTACCTATTTATAGGCGTGAGTGAAGCGAAGGATAAGCAGCATTAATTTCGAGTTTTCTTCGAACGCCGTATAAAATAAGCTTCATAATATTCGAGATCAAATTTTTTTCGAACGCCGTAATCTTGATTTGAGAGATCACGCGCAGGAAGAAAATCACAATGGACTATTATCACAAAAATCCAATCCAAAATCTCAAAGAAGATGTTGATATCCATTACGACAAAGAAATTGTGCTCACGTTTAAATCAATGTCGTAATTACATGCACAGTTTAGACTACGCTGTTGCATCAAAAAAAAATAAAAATAAAAACATATGGCGAGCTAAAGAACAAACACCAGCCTATGTCCACGGATCAACCGAGCTTCCTTTCTTATTGACCACAACACGAAACTTACAGATTTTCTATCCCTTCTACAACTCTTGTGTTTTCACCTCACGGCGATTTTCACTCTAAAATGAGTTACATACTCGAGAAAGTGACCTGGGAAATTTGATAAACCAGAAATCATATTTTAAGTGAGAGTCCGCGATCTATCTTCACCGTGCATTTTATCCGATCGAACACTCCACAAGTCGCCACGTGGACTTACATTTCCGCGTGTTAGAGCAAGAATCGCAAGCGACTCTATAAGTGAATAGCACCTTCACTATCATCCGTCCGATCTTTGATCCGACGCTCATAATTCACTAACCTCTTCATTTCACTTCCTAAGCATTTCAGCCGTTGACCTCTTCGCACGATATCCTACGAACATAATTAAATCTTTAGTTTTCAAATCATGGCCATTTGATCGCACGCCATCTTAGATCCAGCGGCAACTGCTCATCATGACAATAATGGTAAAGAAATCCAGACTTAACTTATGAAGAGCGTTCCAATTAAGTGGATGGAAGCATGTGAAGAAAGCTTCCAGGTTTTGAAGAAATGATTGACAACAACTCCTATTCTTGCAATTCCCCGTGATACCAAATGAGTTTAGGTATACAGTGATGCCTTGAAAAATGGGTTGGGGTGCGTGTTGATGCAAATTGGGAAGGTAATTGTGTATGCCTCCCGACAGCTAAAACCATACGAGAAGAATTACCCCACGCACGATTTTGAACTCGTAGCCATTGTGTTTGCCCTAAAAATCTGGCGACATTATCTATACGGAGAACGATGCGAGATTTTTCACAGATCATAAAAGCCTAAAGTACTTATTCACCCAGAAGGAGTTGAATATGAGGCAACGACGCTGGTTGGAGCTCGTTAAAGACTACGATTGCGTGATCAACTATCATCCATCAAGCAAAACAAACGTAGTCGCCGACGCATTGATTGAAAGGCGGTGAACACGGAACTCCACAACCTCAAAGTAGAAGTAATAAATTTGGCGAGATCGAGGCCAGAATGGCAGCGTTGACTCTTTAGCCGACGTTGTTAGAGCAAATCAAGAAAGCCCAGGAGCAAGATGAGCTTTATCTAAAAACGACGAGCGAGCAGGCAACTAAAACTCCGTCTGACTTCACGTCTCAGGAAGACGGGAGTTTGCAATATCAGAATCGTCTATATGTTCCCGATAATCAAGCACTCCGACAATCTATAATGACGGAAACACATGTCACTACGTACTCGGTACATCCAGACACGACGAAGATGTACCGGAATTTACGAGAAACGTATTGGTGGCCGGGAATGAAAAGCGATATTGCAACATTTGTGAGCCAATGTCTGACGTATCAACAGGTTAAGGCGGAACATCAAAGGTCGGCAGGGACGCTATAACCCTTGCCGATTCCTGAGTGGAAAATGGGATCACATTACGATGGACTTTGTTGTTGGCTTGCCGAAAACTGTGGAAGGCCAAGACGCAATATGGGTAATTGTGCATTGCTTAACCAAATCTGCTCATGTTCTGCCGGTCAGTTCGACCTTTTCACTGGAACGGTATGCCGAATTGTACATTGGAGAAATCGTTCGATTCCACAGGATCCCATCCTCGATCGTCTCGAATCATGACACGAGATTTCTATCTAGATTCTAGATGAGTCTGAAAAAGGCGATGGGGACAAAACTCTCATTCAGCACGGCCTATCATCCACAAACCGATGGGCAATCCGAACGAACGATCCAAACCCTTGAAGATATGTTGCGAGCATGCACTCTAGACTTCAAAGGGAATTGGAGTAAATATCTTCCGTTGATCGAATTCTTGTACAACAACAGATACCACGCTACTATCGGGATGGCACCATACGAAGCCTTATACGGGCGAAAATGCCGATCCCCGATACATTGGGACGAAATCGGCGAACGAGCGATTTTGGGCCCCGATATGATACGAGAGATGACAGAGGCGATTACGAAGATTAGAGGACGAATGCAAACGGCCCAAAGTCGTCAAAAGTGCTACGCTGATCAACGACGAAGGCTGTTGGAATTCACGGAAGAAGATTGGGTATTCTTGAAGATATCCCCGATGAGAGGCGTGAAGAGATTCGGGAAAAAGGGCAAGTTGAGTCCGAAATACATTGGCCCTTTCAAAATACTCAAGAGAGTAGGGGAAGTTGAACTAGAACTACCGACTTCGTTAGCCCAAGTCCACGACGTGTTTCACGTATCGAGTTTACGTAAATACGTCGCAAACCCCAATCACGTGCTGGAAATGAATCTCTTTTCCAACAGCTCAAACCGGATCTGAGCTACGAAGAAGAACCGGTAGAGATTCTAATGCACGATGTAAAGCGACTTCGGAACAAGAACATTCCGCTAGTCAAGGTGTTGCGGCGAAATCAGGCGATTGAAGAAGTCACATGGGAACGAGAGGACGACATGAAAAATCGTTACCCCAATTTATTTCTTTCGATGTAATTTCGATGACGAAATTCTTGTAGGGGGGAGGATGTAATACCCACAAAAATTATACGGGACTATTTTAATAATATTCGGAATGTGTGGAGTCGATTTCGAACATACACCGATTTATTTCGGGTCGAGCCAAGAATTTAGAATTGGACCAAAGAATTTAAAAGGGGCCGAAAATAATTATGGGCCAATGAAGAATAATGGCCCAAGTGTGAGAGATAGATTAGAGGTTAGGAATTTTGGCCCAATACTATAAAATAATAATAATAATAATAATAAAATATTAAAAAGGGGGGCCCGAAAATAATAAATAATAAAATAATAATAATAATAAAATTAAATGGCCTCATCATCACCTAAACAACACACCAAAACCTAATCACCTAATGTAAAATAAAAACAAACTAAATACCTAAAATCAAAACCTAATCACCTAATACTCCATGAGGACATCTATAAATAGAGGAAGAGTGGAAGAGTTAGGGGGAGAGAGGAAAGAGAGGGAGAGGCTGAGAGAGAGGGAGAGAGAGAGAGAGAGAGAGAGAGAGAGAGAGAGAGAGAGAGAGAGAGAGAGAGAGAGAGGGACAGGGGGAAAAAAGAGAAAGGGAGAAAGAAGGAAAAAGACAGAAAAGGGAGGAGAAAGAAAAAAAACCGCAAACACGTGGAGGAGCTCGGGATCGAAGTTCTTGGATCGGGACCACGCAAAAATAACCCGTAATGTAGCTCTCTACGGACGTAAGGTAGGTGAAGATCACCTACATGCCTAAACATATTTTAGTTCGTGATTTCTACGTGTGCACGATTTTTTTGATCCATACTTGTTTATGTGCTCGTAATTTTTATGTGTTGCATGATCTTTGCGATCCATACGTGTTTATGTGCTAAAGGTGAATTTTCTTGCATAAATTTCGTGTTATGTGCTTATGTATATTTCGGCCATGCATAGAATTAATTTCGGCCATCTCTACCAAGTTGGGAGATCTATGGAGATGAAATATATTAGGGTTGGAAAGTAGAAGTAGGATTTTTTTTAGGGTGAATTAGATTAGATTTGGAAAATTTGAGTACTAGTGCAAATTAGGGTTTTTTAGGGTTTCTTTTAAATTCAAAGGTCTAAAACAAATATTCTAAAACTCGATTGGGGTTATTTTTGTAATTTCCAGAGGTTTAGGGTGTTAAATAAATATTCTAAATCTCGGCTAGGGGCGTCTAGGCAATTTTCAGAATTTTGGGAGAGTTACATAAATATTCAAAACTCGGCTAGGGGCTTCTATGCAATTTTTAGTATTTTCGGAGAGTTAAATAAATATTCAAAACTCGGCTAGGGGCTTCTATGCAATTTTTGGAATTTTTGGAGAGTTAAATAAATACTCAAAACTCGGCTAGGGGCCTTTGTGCAATTTTCTGAAACTCCAAGGGGTTAAATAAATATTAAATTTCGGTTGGGATTAATTGTAAAATTTCAGAAGTTTTCGGGTACTAATTAAATAATAATTTCTCGGCTAGGATCAAATTGAGAATTTTCAGAAGTTTTTTGGCCTAAATAATTATTAGAAAAAGGTTCGGGGCAAATCTGAATTTTCTGGAATTTTGAGGCAGGTCTGAAAATAAATTTAAATTTGGGGAAGACATGATAATTCTGAATGTTTGGGACTTAAACTGAAATTTTGAAATCCGGGCAGATTTGTAATTTCAGGAAAATTCGGGACTTAAACTGAAATTTTAGAAATTCGGGGCAGATTTGTAAATTTGAGAAAATTCTGGGGTCTTAAATAAACTTTGAGAATAATTTCAAATCATTTTATAATTATCAAAGATTTACGAATTTTAAGTTAGTAATTTCAATTCGCATCCTTAAAAATAAAATTATGAGATTGTGAAGTTTTAAAGATAAAATTTGGAAAAATATTTTAAAATTTGGGACTTAAAGTGAAAAGGGTTAAATTTTGGAATCCTTAGTGAAATTCGGAGGGAGAGTTCGGTGAGTAAGGTTTCGGGCCGAGTAATTCGGAACGCGGGCTTTGGTCAGATTATTTAAGAGTACGATAGTTTTCGGATCTGACCGAGCTGATACCTCTGGCCGATACGTGGTATAGAGATTTGCATTTTTATGTGTTGCATTTTACTTGCACGACATTTGCATACACGTGTTACGAGGGGAGAGGGTCGTGCGGAGTCATGGTAATATTGTCCATGATGTTGAGTGGGGTAGTTTATGACCAAGTGATGGTCGTCAAGTAGTATTAGTGAGGTTATGACTAAGGTGCACTTTATATGGAGGTGCACTTTATAAGGGGCCTCCCGAGCTACTGAACCCTTGTGGGGAGTGGGGCCTCCCGAGCTACGGACCCCTGCCGCGCGTGTTGCCTTTAGTCCTAAGCCTCGGGCCCTGATGTGATGTGATGAGATGAGATGAGATACAATAAAAGAGTCGAGCGTGCATTTTGTGAGATGTTTTGGTATTGGGATGTGTGAACACGTGCATACAAGCATATTTTCATCTACTGGGCAAAAGTTCAGGTTTACGTATGTAGGTAAGAACGAGTCGGACGTTGAAATACGTCACGTTTAGGCGGCTGATGGCGGTGACTCCACGGACTTTTGAGGGCGGCGCAGTACATGGGACGAGACCTGTGGAGTGTTTTTATGTTTCGTGTTTTTATTTTTTGGGCTTCGGCCGAACGGACAAAAGTGTGTTTCGTAAAAATCGAGTTTAAATGTTTATGTACTATTGTGTTTAAAAAGTTTTTATTAAATGGCATTTCGCTGTTGACGCTGCGTAAATCCGCCAAAATACGTATATAGGAAGTCGGGTCGTTACATAACCACACGACTTCCTTAGAAATACATATCAAGATCCGTAGCTCACCAAGATTCACTCAAATCACTAAGTGTAGGGGTTAAGATGTCGGTGATATCTCTCGGGGTTATGCATTAATCTAACCTCTACCATAAGCTTGCAAATGATTTGTAAATCTACCACTTTCAATGTTCAAGCATGAATCGGAAGGGCTTTACCGGGTTATAATATGACCAAGATATATAAGTTATGCAGAGAATAAGCGAAAAAGGATATGAGCTGTAGTCGTGTCGGAATCATGCCATCATCGCGAATGCGCCAAATCCGTCGTTCTTGTTCGTCGCATCCGTTCTTTTGCATTCGTCGTTTTTCTTTTTTCTTTTTTTTTCTTTTTTTTTTAACCAAGCCCTTCTTCGTTCAACTTCTCGAACTAGGAAATAGATAAATGTTTTTTTTTAGAGTTAAAGATTATCGGAGGAAGGGTTCTTAGTCAATATATCCTTTTTTTCGACGCTCAACTCGGAAATTTAGTACGGGTTGCGCTTCTTAAATCAGGCATTCAACTTACACTTCTATTATCTCTCCAATGGGTTTATGTCTGAATGCTTAATCAGAGTCGGCAATTTATAGTCCGGTTTTCACAAAAAAAAAAAGACTCAGGCTCAAAGTGGCTAACTACGGTCAATATTCACGGCCGTGACACAATCGGGCAAGAAATTGGCATTCTAGTGAGCTTCATGGCCTTGTGCACAGCCGTCACGGCCGTGTCACGTTTTTCTGCAAAACAACAGCAAATTTAAAAATTCGTATCTCCCGATCTAGACATCGGATTAAAAATCCCTTTGGGCAGAATCAATATTAACGAGTCCTCTATCTACGATGCCAGGTCCATCGGACATCGTTTACCTTGTGATCGTTGAGAAATGCTAAACTATCGCAAAACTATCGTAAAAACATTTGTTTTTGTTGTGAAACCAAATTATAGGGCAAAATTTATCAAAACGACTTTACTTATCATGCAAACGACTTAAATATAACAAATATAAACTTAACAAAATACGTTTATCAGTTAACCTAACCCGAGACCCTCCCCGAACCCACCGGGTTGAGTCCTTTGGGACCCGTAATCCACAATAATTGAAAAATACGCACCGTATTAGGGGCGGGTTTTGACGGGTCCAGGTACGAACCCGCCTTATGATCCCTAACTAGGTGATCGGACTAGCCTTGTTGTCATACCTAAATAGGCGACTTGTGTGCGAAATATCAACAAAATCTCAATTTACACGAAAGGCAGAAACTTAATGTTTGTAGAGTTTCATACAGAAACATATAAGCAAAGAAAAATGCAATAAAAAAAACTGTTTTACGCCTCAAGTCTTCTTCTAGACTGAACTCAGTCAATAGGAGGGGATCGAAAGAGGATGAACACATACATACAGGTTCTTTGAATCTGTCTCTTCACTCCTTTTCTCCCACCAACTTCTCGCCATATTCTTTAACTTTCATACACAGAAGATCACATACTATTCTCTCTGTAGATCGAGGACCGCCGTTAGACTCGCATTTGGACGTGCTTTCAGTGTGTGCATCACTCGTGTATCGATTCGATCGTTTCGCAGCTTAAACAATCGAAAAAACAGAGAAGAAAACTCACACACACGAAAACAGATTTAACGTGGTTCGGCGCAATATTCGCCTACGTCCACGGACCTAACCGAGCTTCTTTTCATTAAACCACCAACACGAAAGTTACAGCCCTCTCAGCACTCTACAACTCTCGTGTTTACGACTCACCGTGGTTTTCACTCTACAAGAAGATATAAGCTCGGAAAGATAGCTAGTCGAAACCCGCACCACTGTTATTTATAAAGCTGAAGTCATGACTAAAACATGTCTTGCGATCCATCAAGGCCGTTGATCTTATTCTGATCCAGCGCTCCTGATTACGCCACGTCATCCAGTGCTTCCCACGTGAACCAGCTCAAGTTGCATGCGCTTCTACAAGTGAAATGGCGCTTTCACTGTGGATCGTCCGATCTTCCATCCAACGGTTGTGATCCTCCATCCGCGTCATCACTCCACTTCTAATCATAGCCGCTGATCAGTTTCGCGGGTCATCCATCGGCCAGTATTTAATCTCGTGGCTTCAAATTCTGGCCCTCCGATCGCGCTGCAATCAGATCCTACGGCCACAGTTCATCGCAGCACTTCAGCAGAAATCACCTTCAGCTCTTCACAGCAGTTCCGACCTAGCTCTTTCCCCGGCGACTTCCGGCGACCTCCGTCGAGTCTCAGGCTCGCTAACCCCAACAAACTCCACCTCGAGACTGCAGACTCGCAATCCCAACTCCCGGAGTTCTCATCGCAGCCCATACTCGTCCGCAAACGTCGCCCCAACTTCGCCAAAAAAACCAGCCACAGACGGAATTCTGCTACAGCAGAATTTCTGTGATCCTGTCGAAATTTTCGCCCGCCGTTTCGACCCCGGCCTCCGTTTCTCTTCCACCTCCGAGCTCACCTGCTCTTGTGGCCTGAGAATACTCTGCATCCGAGGTAGAATCGCCTCCACCTCAAGCCCGAACCGCTCGCAAATCGAGCTCCAACACAGCCATCTGGAGCAGTTTTCTGCCAAAACTGCTCCAACCAAGGTACTTGCCGACCTTGCTCCACCTCGATCCGAGGTCACCGTGGCTTCCCTCGACCACCATTCGAGCCGCCACATTCCCTACTCCGTGTAGGACCGGTTGCCTCCACCGGACAACCCACCGAGACACGAAAATCGCGCCTCCGAAACCACCCGAAACTCAGCCTGCTCTGTCTCCGGCGATGATCCGTCTCCCGCAGTTCTCGCATTGCTCCGGCTGTTCTCCAGCCCTCCCGTCCACACGAGGTTCCTCCTAACCTCTAGGTCCAACCTCGCATCACCTAGGATCCCCGCAACACCTCTCTCGAACTGCAAAATGCTCCGGATTATAACCGAATCACCCGACAGCTTTCCCGCAAGCCTTTCCCGCGTTTCCGCCGTGGTTTCACCCTCCGATGCGCTTCCCGTGGCGGCCTGCGACACCTCCACCTGCATCCGAGCCTCCTCAAGCCTCTTCCCAATCGAAACGAGCTTGAGCCGCAGCCTCCTTGGTCCAAAAACGCTTGAACCAACGAGAATCCCCAAATCGAGCCTCTTGCGGTCACTCCCGGGAAAACAGCTCCGTCCTCCACGCTCACCGCACCAATTGTAGATCGAGGACCGCCGTTAGACTCGCATTTGGACGTGCTTTCAGTGTGTGCATCACTCGTGTATCGATTCGATCGTTTCGCAGCTTAAACAATCGAAAAAACAGAGAAGAAAACTCACACACACGAAAACAGATTTAACGTGGTTCGGCGCAATATTCGCCTACGTCCACGGACCTAACCGAGCTTCTTTTCATTAAACCACCAACACGAAAGTTACAGCCCTCTCAGCACTCTACAACTCTCGTGTTTACGACTCACCGTGGTTTTCACTCTACAAGAAGATATAAGCTCGGAAAGATAGCTAGTCGAAACCCGCACCACTGTTATTTATAAAGCTGAAGTCATGACTAAAACATGTCTTGCGATCCATCAAGGCCGTTGATCTTATTCTGATCCAGCGCTCCTGATTACGCCACGTCATCCAGTGCTTCCCACGTGAACCAGCTCAAGTTGCATGCGCTTCTACAAGTGAAATGGCGCTTTCACTGTGGATCGTCCGATCTTCCATCCAACGGTTGTGATCCTCCATCCGCGTCATCACTCCACTTCTAATCATAGCCGCTGATCAGTTTCGCGGGTCATCCATCGGCCAGTATTTAATCTCGTGGCTTCAAATTCTGGCCCTCCGATCGCGCTGCAATCAGATCCTACGGCCACAGTTCATCGCAGCACTTCAGCAGAAATCACCTTCAGCTCTTCACAGCAGTTCCGACCTAGCTCTTTCCCCGGCGACTTCCGGCGACCTCCGTCGAGTCTCAGGCTCGCTAACCCCAACACTCTCGTTATATATAGAGCTGCACAATTGCATCGAATAATTCCTCAAACATAAACCCGAGATTGTAAGGCATACTATGTCTACTTCTAACTCCCTCCGTTGTGTCTCTCTCATACAAGATCAAAACTCGATACTGAGATCTTGGCCTGAGGA
Organism: Craterostigma plantagineum; assembly: GCA_027422505.1. NCBI lineage: Eukaryota > Viridiplantae > Streptophyta > Magnoliopsida > Lamiales > Linderniaceae > Craterostigma > Craterostigma plantagineum. The sequence continues at coordinate 103,777 of JAPQWV010000547.1, forward strand.
GCCGAGTGAATGTAAACGAACTCAATAGTCTTTCCAGAATCCAAAGACTTAACCCACGAAGGGAAATAGTAAGATCGGCCAGACTTCGATAGACCCCATAGAAGACCGTAGAGCCCAGAATATAAAGCTGCAAGCTTTTCAACTCCTTCGACGATAAGCCACCCACGACGAAGTCGTCTTCTGCGTAATAACAATCGGGCTCGAACTCGAAACTACATATAAAAAAAACCCAATTTTGCTCAAGAATGTCCCCAAAAATATCAACTAAATTCAAGTTCATCTTCATCCCTTTCCTCGTTTTTACCTCGAGATGGCTTTAGGCTGGCAGCTATTGGCTTAAGCGAGGGCAGCTCAACTGAAATCCAACATTAAATCAAGACAATGACATTTTAGGTTTAGGGCACAAACTCTTCCAAAAAGTTAGGGGTTCTTCGAATCGTTCGATTTACGAACCTGGGAGGAGCTGATTATAGCCGTCGTGACCGGCGTGGAGCCTAGACAAGACGCCGAAAAGGGGGTCGTTGTTGTACGTGGCCGGCTCGGTCTGGAGGTTGGGGTCGCTCGCAGCGGTATTACGTACGAGAGAGCTGTGATCCACAACCATCTTCAGAAGGTGACGAGGCTTTTGAATTCTTTTTTATTCGGTCGGATCCACGGGTCTCATTACTGACCCAAAATCATACTTGATTAGGTGGGTCGGTTTGACCCAATTACCCGCGAACCGCTGTTTCAATCGCAGCTTGTACCGAATTTGGCTATAAAGGAAGCTGTTAGAGCATACCTGGAGAAGCATGCATGGGCCTATAATGTAGATTCATGATCTAATTTATATCTTACTTTTGGTTCGTCTTTCGAAAATGCATATATAGAGCTAAACTAGCTTGTATAAATCTCGTGTGAATATAAACGATGTTTAGTATATGTCGGGCTGGTCCGAGGTTGTAGTATGTTGTGTATGTTTGTTCAATTTCGCTTTCTGCGTTGACCATAAATCACATCTCATTCTTGCTCGAACATATGAATATTGCAGAATGAAGCTTACAAGATCAGTAGTAACTAGTGATTTGTAACCCAGTAGCTCAAACAAAGAGTTCCAAGAGAAAAGAAAAAGCAGTGATCAAACTGAGAAAAAAGGCCTCTAAGCTTGGCTGTCGATGCTCATTGGCTCAGTTTCCTTAGCAGCCGAGGTCTGCAATTCACGACCAATGATATACATTACAGACAGCACACAGACCATTATAGTTTCTTACATATATCAGAAGAACGAATATGAAATCATGAGCAATTCAATCATTACTAAGCTAGTGTACCTTAGTGAACTTGGCAAACATGTTTCCGTAGAACTTCGCATCCTTTTTATTGTATTCCTTTATCTTATCTTTCAAAGCTTTGTACTCAAGTTTCACTTCTCTGTATATCACAGATGGCACGAAAAGTTACTGTTAATCGAGTGCGAATGCAAGTGCAATGCAAGGAATATCAACAGTAACTTAGCACGAACAAACTCTTCATTACCTATTGTCAGGATCGATTTCGAGAGCCTTTTTGATATCGAATTCAGCAAGTTCTAGATCAGCCAAGTTCATATACGCTTGTGCTCTTCTATAAAGAGCCTTCACGTTTGTGCCCTCAAGCTCCAATACCTTCAAAGAGGAATGTTAAGTTCAGCGAGATAACACGAGGATACACGTGTAAAAGCAAAGTCATAATATTCGTACATACCTTCGTACAAAGTCTCCGCCTGTTTGTAGTCTTTCAACTTGAGCTTGCAAGCAGCGTTGTTCAAGTTGCAGCTGATCTTCAATGCTTTGGATTGTTTTTTCTCATCCTCGCTAAAAGAAGTATCATAGTCTATGAACTTGGCAGCCTGAGTCAACAATATACCAAAACGTGAGATAAAAATGTCGTATATTGCTCAGACCACTTGTCTACCCTATTGAAGGATTGGAGAGTACTACCTACCTTCTCGTATCTCTTGGAGGCTCTCTCATATTTACCAGCCTTGAACAGAGCATTCCCTTCTTCTTTCTTCTTACTAGCAGCCTCGATTGTTTCTTGGGTATTCATGTCCCAAGATTCTCTCTCCTGAAACACAACTTACTATACCAACTCCTTCCAAGCCAATCACAATCAAGAAAATAAACCAAAAGAAAACCAACCTTTTCAAATGAGACGAGCTCGATCTCATAGAGCACGGTTGAATTAGGCGGAACCTTAGCTAACTCTTGCTGAGATTCAGATTTGCCAAATGCATACTCCGAACTCCGAAGCAATCGTTACGACTGCTACCTCTCCCTTCTTCATTGTCATCACAGCCCTGTCCAACCCGTCAATGACTTGTTCTGCTTATTCCAAAATGGAAGTATTAAGGGTGATCATCATCAAATTCAATCTCAAGGCCAGAAAAATCTTAAGAACCTCCCTTTTTAAATTCGAAAAGAGACTCTTCGTCTCCGTGGCCCTTCTTTGTAAAGACAGTACCATCTTGCAGCTTCCCAGTCAGTTTTACTAGACGAAGGATTAGTTAGGTCACCAACAGCAGATGAGAATATAAGCATCAAACCCTACTTAGATTAGGATTACGTAAACAATCTCACGTTTCACAATCGCTCCTTCGTTTGGACGTTCACCCCCCTCTCCATCTTTCAAATATTTTCTTCATAACTTTCTTGTCATCTGTAATATTAGATACCGTCTTCCATGAAATTAGCTCCAGGTCTATGTTCAATGTAGCATTGGGAGGTACAGCTCCATCATCACCAGTAGCTGGTTTGCCCTTCTCGCCAAAGCCATCTGCACCAGTAAAACAGATAAACAATAAATGCCTGACCTCGACAAGAAATAACCACACCACATGTAAATTGTACACCTTACATACAATTACTCACATTGAGGTTTGACATCAAGGACCGTTTCACCCTTTTTCATTGTCTTCACAGCCCTAGAAAGTGCGGGGCAGAAATGACCTGAATGCAATATCACCTTGTGTCAAAATTCACAAAACACCAAAAAGACTTGATCAGGCACCTTGGCATTAACATTATTACCTTCCTGGACAGAGAATTCCACTCCATCTGATTTGGCAACGATGGTTCCATCTTCAAGTCTTGACTCATACTTAACTATATAGCAGAAAATATCAGTGTCAGTCGTACACACATAACAGGCATTGATTCCCCGGGCAGAAAGGAATGGTTTTTCTTACCAAACACTTTACTCCCACTTCTCTCCCTCTTTCACTATCTTTTTAAAAATGCCACCGTCTTTGCAGATGTCCTTCACACTGACCCAGGACAGCAATTCGACATCAAACTGTAATGTCGCATTGGGAGGAATAGTCGGGGGAGAGCCCGATTCACCATATGCTAACCCAGCAGGTATATTGAAAACAGCATTTTCGCCTTTCTTCATTGTTTTAATACCAATATCCCCGCCCTTGATGACTTGGCCTGTAACGTAATACAAAGGTGAAGAATTTCAACCCAGAACAGCGAAGTCAAACACATATTGCAAGAATGAAACTATTCAAGACCTTGGCCGAGTGTGAACTTAAAGGGGTCTCCCCTGTCACGGCTCGAGTCAAACTTGGTCCCATCAAGCAGCGTCCCCGTGTAATGAACTGAAAAGATTTCACCAAAAACAGTATCAGAAGAAATAAGAAACCAATTGCACACAAGCAAGCCAGCTATCATGTACCTGGATTTGGATGGGTTCGATAAGCTGAATGTGGCTGTTTGAGATGAAGTTGTAGATGAAGTTAGATATGTTTTGAGATGCTGTCTGAAGAGAACGATGAAGAGAGATGAAGGGTTAACTGTTTGGTATGGGCTGGGCCGCAAAGGAGTGGGCTGATTCGGAGTTTTGGGTTTGGGCCAGGAAGTTGTGTTACAATCTGCTTTAAATTATATTGGGACTATTCTGTCAAATGAGCCCAATAGTATTACTCTTAAATACCACAATGTACGAACTGTTTCGAGGTAACAAAGAAATTAACCCTAAACTTCTAATCTTCTTCTGCTATCTTCTCTCGATGAACTTCTCTTTCAATCAATTCTCTTAATCTTCTCAACTCATCTATGAATCTCTGAATCTGCATACAAGAAAATACCAAAAAGTAGGCAAGTCCATAACATTGGTATCAGAGCAAACGAGTCTCGGCCATGGCCGATCACTTTCGCTTCGAAGATCGCTGTGAAGAGCACAGAAAGCTGGAGCGGATTGCTGCCTTCTCCGCAGCCAATCCCTGCCGGGCGATGTCGAAAAGGAACAATCGAAGGGCAGTTTTAGGAGCTCCACCATTACAACATATACAACACACGCCCAATAACAGTCATCAAAGCCCAGGAATCGATTTCCCAATGTTTTCGGGGTCTAATACTAGGGAATGGATGCTCAAGTGCGAGGGGTATTTCAAGACTGCGCCAAACTTTACGGACTCACAAAAGGTTACACTAGCTATCATGTATTTCGAGGGTAAGGCATTAGCGTGGTACAAGAATATCGCTAACACCCATACTCAGCTTAGATGGGAGCAATTTCTAAGGATAGTGTCGGCTAGGTTTGAGGACCTTAGGGACGCTAAGGCCTTTAGGGAACTCGAATCCTTAAGCAAGTCCGCTCGTATTCGGATTATGTCAATAAGTTTGAGGACTTAATATGTGATATATCTATGGGCGATGAACTAGACCTTTTCGAGGAATATTTTATTTCTAGATTTATTAATGGTCTTAAGGATGAGATGCGGGGTATCCTAACGGAAATGCGACCTAGAAGCTTATATGAAGCTATGGAGCTTGGCCGAAAGCTTCTAGTAAGTCTCAATGTCATTGCTAAAGAAAGGGAAACCGTATTGGAGAGTTCTATTTCTTGTATGTCACCAAATGAGGCTGACAATCAGATCTACCACCATCATATGGACGCCTCAATAGTACCGACGAGGGTGTTTACAGCTGCGGGAATAAAGTCTATTTCAAACCCAGAGCAAGAGGGAATTGAATCTGTCAAGATGCTCAGTACTACAGCATTTCAAGTCAATGATGTCTGTGAAAATAGATCAGCTGGGAAGTTTCTGCTCGATCCTATTTTTGAAGATGTGAAAACATGTATTCGAAGCTATATGTTTGGACCTTACAACTATGGTGAATACAGGGGATCTCTGAAGAGCAAGAAGGGATACAGCCAAAAGAACGCTGCAAATGTTACGGCTGAAATTGTAAAAGCTGCCGCAGTTTTCGAAGTTAGAGCAACGACAAAGGCAACAATGTTATCAATTCGAAGACTAAAACATCTACCGTTGATCGAGGAAAGTATGCTACAGCTGCAGAGACGGAGCAGTGGCGCACACACAAAAGGATTCACAAGCTGCGTTTACAATTGGCAATACCGAATCACACAGAAAGAAAGCTAACCGAAGAACACCCCCAAACTTCCGAACTACTAATAGGATCTCCTAATGTTCTTGAAGGGCTGAGGGGGTTACAGCCATTGAGGAAACATGTCTTATATGCAGAATTAAGACAAAGTCAGCTGGGGAAGAAACGTTGTGAATATTTGGCCCATATCACTTTGGGACATACTACTAAGTAGAGCCGTCAAATGGGCCCGTGGCCCGCGGGCCGGCCCGCCCCGCCCCCCAAAAAGGGCGGGCTAGGCTGGGGGCGGGCCTAAACGGGCCAGCCCGCGCGGGCCGCGGCGGGCCAGCCCGCCAGTTTAAATAAATTATATATATATTTTATATCATATATTATGTTTAAATATATTAATTTAATAGTTAATGATTCCTTAATTATATCATAATTAATAAGATATGTATTTATAAATATATAATTAATACATTATTTTATCCATAATTTATTATTAAATACCTTAATTAACAAAAGTAATTAATAAATTAAATTATAAAATGAAAATACAAAAAAAATAAATATTTTTTATATGCGGGCGGGCCTGGCCCGCCTGGCCCGCGGCCCGCCGCGGGGCGGGCCGGTCCCTGATTTTTTAGGCCCGCCAGCCCCGCCCCGCCAAGTGGCGGGCTTTGGCGGGCGGCGGGCCAACCCGGCCCGGCCCGCCATTTTGACGGCTCTACAAACAAGTTCACTCATATGGCTGGTTGTCTTACGCCAATTAACATAAAGCATATGCGAGGAATTCTGAGATTGACAACTCACTGCCGAAGATTTATCAAGAGTAAAAGACAACCCAGTGGATCGGAGGAGGTAGATGAATCATTCAAGGCCCTTAGACAAGCTACGACGACCACAACTAGAGCAGAAGATTTTGTACGAGAAAGATCTGACCTTTTACAACTATCGAAAGAAAGTCTCACACTAGCTCAACAAAGGGTGAAATTTTATGCCGGCCAAGGGAGACATAAGGTGAATTTCGAGGGAGGTAAGAAACTGTACCTCAGTTTTCACCCTGTTTGCCGGAGTTCGGTGACGCTGCGACGAAATCTGAAGCTCAACGCTCGAGTTTCTGGTCCGTTTGAGATCCTCGAAAGGGGAGGTCCGATGGGTCACAGGTTAGATCTGTCGTCTGAAGCGAAGGAGCATCTGACTTTTCTTGTTTTGCTTCTGAAGAAATTGGTAAGTCCTAAGGTGACTTCTTCTGCCGTTTTACCTAAGACAGAAGAAAAGGAGAAACTTTTGGTAAAACCATCGAAAATCCCAAGTGAAGAAACTATCTTTCAAGAAAGTCGAGACATACCTCAGTTAGTGGTTCAGTGGACTAATGAAGGACCAGAGAAGCTCACTTGCGAAGATAAACTGGGAGCTCGAACTAAATTTCCAACTTTAGATCCTTGGGGACAAGGATCTCTTCAACCCGGGGGTATTGTCATGTACCTGGATTTGGATGGGTTCGATAAGCTGAATGTGGCTGCTGCAGACGAAGTTGTAGATGAAGTTAGATATGTTGAGATGCTGTCTGAAGAGAACGATGAAGAGAGATGAAGGGTTGTTTGGTACGGGCTGGGCTGCAAAGGAGTGGGCTGATTCGGAGTTTTGGGTTTGGGCCAGGAAGTTGTGTTACAATCTGCTTTAAATTATATTGGGACTATTCTGTCAAATGAGCCCAATAGTATTACTCTTAAATACCACAATGTACGAACTGTTTCGAGGTAACAAAGAAATTAACCCAAGTGCCGTGTTTGCTCTCCTAGATAACACTAGTTTAATAAAATAATATGTCATAGTCTGACATTTTAATTTGTTTGGTTCCAACGACGTGGCCCGGGATTGGGCCCGAAGCCCACACCATTGCCTTAAAATATAAGATAACTTATCTTAGATGTTCATGTCAGATTATTTGTCTCGATTCATCGTATTATTCTAGTTGCATATCAAATTACAAAAATACCCTGCAACTTCATCTTCTCCGACCTCAACTTCATCCAACCCTATTCTAACAGTCGTCAGCTCTAACTTCGAACCGACGCCGTCCCCAAGAAAATTGTCCGTGCTTTCAGTACTCATCATTACTTCGATATCCGTCGACACTCTTCGAAAATCCATCTATTTTCCATCGACAACGGCGAACAGCGGAGAAATTGACGACGACCTTCTGAGAAATGGGATTTTCGCGAGACAAACCAAGGGTTTTGCAAGAAAGGCAATACCTTCATCTACGGAAAGCTGAACGCGAATTTCAAGAGGATGAGGAGTTTCAGGTTTTTTAACAGAGCTGTATGGTTTAGAGGGCTCTGCTTTGTCTTGAGCGAGTGTAGCACAGACTTGAGGGATGACAGTAATATTGTGGAGATGATAGTAGAGGGGATTGAGATGTAGCTTTACTGGTGGTGTTTCTTATGGTTCTTCTTCGACGCCCATTTTCAGAAAAGAGTTGGGACAAAAATAGCTTCTAGCAATAAACTTATGGTGGAGAAATGCAGAAGCGCACACACACACATACATGTGGGTCTGTTTGTGTCTGCCTGCAACTTGAGCAATTTTGGGAAGACATGGATATATATGTAATTACTCATTTTGTACAGCTTTTTTCTAAGGGATGTACGAATCAATAACCAAACAATTATTATGATATGTCAGGCCCGAAATTAAAAGAATTATATTGGGCTTTCTGTCTAATGTTTTCTCCCTTTAGGAACCAAACACAAGGGAGAAAACATTAGACAGAAAGCCCAATACAATTCTTTTAATTTCGGGCCTGACATATCATTTGTTTGGTTTTGATTCGTACTTTCCTTTGAAAAAAGCTGTACAAAATGAGTAATTACATATATATCCACGTCTTCCCAAAATTGCTCAAGTTTCAGGCAGACACAAACAGACCCACACGTATGTGTGTGTGAGCTTATGCATTTCTCCACCATAAGTTTATTGCTAGAAGCTATTTTTGTCCCATCTCTTTTCTGAAAATGGGCGTCGAAGAAGAACCATAAGAAACACCACCAGTAAAGCTGCATCTCAATCCCCTCTACTATCATCTCCACAATATTTCTGTCATCCCTCAAGTCTATGCTACACTCGCTCAAGACAAAGCAGAGCCCTCTAAACCATACAACTCTGTTAAAAAACCTGAAACTCCTCATCCTCTTGATATTCGCATTCAGCTTTCCGTAAATGATGAAGGTACTGCCTTTCTTGCAAAACCCTTGGTTTGTCTCGCGAAAATCCCATTTCTCAGAAGGTGGTCGTCAATTTCTCCTCTGTTCGCCGTTGTCGATGGAAACTGAAGATGGGTTTACGAAGAGTGTCGACGGATATCGAAGTAATGATGAGTACTGAAAGCACGGACAATTTTCTTGGGGACGGCGTCGGTTCGAAGTTAGAGCTGACGACTATTAGAATAGGGTGGATGAAGTTGAGGTCAGGTCAGGGAAGATGAAGTTGTAGGGTATTTTTGTAATTTGATATGCAACTAGAATAATACGATGATTCGAGACAAATAATCTGACATGAACATCTAAGATAAGTTATCTTATATTTTAAGGCAATAATGTGTGGGCTTCGGGCCCAATCCCGGGCCACGTCGTTGGAACCAAACAAATTAAAATGTCAGACTATGAAATATTATTTTATTAATTATCTAGGAGAGCAAACACGGCCCTAATCTTCTTCTGCTATCTTCTCTCGATGAACTTCTCCTTCAATCAATTCTCTTAATCTTCTCATCTCATCTATGAATCTCTGAATCTGCACACAAGAAAATACCAAAAAATAGGCAAGTCCACATTGAACATTCAATTTCTTTCTGCGACAAAAGGGCAATTCCAAAAATGAAGCCAGTGAATCTAACATCTGATACCAACGAGCTACTGGGAGATGAATTGACCAACTCTCAAAGATGACCAAGCAAATTGTAGGCGAAAATTTAAAAAAAAAAAAAGAAGAAGCTAATTTCGTGATTAATTTCATCTGACAGATAAGAAAGCACAAAACGAGCGATTACCCTCGACTTCGTCGCCATTATCGGGCGTGTCGAATCCTTCCCCTTCCTTAACAAGCTTCTTCTTCAAACCCTCACTACCAATCTCCTTCTCTTCCCCAACCTTCATGTACAACGCCGCGTCGTAGTCGGGAAGGTCCATGCGCTCCGATGCTGGAATCTCAAAATCATCCTCCATTGATCACTCCTTGTTCTCTAGATTAGAGCAGAAAAATAAATATGCGCAGAAGGTTGAACTTAGTACATGGCGTGTGCGGCGCTTCTTTAAGTTGGAAAGGAAGGGCTTCTCCCTTTCTAGAGAGTTCTACTCTTCTTAGGCCTTCCTCAATGGTAGATTTTTCGGGGGATTAGGATAGAGAAAAACCTGATAGTTTGAAGTTTTTACCACCGTGGCTCGTAGGAGGTTTTTTGTTAGGTTTAATGTATCATACCTGGGCTTTTTGCAGTTTTTTCTTTTTTTTTCTTTTTTACCTTTCTTATCTCATTTACTAATATTTATATATTAATATTTGTTTATATATTGATATTTATTTATATATTAATATTTTGTTTATTTATTAATATTTATTATTTTTTAACTAAAAAATTTTAATGCGTTAAAAGTATTACTTGATTGGCTGCTTACAAAGAAAACAGGCAATGTTTACACGCCTCGGCGCACGCCAAAGCCTTTGTTTTCTCTAGCAAACTCGTTGAGATCTGTTGCAGTAATGTCATTGATGGAGCGTTCCTTCAGAGGTGGAGAGATTAAGGGACTGTCGACGACAAATGGGACAAGTCGTATGTGCGGCTAACCATAGACTGATACATTCGACGTGAAAAGTATGCCCACAAGCAGGTATCTGCTGCAGCCTATCCCCTGCCATGTAATCGCCGAGGCACACAGAGCACCTAACATAACATTCAATATTATAGATAAACAGTAGTGAGCTGATAGTTTCGAGGTGAACGTGTGTATGAATGAAAAATGGAAGCTCAACCCAACTCTTGCTTATTATGCTCATTGAAGCTACTGTGAACCCATTTGCGAGGTCCAAGAAATCAATTGTCGCGTGAAAGAACAGAGCAAAGACTGGATTTTAAGGAAGGGTAGAGATAATTAATTGCATTACCACTGATGAATGTTTCCATCTCAGACTTACTGTGTGTCGTTGACTAAGAAGCTCTCCTTGAAGACAAGAATGGGCAGCATCTCCCGAAGGTCCTTGTTCAACCCCAATTCACCCTAAGCATTGCAAGCAAAACCAAGAACGAAAACATACTTTAAAAGATTCGTGAATCAAGTATATAAGCAACTTACTCGTGCACCTACTCTGTATCTAGAGGAGATATCATCGTCGTCGTCAGTTTGTGGGTGGGCCGTTGTCGCCGCCGCCCTAATTCTCAGCCGAGCAAGCCATTCCAGCGGTGGATACGCTTGACTACTTTGTAGATTCTTCAGCAGGCAAAACAGAAACAAAATAAGAAGGAGAAGAAGAAGAAGGAGAAGAAGGAGAAGGAGAAGAAGGAGAAGAAGGAGAAGAAGGAGAAGGAGAAGGAGAAGGAGAAGAAGAAGGAGAAGGAGAAGGAGAAGGAGAAGGAGAAGAAGAAGGAGAAGAAGAAGGAGAAGGAGAAGGAGGAGAAGAAGAAGCAGAAGGAGAAGGAGAAGGAGAAGAAGGAGAAGGAGAAGGAGAAGAAGAAGAAGAAGAAGAAGAAGAAGCAGAAGGAGGAGAAGAAGAAGCAGAAGGAGCAGAAGAAGAAGAAGAAGCAGAAGAAGAAGAAGAAGAAGAGAAGAAGGAGAAGGAGAAGAAGGAGCAGGAGAAGGAGAAGCAGAAGAAGGAGAAGGAGAAGGAGAAGAAGAAGAAGAAGAAGAAGAAGCAGAAGCAGAAGGAGGAGGAGGAGGAGGAGAGGAGGAGGAGGAGGAGGAGGAGGAGGAGGAGGAGGAGGAGGAGGAGAAGAAGAAGAAGAAGAAGTGTCAAGAAAATGGGCGCAAATAAGATGAAAGCTCGATACATTCTCATGTTCACAGTTCATATAGTCCAGATCAAGCTTACTTATGTCGTCTGGGGAGTTTTGGTATCACACACTCGCTGTCTTATGGTTAGAAGAAGAAGAACAACTGTCAAGAAAATGGGCGCAAATAAGATGAAAGCTCGATACATTCTCATGTTCACAGTTCATATAGTCCAGATCAAGCTTACTTATGTCGTCTGGGGAGTTTTGGTATCACACACTCGCTGTCTTATGGTTTAGTAGCCAACGGCTAGTTGCTTCTGTGGAAATAAAATAATGTGTTATTAAATAATTTGTGATAATGATGTGAAAATACAAGTTTGTTTTGTTGCTTACTGCCTTCACAGTTTCTCGTTTCATCACTCCATCATCATCATCATTATGTATTTCTAACATTAGAAGAACATGAACGAACAGAGCATGGTTGGAAATTCTTTCAGCTGAAGTAATTAAGTTACAACATCTTTCTATAAGCAGAGAATGAACATAAGTACACAATAGCTTAAAAGCAGGTAAAACCAGGAAGAACTCTCTGGGCAAAATTTCCTGGAATAGGTCTCATGCGTATTATTAACAACATATGCAGATGACCTTATGAGTTCTAAGAACACAAAGGCCACGCATATAAGAAAAATAACGGTTCCTTTGTTCTCCATATGTATTTGATTTCTTTGAAGCATTTCCATCTCCACCCTACAGCAGAAAAAAACACGGAGATTGTTTGAATCAGTGGATTTGTTTGTACTGCAGACAAAATGTGTCTTGCTTGCTATATTGATGCAGCCACATAGTAGAGAAGTTAAGCCAACCTGAGAGAAGTCATCTCTTTGATTACGTCGCTTAGCTGAATGGTAACAGTCGATTTCCATGACCGAAGATCATTGATCTCCTTATTCTGCAAGAATGATTTACAGCGTCAGAAAACTGATGAGATGGGCTTGCAAGGGAGGAAAAAAGATATGGTCCAACAGAATACTCACCATTTCCTCCCTGCTCTCAGAGATTCTCTGTACATCAGACACAACTTTCTCCATAAGAGCACTTTCTTCTTCAACTTTCTTGTTAAGTTCTTTGAAAATGTCACCATACCGAGAATTTATCTCCTCCAAGTATTGTTCTAGAACAGCTAGATTCAAATCCAAGGATCTACCCTTTTTCATTAGAATCTTAAGAACGCTATCGCCTGGCAACCTATTGACTTGTTGATGACGGATTTCTTCAACTGGGTCGGGCACATCGATTTCCAACTTCCTAGGTTTCCCTATAGAGGACTCAGATGAAGAGTCAGCAGCCTCATCAACTAAATCTTCATAAATAACATTTTTACTGCTTCTGTGTTGCATCGACTCTTGCTTTGCCGAAACTGCTGCTTCTGCAGATACAGAAGGCTTATCCTGAATCGATACCAAGTCTTCAAGCATTTTCTCGACAGCATCAACACCATATACCTCAAGGAAAGTAAGCGTACAGTAGAATTCCAAACCATGATGGCTCAGTAAGTTAAGTCTAATATACCTAGCCCACTTTGGCTCTGGAAGAACAAACCGTTGAGCTTGCTTCACATTTGCAGCAGAAAAATTTCCAAGTTTGACCCACGTCTCAGTAGGATAACTCGAACTTCCGAAAAACTCAAAATCTTTCAGATTAGATGAATGGTGTTCAAAATTTGCTATTTCAATCGTATCAACAAGGGTTTCTTCAGAAAGTTCTACTATGACAAACTTCTCCTCTGTAGAGCATGGATTTCGAAGGTACTTATCTTTATCTCTGTTTAGAATGTTAGAAGCACCCTTTGCTTCCTTGTTGTAGGACAAGACCTTTGCTCCCTTTGAAGCAGAAGCATAATTGTACTCTGCACCTCCCGGCTCCACTCTGTGTATAATACTTCCAGCCTGACCAGACAGAGATCTACTTCTCGAACTAAATGCCTTGTTTTTGAACTCATCAAGACATACCACCTTCACATTAGATCTTTCCTTACCCGAATTTTCAGGTATAATCAATCTATTTATTGCAGCTTCATCAGCAGGTGACTCAAAATCTAGTTCAGCCGACCTGACTAGTGGATCGCAGCTTCTAAATTGAGTTTCGGCACGTTGAGATGGCTCACCAGTACGATCAACAGATTGGATACCATTAACCTTGGATTGAAGTCCTTCAATGGATATTACGGAATTTGTAGCCACCTCAAAGGGTAGCTTATCAGCTTCCCAACTCCCATTACCACTTGAATATGCTACAGATTTGCCTATAGTCGAGTAAAACAAGACACTGAGATAGGAAGAAAAATATAGTACGCAAAAGGATAGAAGAAACAATTGGAAACCTCAACTTTCAAGTGAGCTCAGTGCCAGGAAAATTATCAAGACACGATGTTGAACAACAAGATAAATGAGTAAATTAACTTAAAGGACTAACCTCGACCATCGCTGCGTCCAATCCATATATTTAAAAGGAATACAATGCCCCACAAGAGAAAAACAAGAGTAACAGAGACTTCGTATAAGCAACTCCTGCCACGATCTGCCTTCTCCAATGCTCTTCTTTGTAATAGAGCTTTTCGCGACCTCTGCATTGCACATTAATATGCCTTGCTGCTGATGATCAAGGAAGAGTGAACCCCAGATTGGAACTTTGACTTAATTTGAATAAAAATGTTCCTGGAAATTATCAAGGCAAAGTAGAGATCAGTAGCATATATCGGAGGCATCCTTCATACAACTTAACATTAGCAGAATCTCACCCAGAAAGTGAGAAAAAAAAATGTAAAAACCGCATAAAAGAAAAACAAGGGAAAAACATATTCCAGCAACCGATACATAAAAAGCAGCGAATTGTAAATTTGATACACAAATGGAAATTTCCGTATGCCACCAGTTTATCTTAAGATCAGACGTAAGAGACTAAAAGAGAAGGAGTGCGTCTTGCTTTACGGAAAAGTAAGAGAGCTCCATCAACATACGAAACAGACGATTACGAGGTAAGCAACTCCAAGATATAAGCCGATCGAAAAATAAAAGGAACACATTACGATTAACGAATGAAATCCAGATAAGAAACGGAAACCTACCCAACGATTTCGACCTTCAGAGGATTCAGTATAACTTCCAGCTGGCTCTTTGAATCAATCCGCTGTGAAAAAACGATCTGTATTCTCAGAAAAGCTTATACCTCAATATCATCACAAGCACATTCTGCTGCGCTGCCTTCAATCAATCGACCTACGACTGATTCATTTGTATTGTTGTATGCGTGTTGTGCTGTGTCAGCTCATATCCACGTAACCGTTTCAAATCTGAGGATATAATAAAATATTATCATATTTATTCGTTTTTGCTGCGTTATGTGTGCTGTGCTGTGCTGGCGCCCACCTTTTTATTTCAATCGATTTAACGTAACCGAGAAGGTTCGGGCCGGGCTTTCAAGGCGAGTTCAGAATATGTCAATGGGCCGAACGTCCTACTGTAGGTTCAAACATGGGCTTTAATACATCAAAGCCTTCAAACCCAATTCAAGTCTTTGGGCCCAAAAAAATAGAAAAGACCACATCAGAGTACAATGGTTAATTATGATTAATTCAAATCGGTGTAGTTTAGCACATGGGATTGAGAATTTTCTGGGTCATCTAACCTCATGATATTTAGGGAGGGAGAAGTCGTTTGATAACTTCCTTAAAATGAGAAAACTAACCACATGTATCTATTGCTATATTTAGCAATCAATAAATATTACATGCAACACAACACTCTCTCATTCCTTTTAATGGTGATTATTTATATATAACAATTTATCATCCACTGCATGATTATGACGACGAGTCGTCTCTGCAACTGACTCTCCTATCTCAACGAACTATCTTCCTTGCATGAACCTTTTTTTATTTACATCATGCCATCATATCAAACTTTCTTCTATTACATTCTTTATTCAGAACCGCTTTTCCCTCAACAAAGCAAGAACCGTTACGATTTTCCAATTTCTTTACTCCACCGAATTATTATCATCAACCCACCCCAAATTTCTATAATTAGCATGTCCCTTCTATCTAAAAATCCGTATAAATACCCATGCAATGACACTCCAAAGAACTCATCACAACAAACACTAATCATTCCTTTATACTACTCATTCTTTCCTCAACGAAAGGCTCAAGAACCAATGATCAACGCCGTCGTTTTGCTGATTACACTGCTGGGAACAATCCAATCCTCATGCCAAGCCATTAGGGTTTCATGGGATAATAATAACAATCAAGCATTCGTTACAACAAAGGGTTCCCACTTCGAGCTCGGCGGCTCGCCTTTCATGTTCAATGGGTTCAACGCCTACTGGCTAATGCACGTAGCCGCCGAGCCCAACGAGCGCTACAAAGTCACCGAGGTGTTAAGAGAGGCCTCGGCCGCCGGGCTCACCGTTTGCCGAACGTGGGCCTTCGGCGACGGCGGCGATCGAGCCCTTCAGATATCTCCGGGAAATTACGACGAGCGAGTCTTTCAGGGATTGGATTTCGTGGTCTCCGAGGCGGGACAGTATGGGATTCGACTGATACTGAGCTTCGTGAACAACTACAACGACTTCGGGGGAAGGCCTCAGTACGCCCAGTGGGCGAGAAATGCCGGCGTTGGCGTGAACGGTGACGACGATTTCTATACGAATCCGACGATCAAGGATTATTACAAGAACCACGTTCGTGTAAGAATGACAATGAATGATCATTCGATTACTTTTTGCATATACATATTTCCTACATACATATATATATCTATATATAATATATACTTGGTTTGGTTGCAGAGAGTGGTGACGAGGATCAATACGGTGACTAGCGTGGCCTACAGAGACGACACGACGATCATGGCTTGGGAGCTCATCAACGAGCCCCGATGCCAGGTCGATTACTCGGGACGAACCGTTAACGTAAGCCGCTCGCCATTAGTCGCTCCTATAACGTTATTATTACACCAACTTATCAAGTTTACGACCCGTTATTCGTTAGGGTTGGGTCCAAGAAATGGCAAATTTTGTGAAATCCTTGGACAACAAGCACTTGCTCGAAGTAGGTATGGAAGGGTTCTACGGCGATGCAATGCCCGAGAGAAAGGATGTGAATCCCGGGTATCAGGTCGGGACGGACTTCATCAGCAACCATCTCGTCCCTGAGATCGACTTCGCAACCATACACGCCTATCCCGATATCTGGTAGGGACCGAGTAGTTGCCTCGCCCACCCATGACCCAATGACCCAAATGGGTCAGAACCCATTAAAGACCCATTGAATCTTCAGATGGGTCTGAGTCTGGACCCGCTTAGACCACCCACGATGCCCAGGCTTTCTACGTCGCCGTCGATGCACACTCCTCTAACACCATGGGTGGTGGTCTAAGTGGGTTTAAACTTATATCCATTTGAAGATCTAATGAATCTTTAATGCATCTAAATCCCATTGCCCTGTCACTAAGGCCGACCCATTTACGGACCGATTCTAACCTAGCTATCATTCGCTCTAACCGTACTAACTTCGACCGTTTTGCTGCATATGCAAGGCTATCGGGGAAGAGCGAGGAGGAACAGATGGCGTTCATGGAGAGGTGGATGTCGAGCCACTGGACCGACGCGATGACGGTTCTTAAGAAGCCCTTGGTGATCGCTGAGTTCGGTAAGTCGAGCAAGGACCCGGGGTTCGACGTGGACCGAAGAGATGAGTACATGAGCAGCGTTTACAGAGACATATATAGGTACGCAAGGCTCAGCGGGGGAACGATGAGCGGAAGCTTGGTGTGGCAGCTCATGGGCCAAGGCATGGAGTCGTACTACGATGGCTATGAGATAGTTTTGTCTCGGAACCCTTTGACCGCCGGCGTCATGTCTAGGCAGTCGCAGGCCATGAAAGCATTGGCTCGCCTGAGCAGCAGCAGTGGTGCTAACAATTAATAGGCGATTCTTAGTCTTAAGCCTATTATCAACTGATGATGATTCTTTCTTTGATCGCAATTAATGATTTGTTTTTTCCTTACATGTAACGGATAATGTATCCTTTCCTCTATCAGCTCAGGTAAGAGGGAGAGAATGAAAAATGTTACTTATTTTATAAGGTTTATGATATTACGGACGGTTGAGATGTTCTCAACATAATCTACGATGAACCTTAAACGCAAAGCTAAGACGTATATAGACAAGTTTGCATTCGTTTACCAGTCATCTCTCTTCCAATTCCTCGCTCTCTAGACATTTTTACCTCTTTCGAAAGTGTAGCGCAATTCAAACTTTCAAATCTACCCAAACCCTAAATAAATCCACCGTATGAACCTGTAGAGGTAGGAACGAGGTTTGAGTTATTCGATCTGCTTCCATTCTACTGGATCTGCTTTTTCGATCTGAAGATTTTGGTGGAGCCGACGTCATTTTAGTGAATCTTGTAGCTGAGCTGAGCTGAGCTGAGCAGAGACCGATTATAGCTGATGGAGGCGATCGAGGAATTGTCACAGCTAGCCGATTCGATGCGGCAGGCTTCTGCTTTGCTTGCTGATGAAGATGTCGACGAAAAATCATCATCTAGGCGCCCCTCGACCTTCCTCAATGTCGTTGCACTTGGCAACACTGTGAGTATGAGAGATCGGAGTTTCGAGATGAATTTTAGTCCGTCGCATCCGTTTCGTTTGCTAGTTGTTTTGATCTTAAACTTAGACGCTAAATTTCGCTTCGCCTCTAGGCATTTCGCTTTCGTTTCCCGTTGTAGCGCGCTTAATTTTGGTTATTTTCGCATTGATTAGTTCTACGTCTTAGCTTTGCATTGATTAATTTGGTTAATTGCGGTGGTGAACTATTTAATCAGGGTGCAGGAAAGTCTGCGGTGCTGAATAGTCTAATCGGACATCCTGCTTTGGTAAGTTCGTTAGTTATCTTATTATTTTCGTTAAGGTTTATATGAAAACTTTTTGTTTTTGTCCGTAATCCCAACTTCAAAAATGACAGCCGACTGGTGAAGGTGGGGCAACACGTGCTCCAATATGTGTTGATCTAACAAGGGATGCGTTACTAAGTAGCAAATCAATCATATTACAGATTGATAGCAAATCGCAGCAGGTTTCTGCAAGTGAGGCATCTAAACTAGAAGCATTCAGTTTTTGAATGACAGATGACTTAGCTTGACTTCCAGTACCATAGTTGTTTTTATCTCTTTTTTTTTTGGCTTTGTCGTAGGTGCTCTTCGTCTTTCATTACAAGAGAGACTGAGCAAAATCTCAGGCAAGAGCCGCGATGAGATTTACTTGAAGCTACGTACCAGCACAGGTCAGTCTGCGTTGAGACTGTGTGATTTTTTAAGACAAACCAAATATCTGAAAACTTCACAACGACGAAATATTTTCTAAGAAAAAATGAAAATATTGTAGCCTTAGAGACTTGGAGTGTTTTACTGAATTTTTCCTGCTATCTTCCTAATATCGTGTACTCCTCTTTTTTGCATATCTTGTTATTCATATATTTGATATTTATTGCAGCTCCACCGTTGAAATTGATTGACTTGCCTGGGGTGGATAAGGGCAGCCTTGATGATTCATCGGTGAGTTGCCTCTTTTAGTAGTTAAAGAAAAATGTTGGGACGTTGTACCATTTTGCCAGTTCCAAAGGTATCAATATGTGGTTATGTTATGTTGAGCCTCGTTTGGAACTTTGTCGCTCTTTGACCCCCCATTTCTTGGTTAAAGTGTGCTGCGCAACAGTCACTGCTTGAATAAAGGCGTTTAGACTAACTTAAATCCGTGTGATGTAGATCCATCCAACATGCTGTTACTTTATATTTAATTATTTATAAACAATATTAGTGATGAATTTGTGGATTATAAAAATCCTTATTTACCATTGCAGAGTCAGTATGCTGAGCACAGTGATGCAATCTTGTTGGTTGTCATTCCTGCGTCCCAGGCCCCAGAAGTGGCCTCGGCAAAAGCTATCAGAATTGCAAAAGAGCTTGATTCGGAATGTTAGTTTTACCTACCATTTCATTGCAGTCTATAAGTTACTGAACAAACAGGGTTTACAGTTGTTATACGTGCATGACATTAAATATCTTGTAGGCACACGTACCGTTGGAGTTATCAGCAAGATAGATCAAGCATCTTCAGAACCGAAAATCCTTGCAGCTGTGCAGGCTCTCTTATTAAATCAAGGACCTAGGAGTACATCAGACATCCCGTGGGTGGCTTTGATTGGTCAATCTGTCTCTATTGCATCTGCGCAATCGGGGAGTGCTGGAGCTGACAATTCTCTGGAAACTGCATGGCGAGCAGAAAGCGAAAGCTTGAAATCTATATTGACTGGAGCACCTCAAAGCAAGCTCGGGAGAATAGCACTGGTAGAGACCCTTGCTCATCAGATTCGAAAACGTATGAAAGTCCGCCTGCCAAATCTCCTCTCCGGGTGTGTTTCCATTCTCAATTCTTTTTCTCCATCTGCCTCTACCAGAATTAATGGATTGTAATATTAGCTTCCCGTTGATGTGCTATAAGTTCATCTGTCGTTATGTTGGTGTAGTCCGTTCTTGGATGATCATCATTATACTTCCTATGTCTTGCTGTTGTGTACCGAAGTGAATTTTTTTTTGCTTCTCCAGGCTTCAGGGAAAATCACAGATAGTGCAGGATGAACTTTTCAGACTTGGGGAACAGATGGTCCAAAGTCCGGAGGGTACTAGAGCGCTGGCTTTGGAACTCTGCCGTGAATTTGAGGATAAGTTCCTCCAGCACATCTCATCCGGTGAGGTGAGAATTGAGTTAAAATTCTGCTTAGTTTTGATAGCAATAAAGTCACGATTTACGCTTGGTGGAAGAGTGCTTTATTCTTTTCGTGCTAAGTGGAAGGTCACTATGATTTCATGCTAAGCCCGCGGATTTAACTGTTGAAAGGATTTCCGATTTCATATGTAAATCCTTATTTATGCTTTCTGATTCTTTGTGGAAAGTATTTGTAGACAGCATAGCTTCTTATACCTCAACTTGTGGTTTCTGCTCTGCTCACAAGCTGTCATTCTGAATTTAAGAGATTGTTTATTTAAATAATTGTGATTGGTCTTCAATTTATTGATGCAGAGTAATTACATGGTTACGATAATAGTTGTTAATATTTCCATAATGCTCTGCCGCCCAGAGACTGATAAATGTTGGATTAGCCAATTACTGTGTGCAACCTGCGATGATCTATATGAGATGGCATTTCCCATTACATGAAATTGAGTGGTTTTGGCTCCTCACTTTTACAGGGCGCTGGATGGAAAGTTGTTGCTAGCTTTGAAGGAAGTTTTCCCAATAGGATCAAGCAGTTGCCTTTGGACAGGCATTTTGACATCAATAATGTTAAGAGGGTAGGCTATGTGTTGCTTGTGCATTCTCAAATCTAGCTGCGTTCTCTTAGCATTGCTCTGATGATCTTAGATTCTTTCTAGATTGTGCTGGAAGCAGATGGTTATCAGCCGTATCTCATCTCCCCTGAGAAAGGGTTGAGGTCATTAATTAAGGGTGTTTTGGAATTGGCAAAAGAACCTTCACGGATTTGTGTGGAGGAGGTATATATTCATGACTTTGAATCCACCAGCGTATTTTTCATTCCCATTTGACACTTTTCTCATTCTCTTGGTGTCCTTCTTGCTGATAATGTTAAATGGACGTGGACTAGGTGCACCGTGTCCTTGTTGACATTGTCTCAGCTTCTGCAAATGCGACGCCAGGCCTTGGGAGATACCCTCCTTTCAAGAGAGAGGTATATTTTACTCTACCCACCAATTCCAGCCTCACTGCAAAGTGCAAACCTCATTTCTTTGTTGGATTTCACATCATCTTCTTCCATATAGGTGATAGCAATTGCCACAAACGCATTGGAAGGATTCAAAACTGAAGCCAAAAACATGGTAGTTGCGCTTGTAGATATGGAACGTGCATTTGTTCCACCCCAGCATTTTATACGTTTGGTGCAGAGACGGTATGCTGCATGAATGGACATATTGTTTTGTCCTACATTATTGCCTTTGCATACGTACCGTGGGTTATATTAGTTTCTCGACTCGTATCCAACTCGACATCCTTTTTTTTTTCGCAATATAGCTTGAGTATTATTCGTCATTTTCTGTCTGATTTACAGGATGGATAGACAACGTCGTGAAGAGGAGCTCAAAGGCCGACCGTCAAAGAAGGCAGCTGAGGCAGAATCCATTTTAAATCGGGTATCATCTTTTGTGTGTCTTCAATTATTTTTTTCAAGGTTATATATTCGTAGAATATACTTACGGTAATCTATTAGATGGTCTCATGTTGAATGATGTCAGTATCCATTTGAATTTATGTAATAGTTGGCTTGAGATTTTTCCTCAGGCGACAAGTCCCCATATAGGAGCTCAACAAAATGGTGGAAGCTTAAAGTCAATGAAGGATGGAAAACCGAATCAAGTAGAAGACAAGGATACACCGAATGGATCTGGACTAAAAGTTGCAGGGCCAGAAGGCGAAATTTCAGCAGGTTAGACCAAACAGTCTTCTAAATATTGCCATTGGGGGGGATTCTTGCATACATCTGTGTCTTATATATAAAAAAATCAAGGGAAAGGTGCTTTTTGCTGCTTAGCATGTGGTCAAGTTAGCATAAGATCTAGGGATGCAGAAGAGTTGTGAAGCCCACCCTGATTCGAGTTGTATTTTTCAAGTTGCTCTGTTTCTGAAGATCATAGCTCAAATTTTAGGGAGAAGAATCAATGGGGTCTACTATGCTTATAAAAATTGTTTCTAGTAAGAAGTAAAAAAAATTACGTAGATCTTTGAATAACAGTACAGTGAAGCAAGACTAAAATCTATGAATGACAGTACAGTGAAGCAAGACTAAAAATTGGAAATGGTTGCTAGAGGTCATGATCAATTGGATTTGATTTTCTCTGCTCAAGTTTGAAATGTTCATGAATATTCTTTATACTTTTGATAACCTGTTTACCAATATTTTGTGGCAGATTATAGATTCAATTTGTATTCCCTTGTAGGTTTTCTTCTGAAGAAAAGTGCCAAAACTAATGGTTGGAGTAGAAGATGGTTTGTTTTGAACGAGAAAACTGGAAAAGTAAGTTGTTGTATTCTTTTCTACTTCTTATTCCAAAAATGATGTACTACTTTCTTGTATCTTGCTGTTCAAAATAATAAGTTACTGTGGAGCTCCTGTTAGTGGAAGAGATTACACAAAGTTCAACCCTTGATGTTAATAACCGGAACTTAATCTTTTTGATACTCAATGAATTTTATTAGAGTGCCCATATATGGTGACTGTCTTTGATGAAATGTTGAAAATCTGTTCCCTGCAGCTCGGATACACTCAGAAGCAGGAAGAGAAGCATTTCCGTGGTGTCATCACTTTGGAGGTAGTTATCCTCTATATAACTATGTTGCACCAGAGTCTTAAATTAAACCAAAAATTGTGTGTTAAATCTATTAAATGAAGAGCTAAGTAGTTTTCTTCTCGTTGAGATTAGGACTGTAACCTGGAAGAGATTTCAGAGGATGAAGAACCTCCAGCAAAGAGTTCTAAAGATAAGAAGGCAAAAGATAAAAATGGTCCAGATTCAGGAAAAGAACCAAGCCTTGTGTTCAAAATAACAAGCAGGGTTCCATATAAGACTGTTCTTAAAGGTAAATGCTACATTTTCGTTGATGCAAATACCAATGGTTTACCATAAGAAGAAGCTAACTGCATTTACCATTATTTCTGCAGCCCACAGTGCCGTAGTTCTGAAAGCAGAGAGTGTTGCAGAGAAAACGGAATGGTTGAACAAATTAAGAAATGTGATCAGCTCTAAAGGAGGTCAAGTGAAGGGTGAATCTGGTCCTACAATTCGAACTAGCCATTCTGATGGTTCCCTTGTAATTTCACAACCTCTTCCTCTCTTCTGAAATTATCTTATGCAATACGTCAGCGCATGTTCATAGCTTTCCGACTCTTGTAGGATACAATGACCAGAAAGCCGGTGGATCCCGAGGAAGAACTCCGGTGGATGGCCCAGGAAGTGCGTGGTTATGTCGAAGCTGTTCTTAACAGTCTGGCCGCCAATGTTCCGAAAGTGGGTTTTTTTTTATTTTTTTTTGCAGCAGAATTTATTTTCGACTTTATCTGCTGAGTGGATATTCATTATTCATTTTATCGCAGGCCATTGTTCTTTGCCAAGTGGAGAAGGCAAAAGAAGACATGCTTAATAAGCTTTATAGTTCTGTAAGGTTGGGCCTTTTCTTTCACAACTGTGAATATTAACTGCTGTTGAAGTGACATCAGAAAACTCTCTATCTCTCGCTCAACCCTAACACTCTTTTTTTTGGGATATTCAGTTCCCATAGCATGCCAAGGATCGAAGAGTTGCTTCAAGAGGACCAGAACGTCAAGCGCA
The DNA here is from genome assembly GCA_027422505.1 of Craterostigma plantagineum. Classification (NCBI taxonomy): domain Eukaryota; kingdom Viridiplantae; phylum Streptophyta; class Magnoliopsida; order Lamiales; family Linderniaceae; genus Craterostigma; species Craterostigma plantagineum. Next base: position 127,580 of record JAPQWV010000547.1, read on the forward strand.
GGAGAGAACGCTATCAGAAGCAATCCTCTCTACTTTCCAAGCTTACTAGAAACCTAAGCATCCACGACAATCGTTCTGCTGCAGCATCGAGCCTCTCTGACGATGGTGCTGCTGCAGGTAGCTTTTTTCCGTCCATATTTTTTGAATTGGTTTTGATTCACCCATATAAATATATAAAAATAAAACATGTAATGATACCGTTTCTCTGTGTCAGAGAGCCCGACTGCTTCTGGTCCATCATCGGGTGGAGATGATTGGAGATCTGCATTCGATGCAGCAGCAAATACCAACGGCACAACGTACGAGTCTTCGAGGTCGAACAGCCGTGGGGGTCGTCCTCGGGAACCTTCCCAGAACGGCGATGCCAGCCGTCGAACTCCCAACCGCAGTGGTTTTCGTCTATTTTAGAAGAGAGAAGATGGAAGGAGGTACTATATTATTATTCTTAAAACTCATTATATCTTTGTTTGGAGTGGTTGAAGTCATTTTCACGAGCTCGTATGTAGAAGAACTCTGATTGAAGACTCGATTGTATTATATGTAGATAAAATGTTTGTTGTCCATTATTTGTGTTTCGGTTGCCTGGAGAATTCATCGTGTCGGATATTTTTTGTATCTTAATTTGAAGAGTTATGTTTGCTTTGCGTCTTTCCTTATATATACATAGTATCTAGACTTATTCGATATCTGTCAGTTACATAGATATTTACGGGAAGTTTCGATATATTTTTATATGAATATGAGTAGCAAAAAACTTATTGAACTCGTGCAAAACATATCATTTTACTATATCAGCTTCTCTGCCACTCTTAGACGGTGCAAAAAAAAACATGAAGCCGAAGAACCAGCCACCACCTTCCGCCATCTGCAGAAAGCTCATCGCCCTGACCCTTCTCTTCCTCTTCGTCCTCTATGCAATCCTCAGATCAAACGACGCCCCTCGCCCCAACTCAAATAGCTTATCATCATCATCTCCACGCTACTACTACTCCTCACAGCTCTTCTCCTTCTGCAACAAAATCCCCCAAACCCTATCCCAATCCCTCGTCCACTACGCAACCTCGACCGACACCCCACAGCAGAAGCTCGAGGAGATCTCCGTGGCCCGGCGAGTCCTCGAACGCAAGTCTCCTTGCAACTTCCTAGTCTTCGGCCTCGGCCTCGACAGCCTCATGTGGGCCACCCTCAACCACGGCGGGCGCACGATCTTCCTCGACGACTCAAAGGAGTGGATCGAAAAGGCGAGCAAGGACATGCCCCAGCTCGAGACCTACCAAGTAACCTACGACACCATGGTCGGCCAGGCCGACCAGCTCTATGCCGCCGGGCAGGCGACGCGCGGGTGCCGGGTCGTGGGCGACCCGAGGACGTCGGTCTGCCCGCTCGCCTTGAAGGACCTGCCTGCCGTCGCGTACGAGGTCGAGTGGGACCTCATCATGGTGGACGCGCCCGTTGGGTTTTCCGAGGAGTTTCCCGGGAGGATGAAGGTGATATACACGGCTGGTCTGCTCGCGAGGAATAGGAGGGGCGGGGAGACGGACGTGTTTGTGCACGACGTATATAGGGACGTCGAGGATAGGTTTTCGAGGGCTTTCCTCTGCGAGGCTTATAATATGGAGGAAGTCGTGCACCTGAGGCGGTTCACTGTTCCGAGCCATCGGACTATTAACGGCGGCGGTAGGGTTCCTTTCTGCCCGTGACGTCGGCTTATTTTTTCCACTTCGATTTCGTTTTAAGTGAACGATTGTTGGTCTCCTCAGTCTTTTAATTTCGTTAAAATAGAACCATTTCGAGAGCTCGATGAGCGAAAACGGAAGTCGTATTTGAATGCAGTTCTTTGAATTGCGATAAACAACATATAATAGCGTTATGGGCTATGTTTGTATTAGTACATTACACCACCGATGGGGAGATAGAAGATATCAAAGCGCGGCAAGCTGCTCGATGTTGATGGGATAGACGAAGTTCTTATCTCCGCTGAACGCACTACGCCCAAACAGAACGTTCACGGCCTCCGTGGGATGAAAGGCGTCCCAGAAAACGTACTGATTCCTATTAGGACAAGGCATCTGAAACGGAAGACAAGTGATCTGCCCTCTGTTCCTCCCTATCCCACAGCAACCTCTATCCACCACGCTAAACCCTGCAATAAAGCAAAAAAAAAAAAAATTACGACGACTTGAAAGTCTGGGTATCAATCCATCGGATCGACTTCTTACCGTATGATCTCGGATCTGCAATGAGGTCTACGAACATGTTGTGCACGTCGATGTAAGAGAACTTAGCGCCGGGAAGATTAACGCCGAGCCCATCGATCATACCCTTCGTCTTCGTGTTGAACGGTAAGACAAGCTGGTTAACTTCCTCCGAGCACCCGCCCCTATTGCTCTGCGCGAGAATGCTTGGAATACATCCCATCAATCCAAGCCCAGCTATGACGAACTTCCTAGCTCCAAGGTTGTAAAGCCTCTGCAAAAACATGCATTATCGAATATCGAATCAACGATTAGGGTTATTATATGAGACGTGTATTATATATGCTTGTTTGCTGGCTTACGGAGAGCTGCTGAGAGTATTGGTGGACCAAGAGATCTGAGTACTGGTCGGCGTTGTACTGATTCCTTGTGTTGTAGTTAGGCATGAGGTAGTTGTTTAGGTAGTCGTTGCTTCCCATCCCTACGAAGAAGATGCACTCGGCCAACAACCGGGCAAGCCCAGGCGCGCCTAGGTTGCCAGTGATTTGATCCAAGGTGCTCTCGAAGTTCTTGATTTGCTGGTTGAACGGAATCCTACTGACCTGTACAACGAAGAAGAAGATGATGACGCTTTGAGCCTGAAAACTCGAAGAGAAGAGAAGGTGAGATAAAAAACAAGCGCAGTAATTTGTTTTTACTTACGAAGTTCCTCCCAGTGTTGTCTAGAATGCCGGCGGCGGCAGATGCATAGTTGACGCCGTACCTCATTCGGTCAGGGGAAGAGGCGTCGGAGTACGCCGGAATCAGAGGTAGTCCGAGCAGTTCAGCTGGCCATATACACATATACAAAGGGCTCGTCGTCAAACTTGCTTGTAATAAGCAGCGCATATATATTTGTAAGGACGAAGACACAGCAATAAACATGTGGCGGTGAGTGAGTTTACGACGTACCAATGGTGTCGACCATGGTGTAGCCGTTGCAGAAGCGACCAGTGGGCCCGCCTCGGAAATCTATGCCGTAAGGGAAGTAGTTTGCTTTCGCAAGAGAAGGCAAGTTGTTGTTGTTGTTGCCGTTGTCTATGAGCGAGTCGCCGAAGACGAACATAGCTGGGACTAAAGTTCTTCCCCTTTCACTTACTTCTTCTCCTTGACCGCTCGTAGTCCTCAGAACAAGGATGACCATAATAAAGAGCCTCCTAGCAAGACAAAGACGATGCGTATAATCAGACATTCTTTTCTTTTTTTTTTTATATCCTAGGTAATAAGGTAGAGTATAGTGAGTTCTTTGACTGATGTGAAGTAGTAAAGTGGTATTTTTTGCTAATCTAATGGACGGAACTCTCTAGGGTTTCTCTCTCACCTAAATTCTCTCCACAAAGCCGCCGCACACAAGAAAATGGTCTTCTCCCCCATCCTCCATTAATGGAGGTGGGGGAGGTTTTTTGCTTTCTTTTCTTCAGCTTTTATGCTTTTCCTTTCGTTTTTTTGCTCGTTCTTACAATAAGGCGGAGGTGGACGACTCCGCCTCGACCGACTCCGCTCCACCTTGGCTCGCCACGGTGCCCACCTCACTTTTGTCCGCCACGATCTCCGCCCAACCTTCGGTCGCCGCCGTCTCCGCCTCCGCCAGCCTCCGCTAGGCTCCGTCAGCGCCGCCAGCAGCGCCACCCACCGCCAGCCACGCCAACCTCCCCTTCGGCTTGCCGCACTCGCAGATCCAACCTTTCCACACGACCCGGCTCGCCTGCTGCCTTGCGCCGACACCCCCACCTCGCCGCCAACTCGCCGACCACCGACCGCCGACCGCCGTGCCACACCTCACTATCGTCCACCCGCGAGTCTCCCGTGGGGAGCTCGTTTCTCCTGGACATTAGGTCGGGAGCTTTTTCTCCCATTGTGGAGTCATTTCTCCCTTGTGGAGCCTCTTCCGATGAAGACGATAACCTCGAGTCGTTGGACAAAATAATGTAGAGTACCGTAGATTTGGATTAATAACCTTCTCTGTCGTATGTTCTATAGATTTTGGTCCAAGTTCGAGGCTTATTTCGTTTTCTGTCGGCTTGTTATTTTGTTTTTGTGATGCATTGCTCCTTGTGAACCTTTGTTTCTCTACCGGATACTGTGTTATCGGAGAGACCCTTTGGGCTATTTAGTCCCTGTATCTTTGTTTATTAATGAAAGCTATCGTTTCCGAAAAAAAAAAAAAATAAGTAAAGTGGTGAAGAGATGTTGAGGTAACAAGTGATTATTAATAAAGCAAGGAAGGGATGGGAATGGGTTAGTTGTGGGGGAGATTGGAGAAGTAAATGTATTCACCAGTATGGTGTCCATTGCAGTAAATACATATGGCTAGCACAACTGCTGCTGCAATAATTTTCCCAGTATCACATGCTTGCCTTCCTTCCATGCATATATATATGGTATTCAATATTGCAGTAGTGTATTTCGTTTGCTTCGTCATATGTATTATTTTGTAATTTTTAATTCTATCCTCTTTGTCCGTGCATTTCTTTTTTTTTTTTTTCTGGAAACGATAAATTTCATTAATAAACAAAGATACATGGACTAAATAGCCCAAAGGGTCTCTCCGGTAACACAGTATCCGGTAGAGAAACAAAGGCTCACAAGGAGCAATGCATCACAAAAACAAAATAACAAGCCGACAGAAAACGAAATAAGCCTCGAACTTGGACCAAAATCTATAGAACATACGACAGAGAAGGTTATTAATCCAAATCTACGGTACTCTACATTATTTTGTCCAACGACTCGAGGTTATCGTCTTCATCGGAAGAGGCTCCACAAGGGAGAAATGGCTCCACAATGGGAGAAAAAGCTCCCGACCTAATGGCCGGGAGAAACGAGCTCCCCACGGGAGACTCGCGGGTGGACGATAGTGAGGTGTGGCACGGCGGTCGGCGGTCGGTGGTCGGCGGTCGGCGAGTTGGCGGCGAGGTGGGGGTGTCGGCGCAAGGCAGCAGGCGAGCCGGGTCGTGTGAAAAGGTTGGATCTGCGAGTGCGGCAAGCCGAAGGGGAGGTTGGCGTGGCTGGCGGTGGGTGGCGCTGCTGGCGGCGCTGACGGAGCCTAGCGGAGGCTGGCGGAGGCGGAGACGGCGGCGACCGAAGGTTGGGCGGAGATCGTGGCGGACAAAAGTGAGGTGGGCACCGTGGCGAGCGAAGGTGGAGCGGAGTCGGTCGAGGCGGAGTCGTCCCACTCCGCCTTATTGTAAGAACGAGCAAAAAAACGAAAGGAAAAGCATAAAAGCTGAAGAAAAGAAAGCAAAAAACCTCCCCCACCTCCATTAATGGAGGTGGGGGAGAAGACCATTTTCTTGTGTGCGGCGGCTTTGTGGAGAGAATTTAGGTGAGAGAGAAACCCTAGAGAGTTCCATCTTTTTTAAGAGACCACGTCTTTGTCCGTGCATTTCACGAATGAGTATTTGGGTGTGATGGACATTTTTTTTTTCGCTTCCTCTTTTTTTTTTTTTTAATAGTTTGAGGTTATTAGTTCATATACAGTGTCAGTGATTAATGGCGGCCCATTCAGGCAAACATTACTTCTTACGCGGTTAGTGTACCATTTCTTTTTCCTTGGATGAGGTTGAGTTGACCACCGATCACAAGTGAATAATGAAGAAAAGTCAAGGAAATATCATATCCTAGATAATCGTTTGGGTTTAAGGTATGCCCACGTATGACCATATTCTAGCAAAACATATCTGGTCAAAGTCAAACTCAGCCTTCTTTTTCCAATGGCCTGGCGAACTGCTGTGCTCAGTCCTCCACACTGCTTAGCATCATGCATGTGACAGTTGATTATATAATATATTTGGTGATATGCATTTAAATGGGCGTGCATTAAAACAACATAAACTCTGACGTTTGATATTGAGCAAATCTTGATTAATTGAAAGTTCACAAACCAGAGAAACTGAGAAATGAGATTACAGTGCAACCTAGCTAGGCTTTCAGTTGGTATAGTTAGTGGATACTGTAACGAATATAGAGGATACAGAGGATGGTGACGCAGAAACAAGAGCAAGAGATAACAATGCTGATATTGATTCTCGAAGCTTTGATGTCACTTAATTTAGTTTGTACAGTTTGTCTTACAGTTACAGTAGTCCTTTATATAGCTTAGGCATTTGAGCAAACACTATATAAGCTCATGTACAGTGATCTCATCAATCATATCGAGAATTATCTGAAACACAAAAATACTATTTCTCCTCTACAGTTCTCTCTACACAAGTATCTTCTGCAAAATTCCTTTCTTCGCATCATGGTATCAGAGCCAATTCTTCATCAAATTCTGTGAATTCTACCATAATTCTATCACAATCTTCTACATATTCCTTCTGATTACTGCTACGATGGAGAACAACGATGAGATATCCACAACTGAACCTGAGGTTGGACACGTGAATCGAAGAGCAGAGGAGAATAATCTGTATCTTCATGGATCAGATTCACCTGGAACAATCCTCGTTACAAATCTGCTGAATAGTAATAATTATGCAGCCTGGAGTCATGCGATGAAGATAGCATTGGGAGCTAAGAAGAAACTAGGATTCATTGATCGTCGAATCAAGGAACCAGCTCAGACTGATGTTAATCGCGAGGCATGGGAACAGGTAAATTTCATGATAGTTTCGTGGCTTCTGAATTCGATGACAAAAGAAATTGCGGCTGGATACGCCTTTTCATCAAATGCGAGAGTCCTTTGGGAAGCTTTGAAAGTCAGATACGGAACTTCGAACGGTCCTCAGATTTTCAATTTGCAGAAGGAAATAACCTCTATTACACAAGAGAATCTTCCATTGGATCTCTATTTCTCGAAATTAAAAAGATGCTGGGATGAAATTAGCTACATCGATCCACCAGTTCAGTGTGAATGTGCTGCTAGACACTGCTTCGAGCTGAAGGACAGAAGAAATCGCTTGATGCAATTCCTGCTAGGGCTAAATGAGCAGTATGATAGTGTGAAGAATCATATCTTGATGATGGAGCCTTTACCTGATGAAAACAAGGCATACTCTATGGTTATGAATGTTGATAATCAGAGAAAGGCAAGCATGTTCACACATGACATCAGTGGGAGCAGTGCGTTCTTTGTTCATAAGAAAGGGAGCATAAGGAAAACTTCAACATCTTTCATGTCTAAGGAAGAGAAAAGGAAGTTATGGTGTGATCATTGCAAAAGAAACGGTCACAATAAGGATACGTGCTTCAAGTTACATGGTCTACCAGAGTGGTGGAACGAATATAAAGAAAGATCAAATAAGCTCCCTCAAAAACATATGTCGAGTCCTGTAAATGGACATGCAATGAATGCAGGGGATTACACATATGATGTCTCTGGAAATGAACTTACAGACTTGCAGTCAATAATGGCTAACCTGAGTGTGTTACAGAATGAAGTTGGGAAGATTCTAAAGGGAAAACAAACAACACATCAGACTGATGCAGCTCAGGTTAATTTCGCACATTTGAGGGACTTCGCAGGTATGAGTTCTAAGTGTGATTTAAGTTCTGCTGACTCAATAGGTTTGTGGTTCTGGATCTTGGACAGTGGTGCCACAAATCATATGTGCTATGACCTCACATATATGATACATCCCAAAGCCATTGATCGCTTCACTCCCATATTCTTACCCGATGGCAGCATTAAATCTGTCAAACACGTTGGTGATGTTCAGTTCACTGACGACTTTCATCTCCTCAAATGTTTACATGTCCCTGATTTTAAATATAACCTTATCTCCATACATAAACTCGCTCTTGATGGTGGAATTGACACCTTCTTTTTCTCAAAATGTTGTGTTCTACAGGACCAACAGACTAAGCGAGTGATTGCGGTGGGGAGAATAGTGAATCGGCTGTACATTCTTGACGAAACATCCTTCAAACCACAGAAAATTCAGTCAGTCCTCAATACTCTTTCTCCTACCTTTACTACTGAACAACACCTAGTCCATAATGTCATGTGTCTTTCCAATAAAACTAGCCATATATCGAGTCGTGTTTGGCACAATCGTTTGGGACATCCCTCTATTGATGTTATGAAACATATGAATCTCAAAATTCCTTGTGACAATTCCAGTGAAGTATGTGATGTCTGTCCTCTAGCGAAACAACATCGTTTAAAGTTTCCTACTAGTTCTACCCATTCTACTACCACTTTTGAATTATTGCATATCGATATATGGGGACCCTATAGATATTCTACACCTAGCGGCTGCAATTATTTTTTAACCATCGTCGATGACCACAGTCGATCTGTCTGGACATTCCTCATGTCTTCAAAATCCCAAGCTCCCACCATACTTACCACTTTCCTAAATCTGATAAAAAACCAGTTCCAATCTTCAGTGAAGACCATCCGTAGTGACAATGGGGCTGAGTTTACTAGTGCTCAGTGTCAAACCATTTTTCATAACCTTGGCATCATACACCAAAAATCGTGTCCCTACACACCTCAACAAAATGGGATAGTTGAGCGAAAACACCGACACCTATTGCAAGTAGCCCGTGCACTCATGTTTCAGTCTAACCTACCAAAAAAATATTGGGGTGATGCTATCCTTACAGCTACATATCTCATTAACCGCTTGCCGACATCTGTACTTCACTGGAAGAGTCCATATGAGATTCTTAACAATCATGTCCCTAATCTCAGTCACTTAAAACCATTTGGGTGTTTGTGTTTTGCCACCAATACATTGCCACATAAAGAAAAATTCAGTCCTCGAGCTATTAAGGGTGTATTTTTGGGGTACCCTGCGGGTCAAAAGGCTTATAGGATTCTTGATATCCAAACCTGGGATATTTTCATCTCCAGGGACGTTATTCTCCATGAAACCATTTTCCCATTTTGCACATTGTCTGTTTCTGCCCCTTCTAATAACAATTATGATGATGTCTTACCGTGTCCAGCCTTGGATGACACTTTAAACACCCAATGTCATGTCCCTTTAGTGTCAAATACTCCTGAACCTACCTCAGATTTTCCCTTAGTTCCCACAGAGTCTTTTTCACCCTCACTTCATATATCAAATCATCCTATGACAGATCAATGTCAACCTTCTTCTCTGACTATCCCTAACCTTGTTGTACCCGAACCTACTGTCCCAACCTATAGACAAGGCTCGACCACGAAAGCCACCATATTGGATGAACGAGTATGTGTCATGTAATGTACAAGCTGGTTCTACTTCTTCTCTCTGCTGCAATCAGGTTCACTCATCTTCCTATACTCCTAAAACATATCCTTTTGTTATTAACCATTCCCTTTCTTCGAAGTACATGTGTTTTTTGGCTGAACTGAACAATGTGAAGGAACCATATACCTACGAGGAGGCTAGAACATCTACTGATTGGGTGCAAGCTATGAACGCCGAGTTAGAGGCTCTTGAAAAAAATGAGACTTGGGATGTTGTTGCTTTGCCGAAAGGGAAGAAACCTATTGGGTGTAAATGGGTTTACAAAGTCAAACGCAAAGCAGATGGATCAGTCGAACGCTACAAAGCTCGACTCGTTGCTAAAGGGTATAATCAAACCGAAGGAGTTGACTACTTTGATATCTTTGCACCTGTTGCCAAAGCCGTGTCAGTTCGCGTTATCATTGCACTAGCAGCAGCTTACTGTTGGCCGCTGGAACAGCTAGATATCAACAACGCATTTCTTCATGGGACTTTAGGTGAAGATGTTTACATGAAATTGCCTCCAGGGTATCATACGGCTGAATTGAATAGAGTTTGCAAGCTTCGAAAATCTTTATATGGTCTCAAGCAAGCCTCGAGGCAATGGAATGCTGCATTTACCTCTCAGCTGCAATCATACGGTTTTGATCAGTCTCCTCACGATCATTGCCTTTTCATCCTTCGGAAGGATTCCATTTTTGTGGTACTTCTTGTCTACGTCGATGATGTTCTTCTCACGGGTTCATGCATTGATGAGATCACACGGGTAAAGCAGTTTCTTGACTCTGTTTTCACAATCAAAGATCTTGGCCCAGCAAAATTTTTCCTTGGGATTGAATTCATTCGGACACCACATGGCATATACCTCAATCAACGTAAGTATATTTTGGATCTCCTTACCACTGTTGGGATGACAGGTTCTCGCCCAGCTACTACACCATTGCCTCAGAATCATTGTTTTCCCAGAGAGGAGTCTTGCGGGCCCCTGCTCGAAAGTCCATCTCAGTATCGAACATTGGTTGGTCAGCTGTTGTATCTTGGTTTCACTCGACCAGATCTTACATACGCCGTGCAACAATTGAGCCAACACACTCATGCTCCACGCGAAGCTCATTGGCACGCCTTGTTACATGTTCTTCGCTACTTGAAGTCTCGCCCTTCCCAAGGGTTATTCTATTCTGCTGAAAATAATTTCCGTATCACCGCCTACAGCGACTCCGATTGGGCTGCATGTCATATCACCCGAAGATCCCTCACGGGATATTGCATCTTCTTTGGGAAGTCGCTTATTAGTTGGAAAACAAAAAAGCAGAGCACGGTGTCTCGCTCGTCTGCCGAGGCTGAATATCGTAGCCTCGCAGCGACAGTTTGTGAGCTAAAATGGATCAGTTACTTGTTAAGTGATTTACAGGTTTCTGTTTCTCTGCCTGTCGCACTTTGGTGCGATAACAAGGCGGCCATTCACATCTCCGAAAATCCCGTTTTCCACGAACGAACGAAGCATATAGAGATCGATTGTCATCTCGTTCGGGATCAGTACAAGCTCGGTTTTATTTCCTTGCATCATGTTTCCTCTCGCCTTCAGCTTGCTGACGTTTTCACTAAATCCTTGAGCTCATCAGTTTTTTTGTCCTTACTGTCCAAGTTGGGCTTGCTGGATTTTCACCAAGCACCAACTTGTGGGGGGCGTGTAACGAATATAGAGGATACAGAGGATGGTGACGCAGAAACAAGAGCAAGAGATAACAATGCTGATATTGATTCTCGAAGCTTTGATGTCACTTAATTTAGTTTGTACAGTTTGTCTTACAGTTACAGTAGTCCTTTATATAGCTTAGGCATTTGAGCAAACACTATATAAGCTCATGTACAGTGATCTCATCAATCATATCGAGAATTATCTGAAACACAAAAATACTATTTCTCCTCTACAGTTCTCTCTACACAAGTATCTTCTGCAAAATTCCTTTCTTCGCATCAGATACTGCTGCTGCATGTTAGTAGTTATAAGTGGATTATTATACTGAATAACGTTGTTGTCCATCATCATCGTCGGTGCTGATGCTTCTTCAACTATGATTCCATATTGTTCCTCAATCTATCAAAATAGATATTCAAAAATTAGTTATAAAATTTTAGTGTTGATGAAGGATATAATGAAAGGGAAAAAGAATTAACCTTCTCCTGGAGATGCTTGTTAGCCGCTTGGAGTATCCCTTCCTGTAAAATGAACATTTAATTAATAATCAATAAACGTCGACTTTTATCTTTTTTTTTTTTTTCAAAAGCGATTTCCTTTAATAACAAGAAAATTACAGAGGTTGAATAACCTCAACAGACCTCCCAAACAACTAACAAAGTCAGTACTTGGAGAAGCAAACAAGCACACAAAGGAAAAAAAACCAACGACAAAACATCTTCAGGCTATAAAAATACAGAAGCTATGGATTCTACAAGACAAAACTTGGCCGAAAGACAAAGAAAATATTGAAAGAAAGAAATGCTCGTCAAAACATTCCCTTCTCGCCAACACCAGCCAAATCTTCAGACCAACATCTTGCATCAGCACTGTCCAAAATCATCGGACCTACTGCCCATAAGCAACACTGTCCACATCAGCTCCAAGATCTGCCCAAAGTAGACTCGCGGACAAACAATTTGGGCATGGTTATACAAGGGCTTTGTTGATATAAATTTTTTTATGCTTGATATGTGTGCATTAATTATTTGTGTAATGAGATATGATAGTGTTTGATATGTGTGTTTGACTTGGGTAAATGATTTGATAAATATGCTTAAATGACTTTTTTGCCCTCAAATAAAATAAAGCTTTGTGGTTGTCGTTCTTATACCATCTGGCTTCAATCATTTCATCAACACAACAAAGAAAGCTAGCACAGAAAGATGAGCAAACCCTAATGCTATCGAGTCCAACAAAGAAAGACCTGCCTCCAACAAATCTTTGATCCAATTAAAAAACAAGGAAACGATGAGAAAGAAGCAAGGGAACAGTGACGAGAATGATGAGAAAAGATCCAAGCGCGTATGGAGGCCAAACGAGGAGAGAGTTCTTATCATCGCTTTGAAACAGATTATCGCAGACGGATGAAGAGTAGAGAAAGGATTTAGAGCAGGATACCATAATGCTATCGAGTCTATTTTCAAGAAGTCGAAGCCAGACTCTGATATACGAGCACAACCTCACATACACTCAAAGGTCCACCTTTGGAAAAGTACTATCAACTCGTCGATTTCTTATCTAAATCTGGTATATGATTTAATAATCCTACCAATATGTTAGATGCATCTGATGAGGTAATTCCGTATGGTACCCTCGTGGTTTCGACTTTTCCGGATGGTGACCATTCTTATTTTCAATTCCACGCGGTACCCTTCAGTTATGCATAAGTTACATTCCGTGACCTTCAGTGTCCAAAAAACGGATTTTTCAGTGTAATACCGTTAATTGCAAACGGAATACTGAAATTACCAAAATACCCTCGTGTAATCTCCTAATTAAGGAGGACAATTTCGTCATCTCCAAACACAAACCATCGTCTTCCTCATCGTCGATCATCTTCCTCAACGTCCTTACTCCTTTGTTGAGCCCCACCTTGAATCAACAACCAAATTTACACCCCACAGAATCTCTCAATCACCATTATTACCATTACCATTCTTTCTCAGCATCTCAAAGCCTACGCAGACAAAGAGAAGGAAAGTAAAACAAACGAAAAACAAAGCCATGCCACCTCGACTACTGCTGTCCCTACTCTTATTGGTCCACGTCAGCACCACGCCATCGTCGTCGCTCGACGTCATCTTCAACTCCTTCAACTCCACCGGCCGGAGCCTCCCCACCCTCACCGACGAGCGACGACGCCAGGATCGAGCCGCCGGTCATCCGCCTCACCAACGATTCCAACCAGTTCTCCCTCGGTCGCGCGTTCTACCCAACCGCCGTCCGGTTCAAGAGCTCCGCCGCCCTGACAGCGTCGTTTTCCACCCGGTTCGTCTTCTCCGACCTCCCCGAGATCTACACCAGCCCAGGCTTCGGCCTCGCCTTCTTCGTGCCGCCGCGATTTCTCCCCCCCCCCCCCCCCCAACGCCCTCGCAGTAAGTGGAATCGAATAATCTGTGTCTGAAAATATTCGGTTGAATCAATTTTAGTTTAAAATCGATTTCTCATCTCCATCCTTTCTTCAGTCAGTACTTGGGGCTTTTCTTGACGAACATATCGGTGGCCCACTAATTTCAGTGTACAGGATATTTAGGTAATTTCAGTATTTCCGTTAGCAATTAACGATTTTACAATGAAAAATCCGTATTTTGGACACTGGAGGTCACGGAATGTAATTTATTCATAACTGAGGGGTACCGCGTGGAATTGAAAATAAGAATGGTCACCATCCGGAAAAGTCGAAACCACGAGGGTACCATACGGAATTCCCCTTACTTTTTTATTATTTGTTCTCATTCGAAAAAGTATTTATGTGCTACTTTAAATACAGAGTTTGCCAAGGTTATATGCTTTGCGACACAAAGTATGCCCTTTCTATTATGACTGGCATCAAAACAATTGGAGAAGACAGAGCTACTGGGGCAGCTTCAATGAATTTCACAGATGCATTACCTAAAATAAGAAAAGGCGAGGATCATTTGGTGGAGATAGAAGGGTCTGCTGGAACAGAAGGATCTACGGTTGGGTCTGAGAAAAAGACATTAATAGAGGAGGCGACATTATACTTAGAAGGAAATTATCAATCACTCCCAAATCAGTCTTACGACGAGTTCTTTGGTGGTGATAATTCCGAAGGCACACAATTCAGTCCTGAAACAGAGTGTAACAGAGATCAATCAAAAAGACCGAAAACAGATTCTGTGGGCGTTAAGTCAGGAAAGAAGCCAAGGAAATTTGATTCTTCTATTGAGATGGTACTGAATCACATGACAGAGCTTAATGCAAACACATGTGCTCGTTTAGAAGGTCTTACTTCGAAGCTTGGTGTGGCTCGTGACATGGAGGAGAAATAGATTATGGCTGCTGAAATTATTCGAACCATGCCGCTTAACTTGACATCATCACAGCGTTTCTCAATAGCTGAAGCGATTGCCTTTAATCCTGTGAGACTCAATTACTTTTTAAGGTCTAGCGACGATGATCGAGGGTCTATTGTCATGACTCTGGTTAGAGAAAAAGACATGTGATTGTTAATGTATTTTGGCATTCTAGCCAATTAACAAGTGTTTTGGCAAGTCGTATTGTGTTTGGAACTTTGGTCTGCATTAAGTAGTTTTTTTTGAGTGAATTATCTTGATCTTTGTAAGTTCGCAGTTTTTGTTGTATTATTGTTTTCTGCAATGGATGTGATTTTTATGTTATTATTTTCCAGTTCTCCACAATTTTAGAATGGATGTGTTATTGCTTGCTGAAATGATGTTATTCTAAATGGATGTTATTCTTAATATGATTTTCTAGACAGCTGATTTAGATGAGAAAAGCATCAGAAAGGAAAAGCCAGACGAACTTATTATGGCCCTTGCTGAAGCAAAGGTTTTTATTGTATGGCCATGACATCAATCTTCTTAGCTGTTTTTTATTTTAAAAGTTGATGCTAACTTGTTGCATATCTATCGCGCAACAGAAAGGTGCTATAAAACTAGTTTACCCTCTCATTGAAAGTCATAACATCCATCACAAACAACATTATGAGATTATGATATCCTAAGTGAATGAAATAAATATGATCAAACAACAACGATTGTACAGACTCAAAGATATCCTCTAGCTCTCATCCACTCATCGTACATGTTTGTCGCGTACTCATCACGCCATGCATTCCAAGTTGTAGTGCTTTCAATGGACGAGATGTCATCTTCCGCATAAGCATTGTCAGCATTCTCATTAACATAATCTTCTGGAACCAATTCTTCGAGGGGGGTCAACCGGTATCTCTCTTCGAAGAAAGTTATGGAGCAGCGCACATGCCAAAACTATACGATTTTGAGTCTTAACTGGATAGAAACAAGCACTGTCCAAAATATTCCACCTTATTTTCATGAGACCCCATGCTCGCTCAATTACATCTCTAGCAGAAGTGTGCCTCATATTAAAGTACTCCTTCGCGTTTTGAGGTGCTCGAGTCCCAGTTCCCCATTCTGACAAGTGATAACGTACACCCCGATATGGTGCTAGAAAACCTTCAGAATTTGCATATCCATTGTCACACAAGTAATACGTCCCTACAAGAATAAACATGCAAACACTACACAAATAACTAAAAATTTGATGACGACATTGTGCATAACATAGGGAATCCATAACTTTACGAACACGAAATCCATCTT
The DNA here is from genome assembly GCA_027422505.1 of Craterostigma plantagineum. NCBI lineage: Eukaryota > Viridiplantae > Streptophyta > Magnoliopsida > Lamiales > Linderniaceae > Craterostigma > Craterostigma plantagineum. Next base: position 143,325 of record JAPQWV010000547.1, read on the forward strand.
GGCGTGACAAAGCATCTTGCAATACTCTACTCTCTGCTGCGGAACCTTCCCATCCAGCCAATACATATATCATGTTTTCATCACACACCCCTAGCACATTGGTGGATATTTGGGATTTGCGATTTCTGTACCTCGACTTTTCATCCGCACGAACTCATATGCCAACGTATGTACCATCCAAGGCCCCTGCACAATTCTATAAGAAAAAACAAATAAATAAAATTAGTTTAAGTAGGAAATTTATTTTTAAAAGGAGAAGTAATACGTACCTGAAAAAACCTGAATCTAGATGAAGATGTACCACTGTTTCCAGAAATAGGCTTCACCAGATGGATTTTGTGAAGGGTTAAGACTGCGTCGAGTACATTATTAAAATATCTAGACACCGTCTGTGTTGACATTTTGAAAAAGTGTTTTTGGACGCGAGCCTTTTTGTGGTGAGATAATATTCCAAGGAACATCGCCACCATCTCATGCACCCCTACATATTTGGATGGTTTCAAAGCCGCATACATCTGAAGAATATAGCACAACCTCCCAATGCATTTTTTTTAAACCTCAAATTGTCTATTGCAGCATCATTCACAACAGAAACAAGACTATTCAAATAGTCTATTTCTCTTGGAATCTTTTCTTTGCTAGACCACTTGCGTCTTTACATGCGCTCCTCATGAATATTCTTCCATAAAAGAAATACTAATAAATTCATCCAACACAAATGCTCGGTACCACACAAGCAATTGCACAAAGTACACCTTAATCATCTGCCGTGGACATATCTCTCCGAAACAATTAATAAATACAACAAATCTCGTAACTTACCTGAGTAACAAAACCTTTTAAGCAATTCTGACGAGGATTGTTGACGGAACTCTTTTGTGCAGATTTTGTTAAAACCGGGTGGTTTCAATTGGCAAAAAAAGCCCATCCAATCTATAATCAGACATTTACATAATTCACGGATCATTCCCATTTATAATAAAATCGCAACCAAATTCCTTTTCAACTGAAAATATGAAAAGATAACTAGACTGCAGAATAATGGAAAAAATTCAATTATTAGCAACAATTCGACTTCATTCAGCGTTTTGGCAAAAATAACCCGTCAAAAATTAAATTCTTACTACGCAAAGGAAGGGAGAAGATTAAATAAGAGCATACGAGTTGCACTGCCCAGTTCACCGAACTATCCAACAATGAAATGCCTAATTCGAAACTACCAGCTCACACGACTTGGGAGACGTCTCTTGATGAGCAGCTACAAACGAGATTCGTGTTGGTAGAGAGCTGCGCTTTATTTCCTTCTTCGTTTGGCAAGTGATTTGGAGAGAATAGATGCAGAATGGAGATGGAGGCGCAATAGCGCATAGATACAGTTAATGAGGGGTAAAATCGGTATTAAGATAATATGTATTGAGATTCCCACCTGCAAGGTGAGTATGTGGGTACACGGCTTTTAAATAATTTGCTTGTAATAGAAGTGTATGGGGACACAAGGCAGGTATAACTGTACATATATATCAAACACATAATTTTATCATACACACCTCATAACCATTTATTATATGTAATTACCTGTGAAAAAGTCAAATTGAAAGGACATATATATATATATATATATATATATATATATTGTTTTTTGAAAATGAGGATTTCATTCAAAGTCCAAATGGACACAAGAGTACAATATAGTCATATTCAAAATATTACAACATATTTGATATTTCTATTGCGTAAAGCCAATGAAAGCACAGTGTTTCCAAGACCTCGAAAAAGGAAAAAAGAAAGAAACCCCAAAGGGGCCTCCCACGAGGGGAGGGATAGACTCCCACTAGGGGAGAGGACGGACTCCCACGAGGGGAGAAAAAACTCTTACAAAGGGAAAAACTCCAAAAAGAGTGTCTCCCCCGAGGAGAACCCATCCAACACAAACGGCCAGGCGGTGGGTGGGGGTGTCGGCGGCAGGCGGCTGGCGGCTCGAGCCGGGTCGGGGTGGAAAGGTTGGGCCTGCGAGCGCGGCAAGCGTAGAGGGCAGTGAGCGTGCCTGGCTGAGGCTGGCGCCGCTGGCGGGGGCGGAGACCGTGGTGAGCGAAGGTGGGGCGGAGACCGTGGCGAGCGAAGGTGGAGCGAAGTCGGTCGAGGCGGAGTCACCCACCTCTGCCTTATTGTAAGAAAAGCAAAAACAACGAAAGAAAAGCAGAAAAGTTGAAGAAGAAAAAGCAAAAACCTCCCCTAGCTCCATTATGGAGGATGGGGGAGAAGATCCATTTTTTGTGTGTGGCGGCTTGTTGGAGAGAATTTAGGTGAGAGAGAAACCCTAGAGAGAGATAGGTGGACTTGTTCTCTATCTAGTATATATATATATATATATATATATATATACTAGATATCTAAAATCGCGCACAAGGCGCGATGATAAGTGCCCATATTTTATTTAATAATATAGTCACGTATTATAAATTTCAACAAAATATTCCAGTTTTGAAGATAATTTTGGAAAACTAAAACTTACATATAAAATAAATATAAAAGAGAAAAAAGCAAAAATTTTCATGGTTGCGCTACCTGACTGCTAATATGCCATAAGATGTTAGGATCGGATGGCGCAAGAAACAAGAACACAACAATAATAGCACAAAGAAATGAAAAAGACACGACGATATAATGTGGAAAACCACTTCGATGTGAAGAGGTAAAAACCACGAGAACAACATGCCTATCAAATCCTAATCACCAGATAGAGTACATCGATAGATCAATCAGCAACACCAAAATAGTTATGGCCCTCAACAAAGCTTCAAAGGCACCAACTCAACACCAGATCAAACGATCTTAAAACAACCACAGAAAATGTAGCAGACTTCGGAAAAATCATATCTCACAAACCAAACCACGAATATGAAATCCTCTGGAGAGAATAAAGCTCCACGAGTCTTCTAACTCTAGTTAAATGTCGGGTCAACTGTGAAGATCTCTGAACTGCCGCTGTATGAAGATTGCTGGAAATTTCTCCCTCTCACCTAAAGATGAATCTGCACCCTCTTACGTCAAGAAAGGACTGATGCTGTCAACCGTAATTGATTGGAATGGACCATGGTCTAAATGGGCTTTACACATAGTTGGTAAGCCCAGCCCAACATAACATTAATGAACAAAATTATCCTAACTGCTTCGAAAGTTTTTCGTGGTTCAGTCTGTCTTTCACATCCTTAAAAACCTAAATGTTGGATCTCCGTTGGATCAATGGTCGAGTTTCTAATATTCGATGTTTTGCTCTGCTAGTATTCATTGGATAGTGTTCTATGCTTCTTTGTGTCTTTGCAGCTTCAATCGTGTCTGGAGATTTTATAATTCTTTTTATACATATTGTAACTTTATGTCTGACAACATGTTAAAATTCGCGGTCTATAATGGATGAAATGTCGTGTTTGTATACTCATGAATCTCATTTGTTATCTAAAAATAAAGAAATACACTATACTATTAAGAAAAGATCAAATTGCCTTTTGCTTTGAGTGTAATCTTTTTTTTTCCTAGTTCGATCAATAAATTAAAGACCACTAAATTGCACTTAATTGGCGAAATTACTATGCATTGTGGATGCAATAGTATAATTTTTTTGACAATGTTTAGCTACTATTTGTTATATGTGTAATGATATTGGGTTAAAGACGTATTTATAGGTTAAATCATTTCCATACACTCCATCTCAACAAGACATAGGTATGGTTCATAATGCATAAGAAACCACCACGTGTCAAATTCAAATTTTCTCAGTCGGTTAATCCAAAATTACTGATTTGAGTATTATATTTTTACGTGTGGTTAATTAAAAAAATATGCGGTTAATATTACACCTAACAATATATATACATACATGCTATAATTTTGTAAAGTGGGTAAATTTTCTTAACAATTGCGATTAACCTAATATTGATTTCAGTAACATATTCGTATGTGTTAATTAAAAAAAGTATGTTACACGGTTAATTTACACATATTACACTCTATATACATATTTTATCTAGATATACTTAACCTATTACATACATACATATATAATTTAGTAAGTGGGGGAACACGTCACGGCTCAGACGCAACATATTATTATATTCCCCTGTCCCGACGTTTCTGGACATTTGGAAGTTGGCACGAAAATTAAGAAACTAAATATTTTAATAATATAGTACAATTAAAAGGTAAAAAATTGTAAATTTAGACACGTCTTTTAAGAATATTTAATTTTATTATAGTATTGTTTATGATAGTTTTTTTGTTATAAGAAAATGTATAAAAGATGTGGGACACCCGATTTAATAAAATGTATAAAATGGTTTGGGACGATAAGTATATAATATGCACATGCGAAGGCTCTCAAAACTGAAGACCGTAGGCCTTATCATATTTATACATGTTATTTTCTCTCTCAGGATTTATATATTATTTTAAGTATTGTACTGGAAGCACAAACGACGTCGTTCTTACCAATAGATTGGTAGGCAATGATACCCATTACCCTATATCTAGATTAGGACGAAAGTAACTCTTCATTCTCCCGTTGGCATTTATAATATATGGCAATCTACACATAAATACCCAATAGAAAAAAATCAGCCACTTAGGTACCTTGTCAGAACTATTTTATAGCTAGGTACCTAGTTGAATAAAATTTTACACTTAGGTACCTAATCACCTAAGATTACGAAAATACCCTTATTAAATGATTTAGAATTTCTTTTCAGCTTTTTTTTGTTCTCTGCAAAATTCGACCTTCAGCGTGCCGTCGACGATTTCTTCTTGTCGACCAACTCCTTCTGCTCGTGCCGGCGCCGGACAAGGATCGAGGACACTATGGAACGTTGGGTTCTCGATTTTGGGGGTTGATTTTGTCAAGTAAGTTTTTCTTTTGGTTTGGGTTTGGTTAATCGATTTTGGGCATTTGTTCAAGGTTTATCCCAAATCCGGGAGCTCAATGCTATCCAAGAGCTCCATATAAGAGTGGAATGTTAGGATTTGATAGTTATTGATGCTAATCCGTCGAGATTTCGGTTTTCTTTTATGTAACTGTTACGACGTACCATTTCCTATGAATATTACGTACCATTGTATGTTGTTTTACCGTACCTAAATACATTATGCAACACAGTCCGATTGGACATTTATGTTATGTAGTATCTTTCTGTATTTATATTGCGTACCAAGTAACATGTCTATACGTTACCAAAATGTCCATTTATGCAGTACCAATCTAAACTATACACCGTACCATTTATACAGGTTGCCATATTATCTGAAAATATGGCGTCTGCAAATTCGTTTGGTGGCGGGACCTTATTTGCAATGTGTGAGTATAAAAGAGAGTCTTCCTTAATATTAATCAATGAAGCAACGACGCTTATCGATATATACGTATCCCTCCAAAGAAGGTGGTCGGACCGATGATGGGAATTTCATTCGTGACCCGGACATCCGCGTTCTCTCCGATCGCCGAAAGACACGGAGGATTCCATCTCAGATAGATAGAAGATCCAACAAGTGTAAAATTTGTGGAAAATACGGACATAATCGCCGTACTTGTACAGAAGCCATAACGACGTAGCGTCCATATTTTCCATGTATTTTCTTTTTGCTTTTGTCTCGTAACCTTTTTCGGTGCTCTTTTGTATGGTATTGGCTCATTCTTTTTGTCTAAATGATGCCAGTAGGTCATTGTTTTGTTCAAATGTGTCAATAGGATATGGCTCATTGTTTTTCTCTAAATTTGGTATTGTAATGACTGCCAGTTTGGTACAGTACGATATGCACATTTGGTACCGTATATTTTGTAAATTTGGTACTGCAATATATGCAGTTTTGGTAACGTAATATGTGTAAATTTGGTATTGTACTGACTGCTAGTTTGGTACCCTAAGATATGCAAATTTGGCACCGTATATGTAAATTTGGTACTGTGATGACTGACACTTTGCTAATGTATGCACATTTGGCACCGTAATATATGTAATTTTGTTACTGTAATACATGTCAGTTTGGTACCATAACATATGCAGGTTTGGTACGGTAAGATGTGCCTGTTTGGTACTGTCATATATGCCAGTTTGGTACCTACGACATGCATGAATGTTAAGGTACCTATGCCATTTTGCTAATGTATGCACATTTCGCACCGCAATATATGTAAATTTGGTACTGTAATATATGCCGCTACGACATACATGTTTGGTACTGTAATATGCATAGTTGGTACTGTAATATATGCCAATTTGGTACGTTAATATACGCAGCCTTGGTACTGTAATATAGGTAATATAGGTACTCTAAGTGTACGACATATGGTACTGTATCCTTTCAGAAGTAGGTACCGTATAAATTAAAGTAAAACTTTGAATTTAAGACCCAGCTATATTCCGTCACAAACGAAGCATTTCAGCATGTGTTGATGTGGATAGAGGATTAGACAATTTCTGACTTTTTTAAGTAATGATTGCACACTTTTCTGATGTTTTTCATTCATGGGTGGACTGATTTCTGACATTTTCTATGTCATGTTTGGACAGCCTCTGACATACGAGATTTTAAATAATAAAAGACAGCTCATCTGACATGTCAGTGGCTTTAATAAAATCTTTCATATCATATGTAATTTTGGGTACTGCAACCGTGGCTGCATTGGTACGCTTTAAACAAAACGACAGGTACCCCTACAAAGATATTTAAGGTACGGTGTCCCTTATATATATGATACGTCATACTAGGGTTAGTATTTTTCGGGGTCGATCGAATTACTTTTTCATCTCGAACCACCGTAGATCAATAATATATAGTATTAAATACGTTTCAGATCAAATTCGTTGCATTACGCCCCGCACGCATGAATTAAATCTTAGAATACCATGATTCATTATAGTATAAGGATACAAGCAAGAACATCTACAACATAATTTGAATAATGTGGTGAGTGCTACATCTGCGATTCGGTGCATTAGGCTTTCACATTTTTTTTAATTCCGTTGTTGTTAGGTATTGTCAAAATCACGCACGACACCGCGATTCGATTAGGAATGTATTTTTTTCGATCGTATAAAAAATGGTACAATATACTTTCATAATTTGGTACTGTATATGTGCAATTATAGATACGATAAACCTGCACGTTATGGTACTATATAGGTAAATGTTAAGGTACCTTCTGTAAATCACAAAGTATCTTAGTGTACAACAGATAAGATACTTCATGTGCGATATATATGGTACGTCATACATTTACGTATTGGTACGGTAAATCTGCAGGTTATGGTACTATTTATGTAAATGATAAGGTACCTTCTGTAAATCACAAGATACCTTAGTGTACAATAGATAAAGTACTTCATGTGCGATATATAAGCTACGGTATATATTTACGTATTGGTACGGTTAACCTACACTTAGGGTACGCTATATGTAAGTGATATGGCACGGTAATATGAAAGACAAGGTACACCATATCTTGTGTTTATGGTACGCCATATATTTACATAATGGTAAGATATACTTGTATATCTGGGTACTGTAAATGTATATAAATGGATATGGTAAACCTGCAGGTTATGGTACTATATACGTAATTGATAAGGTACCTTACTGTACAAGATAATGTACCGTACTGTACAACTGATAAGGTACTTCATGTGCGATATATAAGGTACGCATAAATTTACATAATGGTACGATTAACCTGCATATTACGGTACTTTGTATGTAAATGATATGGTACGGTAATAAGAAAGCCAAGGTACCTCATATCTTCTGTTTATGGTACGGTATATATTTACATAATGGTACGGTTATCCTTCATATCATGGTACTCTGTATGTAAAAGATATGGCCTTCGTTTAGGGTTATGAACCTTCATAAATTCCGTTTTGCTATGTTTAATAATGGTATGGTTAACATGCATATTCTGGTACTCTGTAGGTAAAAGAAAAGATACGGTCATATAAAAACATATGGTACTGCATAAAGCACGGACACAACACAGCACAACAATTGACACTAACCGTCCATGCACAAAAGAAAAACCAACATAAACAATCAGAGTTCTCCAAACAATCTCATCCCCAACTCAAAACAGTCTCATTCCCAAACTAAACAACACAGTCTCCAAAGAGTCTCACAGCATATTCAAGAAACTTACTGAAAAAGATCTAGCATACAACTATTCTCGTCACGTAAAATACGAGCAGCCATAGAAGCACGATAGACATCTATGTTGACTTCTTTGCCGTATTTGTTGAACTCTGGGGTGTCGACAACGTAGTCCTCTTTTGTTAAACAGACTACACCCCGCGGTCTACGTCTCAAAATTGGGAACGATTAAACTCTGGATCCACGGTCTTCGTACATATGTACATTTCCAGCTTCTAAGCCAACGAGGGGGGCACGTGCTCATACACCCAAATATGAAAGTACCCAAAGCTTTGAATTCATCAATAAACACATAATCAAAAAGGTAAACTCATAACTTAATGAGGAGTATTACCATTAACCCAATAGTGCACCCGTTCATCATTAGGCCGGACGAGTCGATCCGTATCGAATTCGCAATTGTTTGCTTTATCTCGACGACCAATGAAAATGAAACGGGGACCTTCCTATAGCTTTTTTTCATCTGGGGTCATGCTACCATGCAAGTTGCTTATGGTAGATCGAAAGAACGCATTATGACACCTGAAAGACAGCTCAGATCTGTTCCGTGGAGGCATTTCTGCAAAAAAGCCACTCTTAACAAGTAGTACCATTTTATTCACAAACGAGGTACCAATTTTCCCAAACAGAGGGTACCAGATACAGTGATAAGGTAGTACCAGAATAAATTGACCCCATTCGAAAAAACCCAAATGACCAATTCCAAAACCCAAATCAACAACAGACATATCACCCATTAAAAAATACACGCACAAAAAAGCCTAATCGAACAACAAATCGATGTCATTCGAAAAACAAGCAGCTATTGTTACAAACATTAACCGAAAATGCTTAAACCCAACGAATAACGGCAAATCAAACTAAATACAAGCCTATTGATAATGGAAATACCGCGATGAAATCCACGACGTGTTGTAGTGCTGCGAAGGACTTACCAATCGATTTCAGAAGGGGAATACCACGAGGAACCGAGAACCCACGACGTTGAATCTGAAGCAAAACAAACACGGGTCGATTCCGGGAAGAAGGTCGCGCGATTTGGGTCTGGGATGGTGCAATTTTTTTTTTTTATGATCGAACATTACGTGAAATAAGAAACCAGGTAAGAGATGTAATAAAGTAGTTTTAGCAGGGGTAAATCCGTCAGTTAGGTACCTATCAGTAAAATAAAATTCAAGTGGGTACCTAGCTTATAAAAATGTCTGACGGGGGACTGATCTGGTCTTTTTTTTTATCCATCTAGGTATTTAAGTGTTGAAGCCCCTATAATATATAATAGGGGAAATTTGCATTCAGGCCCCAGTTAGTAAGTTTGTAAAGGGTTCAGTCCCTGTCAGAGATGAAATTAGTTTAAAGGACCAACTTTTCAAAAATTGCAGAGATAAGGATGAAAACTGTGTATTGACGAAAATACCCATCCCAACTACTGAAGTAATTGTTATTTTCCGGCGACTTCCTGTTATGCTTTTAGATTATATTGTCATCAACGTCCAGCGAAATGTTATTTTCCATACCTTATCTGTTACTACGATGCAGAAGATTGTTATCGACAGAGTATTTATTTACGAATCTCGTTTTTACAGTGAATCGAGGTTCGAAATTTCGAATGCCCATTAACCAACCAATTTGGGCGTTTAATGTAGGATGTATTGTGGTATTGACGAAGCAACATGTAAGATGTGTATGAGTTTTTTATCTTTCTATTTAGGGTTCTAATATGCGAAAATAAGATGAAATCAAAGAAATTTTTGGCACCCATTACATCTAGTACGTACAAATTCGAAGTACCCATAGTATGGGCAGCTCGGTGCGGCTCATTATTTGCTCTTTCGTCCGACCTTCATATTTCAATTTCGCGAAAATACGAACGACCCCAATATTTGGGAATATTTTTACTGTGTCCAAATTGTTACTCGAAGTGCCAAATCTGTTACCTGTTGCGTGAAATTTGTTACTATGTCTGTGAAAACCGTTATTAAACTGAACTTAATTGTTACCAACTATAGTGTTCGAATTGCGCGAATAAGATGAAGTTGAAGCCGTTTTGGCAACGATTACATGTAATATCTATAAATTCGAAGTACCCATAGTATGGAAAGCTCGGAGTGCACATTCGTTCATCTTTTAATTTCGCGAAAATACGATCGACCCAATAATTTGGATATTTTTTTACTGTTCAAAACTGTTACTCGCAGTGTCAAATATGTTACCCGTTGTGCCAAAATTGTTACTAGTTTTGTCATGACCGTTATTAAACTTAACTTAATTGTTACCATGTGTAGTGTTCCAATTTGCGAAATAAGATGAAATCAAAGCCGTTTTTGGCAACGATTACATCTAATATGTATCAATTCGAAGTACCCATAGTATGGGAAGCTCGATGCGGCACATTATTTGCTCGTTCGTCCGATGTTTACCTTTTAATTTCGCAAAAATACGGTCGATCCCGATAATTTGGGTATATTTTTACTGTCATCAAAGTTGTTACTCAGTATGCGAAACTCGTTACTATGTCTGCCAAACCTGTTATTTAACTGTAATTAATTGTTGGGTGTATTTTTTTTCGTTTTGGCCGATTTGTAAAATTCTCGGGATCTGTTACTGGTATATGCGCTTCTGTTACTATGTTGACTAAATTTGTTACTAAATTATTGGTGAAATTTTGGCCGGGAAAACCAGAATGAGATGAATTTTGGGCGGGAGTCTAAATAAAATCAAACGTAGATTATCTGTTACCCGATATGTGTAAAACTGTTACTAGTTATATGTTTATATGTTACCAGAATTATTATAGTTTGTGAATTAGGATTTTTGATTAAAATCATAACCTAAACTTATATATTTTTATGTAAAACTTCGTAAATTGGCATATTTTAGTGAACATAGCGTGTTTTAAGTATAAATTTAAAAATCATAAAGTAAACTACTTACATATTAAATTGTTACTTTGACTATGTATTCTGTTACTCGTGTTGTGTTTGCTTGTTACCGACATATCAATTTCTGTTATCTTCTCCTCTTGTTGCTGATCGTTCTTAGAACTGTTATTGAATGAAATCAGAAAATAATATAGGGTATGTGATTAAGATTAATTGAAGATGTCATTAATTTTATCGAGTCATTTATGTTAGGTCGACATCTGAATTATAATAAACATCTAATAGTTCATTTCCGCAACGTTTTGTGTAAGTAGAATCGATTTGGTAGAAGCATGATCATCCTTTCAAGAAGAGTGCTACTTGCTTTCCATACTATATACTCCAACTTCTTCAATTTCAACATAATCTCCACGAAAATCACAACCTAAACTAATATATTTTTACGAGGGGAAACAGGAAAACATAGTGTGAAATTCTTAAATCAAATCTTGGATTTGCCTGCTATAAATGATGAGACTTTATTGTAAATGGAGTTTGTGAATGAGATCGATCTTGTGAGCACTGGATTAAGTTATTCCAAGAATTACATGGTTTCATCATATTACAGAACTCAATGACATTGCTTTATTACCCTTTACCTTGACTGTGCTCCACACAACTACATAAAAGCAAGAACAGAGCTCCCTCATGGATAATGCAAAACAAAAGGCTTTGTAATCCTGGAAATATCACATTCATTCCCTGGCAAAAGATACCAATTGCAGAGATTACATCTTCAAGTTAATAAAAACTGCCTGCTACTGATGGGCTCATTCCTTCTCCTCCTGTGTGGGCGAATAACAGCTTCCATTAAAGGCAACAACGGTAAAATAAAATGGTTTTGGAGACACTACTAACTCTAATCAAGACAAACTAACATCTGATCTGCATCTATACGGATAACCCAAATTCATAGTTGTATCAAGAGGTATCATAGGTTCCATCACACCAAGACCAAACTGAAGAAAAGTTACAGAAAATCATCGATTTTTCGGTTGAAAATGAACCATGGCTCATTTCCTCGAGACTCGGCAAGTTGAGAAATATAAAGCTGTGTCATTACTAAATTCAGGTAACCCTTGAATGTAAGGTAGTATCAAGAGAGGGAAATTACATGCTTCAATTATCATAATCAGATATATACTAGTTATTGCCAGCCCTGACACTTGCCAGACAAATAAGGAGACACTGAATAATTTTATCTCAACAAAAAGAAAGTGCATATATACCACGGAAAGTTAGGCATTGGAAGACTTGGGAATCAATTTTTGTGGAGATCCATCAAATCTATTTGAGCATTCGGAGTAAGCAGAACCAATCCCAAGTCCAGCACCAAAAGCTACGGATGCCCAGCGTGTTACAGGGCTTCCTAAATGCAATCATTATCACGACAATCAGCTATTTCCACCAAAGAACAATGGAGGGAAACAAAATACTGAACAGCATTAAGTTACTCTGACCCAAAAAGTTCAATTTTTTGACGAATTTAGAACATTAACTCTACCCAATCTGCGCACGTATGGCACACCGCAACGCCGAACTCAAATGCCGACCATAAGGAAATAGGGAAAAGAATCCTTAAGCTATAAAAAAGAAAGAGCTTACGGAAGAGAAGAAGGCCGGCGAAACCACCGGCGAACGAAGAGTAGACGAATCTTCGAACGCCCAAATCGAGAAACGCATCCCACTTTGAATTCAAATCATATTTAGCTGCTGCCATCTCAGCCTCGTTCTCTCCACTCATCTTCTCCCTTAACCTTTACCAAGAATACACGCAGCTGCTTCTTGTTGCCTTTAATCGGTGTCCAACCAAATTAAGGTAACTTGTATTTTGGCACACCGGACGTTTGCAAGACTTTGTTAAATAATATTTAAATTTTAGTATGTGAAATTATAATGCTGAGTATATTATTTTTAGTAATTGCAATTATTGTCATTTGTGAAGGTAATGATCTGTCTTGCTTGACTAAACAAATAGTGAATAAATATACTTTTGGCCCATAAACATTGGAAAGCTCAACACCCAATAAACTGCTGAAACCTCAAAGGTGGTTTTAAGCGTAACGAACGTGTGTATTTTCTATTAATTAATAGAATAATTAGAATTGAAGCAGTTAACAAATAGGCTTCAATTTTTTGTAATTGATACACTTGGCTTAAAATTGACGGTTTTTAAATGGTGATTGATATAAGAGTACAGATTTATTACTCTGCAATTTCCCACAGATGTAATTTGTTACAATTTCATTTTTCTTCCCATTTTTCACATTTTCCTTAGGCCCAACCGAAATATCTATTGGGCCTTATCTCATGTCCCAAAGTAATCCGTTCCTTTATCATTCATAAAGACTTGTCTCAAAAAATTTGTGAAGCAAGCAACTTTTGGATTTTTGGTCGTCAATTCTACGTTAAGACTAACATCAATACAAACTTCGAGGAGAGAATACACACACCTACAAATCAAACTAAGCAATTCACAGTGCTACAGAAAAGTTGGACGCAATAGAAAACAGAACACTAACAACTAAGCTAAAGATTCATTCTATTCTAACACACAGAAGCAGTGTCCAAACGCTGAGCTAAGTGAACAAGGTGCCACGTCAGGGAAGTTAGGGTCAACACATTGAGAAACGACGAATAAGAGTTAAGCGTCTGCAAATTCTGAGTCAGCCCAATCACACTGCTGCTACCTTCAGCTACAGCAGTTTCCTCGGTAGTTGCAGAATCGACCTTTCCCTTCCCATCTTCTTTCTCCTTCTTCATCCTCTCCATCATCACCTTCGTCGCGCGAGGCTCGAGCAGCAGCATGTTGACAAGAACAGTTCCCAGAGCTGCAATTAGATTGAATCCTTGCAAGGATATCCACTTCTTGCCGCTGCTAGTGCTCATCACGTGTCCGAGCAGAGCGAGGCAAAGGCTGTAAGCCATGGCCTTGAAATACACGGGGTATATCTTGCTCTGCACCATGGAAAACTGCTGCCTACTGCTCAGAGCGCCTGCCAAGACGTAGCTCGACGCAAAGGTGACCCACAACACATACCATAGGCTGCGGAAAATCCGATTAGGTGTGCTATATTGGAGATCGAAGCGACTCTCTTTCGCGGGAGTACGTAGTTGAAGACGTCGACCACGACTTCTCTAACTTCCCTTCTGATTTCCCTCAGTTCTTTGTGCCCTTTGTCTCTCAGCTCGCCTGCTTTCTGCTCGGCTCCTTCCACGACCTTCTTCCCTGCGTCCATGGCCTCTCTGGCGTGATGTCTGGCCCCTTCTTTCACCTCACTACCCTTCTCAGAAACTTTTTCCTTGACTTCTTTGACTCCATCGGCGGCCTTGTGAGTCGCGCGGCTTAACTTGTCTCTAACTTCGCCGACGGTTTCTTTAGCATCTTCCTCGACTTCAGTAACCTTATCCGATGCCTCGTGGGCTTTGCGTCCCACGCCTTCCTTCGTCTTCCCCACGACGCCCTTCACTTTATCCCTGCATCTACCGTACGCATCGCAGACGAGCTCCTTGGGGCTAAATCTGTGCTGCTTCGAACCTTCGATTATCACTTCCGATAAGTGATCGTCTTCGACCTCGTCGGCCTTCAACTGCGTTGGGGAAGAATCTTGAGGCGAAATCAGCACCTTGGAGATCCCATCGTCTTTCTCGTACTCCACCACCACGACATCTCGTACTCCACCACCACGACACGGTGGCCCTCCTTCACTATGACGTCTTCCTTTGCGACGCGCTTCTCTGGGTCCGGCGTGAAGATCCCCGCCGTCAGCAGCGACGTTAACACTAGGCCTAACGCTAGGACGTTCATCATCTTTTTTTTTCTCTTTCTTATGCGGATTAGCTCTGATCAGATCGACGATTGTCTTCCATTGGCCAAAAATTCGGTTTTTATTACGTGCAACGAAGTAGGGAATTTGGGACAGAAATGCCGCCACGTAGCACACGAAGTTTCCCGACATGTTAGTACGTGGCTTCTCGCATGTTCTTGTACGGATCCTTACGCGTCAGTTTGGTACTTGCTTGTGTAATACGAGTGGCGACCTGTACCGTGTGACCTGTACCGTGTGACCTTTGCTCGTCCTTCGCTCATGGGAAAAGCAGCTGCCCGAATAAACCGGCCAAGAGCCAACCGCATCGAGTCGAAGCGCCTCAAGCTGCTGTCCGGCGGCCGCCTCGACGTGAATGGCAGTCCATCCTGTTGATCTATGACCGCCGATCGACTCGGAATTAACCTGTGATTATGCGTGTGTGTTTTGATCTAACCTAATCGAGCAATCGCAGCTCGAATCAATCGAAAACAGCAGCTCGAAATCACAGAAAACGAAAACAGGATTTTACGTGGTTCGGCAAAGTTTGCCTACGTCCACGGACCAACAGAGCTTTCTATTCACTTGATCACCAACACGAGTTTTACAGTACTCCAAGTCTACTATAAAACCCTAGTTATCAACTCTCTCTAATTCTCACTCTAGAGAAAGTTACAAGCTCTCGAAGATCCCTGGTTGAAGCTCTCAATTCTGGTATTTAAATGAGTTGCTTCAGGTGTTATGTTTGAACGATCGTCTTCAGCCGTACGATCAACCATCCTCGCATCCTACGGCTCGCACTCGATCACAGCTTATACAGAAAGTGTTACTTCACTTGTAGAGTTGCTTTAGCACTTCTCCCAACTTTTAATCTCAGCCTTCGATTACTTGCGCGCTAGATCCGATGGATACCATTTGAACCCAGCCATTCAAATCTGATCCCTCAGATCATTCACGCTCTATCATCGAACAGTCCATATTAAATCTGGACACTTAGCATCTTCTTGGGCAGAATCTGCTCTTCTTCAAGCTGTGATCGTTCAACCTCATTTCCGGCGACTTCCCGGCCAACTCCGGCGAGTTCTTGGCTCGTAATTCCCAAAAAACTCCACCTCGAGCCTAGAGCTCTCAATCCATGCCTCGAACTCCTCCATAACAGCTCAGACACGCGATCTACAAGCAGCTCAATTCTTACCAGAAATCAGCCCCAGAATTTCTTCTACTTCAGGAATTTTTTCCAATGTTAATAAGAAAAAAGTCCGTCGTTTATGAAGATAAATAACATGATGGATGAAATACTCCTGATGAAACCACAAAGTGACATGTATGACCGTTACTTGTATTGATTTGACTCACACGATAAAGGAACTAAGATGGTGTATGTTGTAAATTATGTATGAATACTCCATTCTGTATTTCTTTGATTGATGACTGCTATTATCGACACATAAAATAAAGGGAAAATTTTCGTTCAGTCCCCTGTCAGGGTCTGAAATTTTAGTTCAGGCCCTGTCAGAAAAAAAATAGTTTTAAGGATCCGATTATTCAGTAACAATTTATTGGTCTTTAGTAACAATTAATTGTTCCTCAGTAACAGTTCATTGTTCTGAAAATAACAGAAAACGATCATCTGATAACAGTTTATATACTTTTATAATAGTTGGTTCTTATCTTTAAATTTTACGAAAAATTGAGTCCTTTAAACTAAAATTTTTTCTTAAAGGTCCTCAAAACTATTTTTAATCACTTTTGAGTCCTGAATCTTAATATACCCTAAATAAATCACATGTTTGATGAAATAATATTACCTTTTCAATTTACATTAAATGCACGGCTGTTCATTCTACATTATCTTTGTTCCTCCGGCCATGCACGGGCTTTTTCATCCCAACTTTTAATTCAAATTTTATATTTTCTATGGCAACCCAATTTATGAAATTAAATAACTCTAACAGTAACATCTACACCATTAATGACTTGATCAATAATTCAGAACTATGAATCCAACGTTCCACGTGCATATTGGTGTATTGAACTTTTGAAATAAAAAACAATCTCAGATCAACTTTGAACAAAAGAATTGGTTTTACACATAATCGGCTATCAAATCGAAGATAAACTAAACAACTAAGAGCTTCAATGATAGCAGATCTTAAATAGATACTGCACAACAGAAGCTCGTTATTTCCCTTCGGAGGCAAGATTCCGATCTTACGTCTAAGCAAGAAGATTTCCAGCTTTCAAAAACAATAGAAATAATGTAGCAACAACATAAAAAATCACTATGTAATTCGAATATAGTATGTGAGTTGAAGACTTTATCCTTTTATTTTGACTCGTTGATGTTCAAAGTTTTTGAGTTTTAACCCGTTTGAGCCAGAGCTATTTGACTCTCAATCTTTTGCTATATTATAGTAGTGTTTTAATTGTTCGCTTACAATGTTATTTTTATCATAACATAATATCATGTCAAACCCGTGGAGCAGTTTTATAACAAAGATTTCCAGCTCTAAAAAACAATAGAAATAATGTAGCAACAACATAAAAAATCACTATGTAATTCGAATATAGTATGTGGAAGACTTCATCCTTTTATTGTGACTCGTTGATGTTCAAAGTTTTTGAGTTTTGACCCGTTTGAGCCAGAGGTATTTGACTCTCATTGAGTCATTGCTATATTATAGTAGTGTTTTAGTTGTTCGCTTACAATGTTATTTTTATCATAACATAATATCATGTCAACCCGTGGAGCAGTCTTATAACATTGCTATGGCAAAAATCTTACATTATCAACTTGATGAATTAATCCCACTCCCAAAATCACCAAATCCTAGGAACCGTATTAGATTAATCAGCTTCAGCTTCTTACACCCAGGGCGATACAACCTAAGCTCATATCATTGCGATATTTTCCATCAAATTTAAACATATATTCGAAGCTTATGTCATGTACGTGAATAATTTTATCAGCAATATAAAAAATAATGCAATATAAACATATGAAATTTAAGTATAGTTTCGTCGCTCACATACCATATTCAGTAAAACCTATGGTCAAATGTCCTGCTCAATCGGGTTCAATATTTCATGTTACACTATGTTGACAACCTCATCTCTCATATGCCGTCACTTTCTATGCCTGTAATCTTGATTACTGCAAGAAACCTAACTCGAGCCATGGCAACATACACAGACGCCCCTAAAAACTGGCATCTGAGGGTACACGCCAAGTATCTTTATGCACTGCTCCTTGCTCTTATGCAGCAGAATTTCAGCAAAAACTATCGACGTTGTAATCAATTCCTACCCGATTTCATTTAATATTTTGCCCTAAAAAATCTCTGCTATCCAAATACACGATTAAAGTGATCTTCAACATAAGGAAACACATTAAATGAGCCAATTATACTGAAGTGTTATTATAAATATTTCATTGTAAGACTGCACTGGTCAACTATTATAAAAAGTAGTTATTTACTAACATTTTTGTAAGACAGCTCTTTCGACATTGTATGATGGTTATTACCATCAACTATGTGAGACTGCTCAACTGAGTAACTGTTGTGATCGATTATTGTATGACCGTTATTCCCTTCAACTTTGTAAGACTGTTCAACTGAAGAACTGGTGGGATTGATTATTGTATGACTGTGATTACCATCAACGGTGTAAGACTGCTCAACTGAACTACTTTTTTGATTTTTTTTAATGACTGTTATTACCATCAACTTAGTAAGACTGTTTAATTCAGTGCTTGGTATATTATTAATTATATGATTGTTATTTATGAAATTGTTGCACGGCTGCTCCACTAATTACCTATCATGATATATAGTAGTAATGCTTATGATAGTGATGGTGTTGCACGACCGTGCAACTGCATGATAGATTATTGTATGATCGCAAAAAGGTTTACGAAGATATTTCTAAGAAGTCTTACAGCATGATGTAACTTTCCATCTTACAAACGCATCGTAAAACACTTGGCCACCCGGGCAGTCTTACAATATTTATATTCACAATAGTCTTCTAAAGATTATTCCTAAACAGTTGTACAACATTAACATTATTAGCAATTTTACTATTATGTAATATGATTGTCGATTTGTGTCACAACTCACAATCATATGCAACTGAGGTTAATAATAGTTTATGTGCAACAGAACTGTCGTACAACATGAATATCTTTAATAATCTTATCATAATTTTCTATCACTGTTGTAGTCGTACAACATTAAGATTCGAAAAAAAGTTACCATATTAATTTATCCAAAAAGGCTTGACATATTTGAATGAATTTTCAAAAAAATTACTTTACAATTGTGTTAATATGATCAAGTTCATATATGGTTATTTATAAAATTGTTGCATGGCTGCTCCACTAATTGCCCATCATGATATACGGTAGTAATGCTTATGATAGTGATGGTGTTGCACGACCGTGCAACTGCATGATAGATTATTGTATGATCGCAAAAAGGTTTACGAAGATATTTCTAAGAAGTGTTACAACATGATGTAACTTTCCATCTTACAAACATATCGTAAAACACTTGGCCACCCGAGCAGTCTTACAATATTTATATTCACAATAGTCTTCTAAAGATTACTCCTAAACAGTTGTACAACATGAACATTATTAGCAATTTTATTATTATGTAATATGATTGTCGACTTGTGTCACAACTCACAATCATATGTAACTGATGTTAGTAATAGCTTATGTGCAACGGAACTGCCGTACAACATGAATATCTGTAATAATCTTATCGTAATTTTCTATCAATGTCGTAGTCGTACAACATTGAGATTCGACAAAAGTGTTACCATATTAATTTATCCAAAAAAGTTTTACATATTTGAGTGAATTTTCAAAAGAATTACTTTACAATTGTGTTAATATGATCAAGTTCATATATGTTAATCTTGTGATATATGTTATTTTAAAAACTTATAAAAATGTGTATATATGCATTGTGTTGTATTTTGTAGGACTCTTGTGAAGTAGAAGATGACTCGAGGGGCAGACCACTGTATTACATTGAGGCAGCTTTAATGTGTGGCAACTGTTATTATTTGAGTTTATAATTGAAATGTATACCATTAATCATATTGTTGTTCTATTAAAACGATATTATAATATACAATATTCAGTCTAGTCTAACATGAGCACTATGTGTTGTAACTTCGGTTTCGCACAAACATAATATTAGGTGAAGGAAGACCTATGCAATGCACACCCAATCCATTAGTCGAAGACCATACAACTCTACTATGAGAGATGATGTACCTACGCATATGCTGTATTTGACTATGGTCTGGGTACTTTATAGACACTTGATAGACATAGTGTAGGTATTGTATTCAACGGTCATGAGTTTTAAATAGAGCTGTTATTTCCTTCAAATACCAGTTTATTAACGATTCCTCTGACCTAATCGAAAGAATTGTTAGACAGACTATTTAGAGTCATAATCATTATATTCTTATATATCGTAAATATTATTTAGATTTTACTAATCATATGCGAGATGATCAATAACGTGTAATGTACCATTGTGATTGTAAACATATGGAAAAGCGATTTGTACGACTGCTTCACGGAGCAATAATATATGATTTAACTGTTATTACTGGCATTAGTTCTTGTGTGACCGTGCTGCTGTCGATTCTTAAGTAAGATGAACTTTATTAATAATCGTGCAGTCTCACTATTGCGCTAGATCATAATCGTGCAAGTTAAACAGTCATACAATATTACATGCTTATATTAAGAAAAATAGAAATAGTCACACGTTTGTTAATCAGAGCAGCGGTACGTATATGATATTTGAAACATTCTTATTAGGCGTTCTGATTGAGTGTTAAGAGTTGTTACAATAATTTAAATTAATATTAGAATAAGTGTTCAATGCACAATCTAAGTAAAAAATCACTATATAATTCGAATATAGTATGTGAGTTGAATACTTCATCCTTTTGTTTTGACTCGTTGATGCTCAAAATTTTTGAGATTTGATCCGTTTGAGGCAGAGGTATTTGACTCTCAATCTTTTGCTATATTATAGTGTTCTAGTTGTCCGCTTACAATGTTATCTAATCATAACCTAATATTATGTCAACCCGTGGAGCAGTCTTATAACATTGCTATGGCAACAATTTTACATTATCAACTTGATGAATTAATCCACTCCCAAAATCACCAAATCCTAGGAACCATATTAGATTAATCAGCTTCAGCTTCTTACACCCAGGGCGATACAACCTAAGCTCATATCATTGCGACATTTTCCATCAAATTTAAACATATATTCGAAGCTTATGTCATGTATGTGAATAACTTTATCAGCAATATAAAAAAATAATGTAATCAAACATATGAAATTTAAGTATAGTGTTCGTCGCTCACATACCATATTCAGTAAAACCTATGGTCAAATGTCCTGCTCAATCGGGTTCAGTATTTCATGTTACACTATGTTGACAACCTCATCTCTCATATGCAGTCACTTTCTATGCCTATAATCTTGATTACTGCAAGAACCTAACTCGAGCCATGGCAACATACACAGATGCCCCTAAAAATTGGCATCTGAGGGTACACGTCAAGTATCTTTATGCACTGCTCCTTGCTCTTATGCAGCATATTTTCAGCAAAAACTATTGACGTTGTAATTTGAACTGTCATGTTGTGCCTAATGGAAGGAATGATCCGCAGACTTGTAACTTTAATTCCTGCCCGATTTCCGTTAGTATTTTGCCCTTAAAAAACACTGGTATCCAAATACACGATTAAAGTGATCTTCAACATAAGGAAACACATCAACTGAGCCAATTATACTGAAGTGTTATTATAAATATTTCATTGTAAGATTGCTCCACTGGTCGACTATTATAAAGTAGTTATTTGCTCGCATTTTTGTAAGATCGCTCCATGTGTGATTATTTGACATTGTATGATGGTTATTACATCAACTGTGTAAGACTGCTCAACTGAGTAACTGTTGTGATCGATTATTGTATGACCGTTATTCCCTTCAACTTCGTAAGTATGTTCAACTGAAGTCCTGGTGTGATTGATTATTGTATGACTGTGATTACCATCAATGTTGTAAGACTGCTCAACTGAACTGCTTTTGTGATTTTTTTATTGACTGTTTATTACCATCAACTTTGTAAGACTGTTTAATTCAGTGCCTGGTATATTATTAATTATATGATTGTTATTAATAAAATTGTTGCACGGCTGCTCCACTAATTCCCTTCATTGGATGCCCTGAGGCCGTGCTCTCATCATACGTTAATATTGTTCATCACAGCAGTCATACGTATATGATATTTAAAATATTCTTTTTATGCATTCTGATTGAGTGTTAGAATTGTTACTACAATTTCAACAAAAATTAGAGTAATAGTTTAAAAAATGTTTTTCTATTAAAGATCTTCTTTAAAATATGAAACAATTTGCAAGAGCTTTATGATAATTTAGTACAATATTTTCCAGTCGTATACACCAAACAACTTTTTATTAGAAAATTATTGAATGAAGTATAGAATACTTTTAGTAGAAACTAAATATTGTTGAATACTTCATGGTAAACTATGTTAAAATGTCATTGTCTTCCATGTTGTCTTCCTTTATGCTCAATAACTTTATGCCCAATGGTGATGTATCTCGAGAAAGCGCAACGTATAATTGTCCATGTGTGAAAATTGATTGTGTAAGATATACACCTACCCGTCTTAGACTCTGTCCTTCACTCTTGTTTATTTTCATCGCGTAGCGTGAAAATTGTAGTCGGCGAAGTTTGAACGGATAGTTGTGTCTGAGTAAGACTGCACCGGTGCAGACCGTGAATTTGCATGACCGCTTGCCAAAGGTGTGAATGTAGCTTTTGAAGACTGCATGCCTGCAAGAGTGATTATAATACCAGCGTAAGGCTATAAGGTCTCGAAAGGGTGAGTACAACATGTGTGACTATCACGCCACCAGTGTAAGACTGAGAATTTGCACGGTACACAATTGCAAGACTGCTTGCCAAGTGTGTGATTACAGCTTTGTAAGACTGCAAACTTGCAAGGGTGATTACAACAGTAT
This sequence comes from Craterostigma plantagineum, assembly GCA_027422505.1. Classification (NCBI taxonomy): domain Eukaryota; kingdom Viridiplantae; phylum Streptophyta; class Magnoliopsida; order Lamiales; family Linderniaceae; genus Craterostigma; species Craterostigma plantagineum. The sequence goes on from JAPQWV010000547.1 coordinate 166,334, forward strand.
GAGACTATAAGAGCTCTCAAGACTTATTACAGTAATATAAGATTATTCTAGATACGCTGAAAAAGTAATCCGACTGCTACATAAAAACAAATCTTAGAATATGTTTGTCATTAAGTTAAAAAGAGAAATGATCAATCTCTAGTTCCTCAACGAATAATGCTTGGGTCATAGTATACAATGCTGCTCTAAATTGGATACCATCCAGCTTGATAGTCCCAAATTCCTTGGGAAATTCCTCATGAGATGCTTGGAAGTATTAGCCGGAAGGTTCTTAGTGTAGATAGAGCGACCATCAGCTACACACAGAGAATGCAAGCAACACTTAAAAAGAATTGATATCGTACATGAAAAACAGTCATTATATCGTACACCAATATTCAAAATACGGATTGAAGGAAGGAATTCAACTGGAAACCAAACAAACAACATTAAAAGGAACAATTAAGAAGACCCATATATCACTTACAATAGACACGTGAGATTCTTTGGCACTTCCTCACCGTTTTTCGAAGGATTTCTTTTTGGGATGCTTCTCCCAGCATCAGGGCTCTTCTAAAAAACAAATAAAGGATCGGGAATAAAACGTGACAATAAAATTGCAAAATAAGGTCAACAGGCTCAGAAATAGCAATCGGGCGACACCATCATTAATTTTGCCTGAGTTCACTGTATGATTATCCACACAATGGAGCATGTAATCGTTGTGCGAAAATATATTCTAAATCAAAGGAGAACGACAACGAATTTTCACATACTGCATAATCTTCTTGGGGGATGTGTCTAAAATTCCATGAATTATTCTCAAGCTTATTGAGCTACTTCTCTGTTGGTACACAACAAAATCAGTTCAGCTCTTCGTGTCCATTAGCATACAAAGCGGTGATTTAATTTCAAAAGGAAAAACAAAACAAGTGGTAAAGCAAACCTGAATTATCGATGGAGAAATGAGTCCAAACATCGCAAGGCCATTTGATGTTCCTCAACGAATGTGATTGAGGCGAACGACCCAAATTGGGTTGTGCAGCTAATTCTTGATGGAGCCGATGGAGAATCATAGTTGGGTCATTTATGAAATTCACATTTGATGTTCATCAAACTACCAGATATTAATTACTTTTTTTTTAATCAAATATGAGGTAGCATTTTTTCTTTGCATCTCATATAGATGGCTCAAGAAATAACTTCTGTAAGTCCTTACCTTGAACAGGGGACCCAATAAACCACCATCAAGGATTTCTGATGTGCAACAGCTCCGGATCGTTGGGTTGCAGATGTTATAGAACTTGACACGGCTTTTAAATCCTGAAAAAAACAATAGAGAGAAGAGGATGTTTTGGTGAAGAACACCAACCGTTTTGGTAATCTTCAGTACAAAACGATACAATCGTTGAATGAACGAACCATTAAGTAAAAATCAACACATAACAAAAACTCGTATCTCACGACCCCAACATTTGTATAACGTTTCATATCAAACACAGCAAGCACCTCTATACTGCATAGAGAAAAGCCCACGCCATTTTTATTCACTCGCTTATTATTACAGAATACTCGAGTTTTTCTCTCCAAAACTCAGTTATCGACGACCTCAATAAGGGTCGGCTCATAATCCTCGGGCGGTTCGAACCCATGAAGGTTCATCAAAGTAGCAGCAACGTTCGCCAGGCCCGCGACGGGCAAATTCCTGCGAAACCTCATGGCCCGCGAGAGGCCCGGCCCGCCAATCGCAGCAGGTACCTATGATACAATTTATAGATCTTTGTTCGTAATAGTGTTTTACAATGGGACTTGTATCAGATAAAAAGTTATATACTTACAGGGTCCAATGTGTGAGATGTAAGAACTTGAATGTTGCCTTTCTTGTCCAAAAGAGGCTCCTTCTTCTTGTCCCTCTTCGCGACTTCGCCATGTCCTCAGCATTGCCGTGGTCCACCGTCACGACGTATATTCCTCCGACTTGGTCTATCGCGTCGATTATCGTCTAAACGTATTAAAAACAAAAATTGAAAAAATAATTAGTAGTCTTTCTCAAGGATGATTTACTACCTTAACAGCATCATCAGCAGCCTTACATGCCACGATGGTCGCCTGAATGTCACCTGTGTGGCCCACCATGTCTCCATTCGGAAGGTTCACACGTACCTATTGACCAAAAACGTTAAAAAAATAAATTTGGGTTTTCAACATGAAAACAGATCTAGCACATTCGTAGGCCGGAGATGAATATCAACCGCAAACAGGCTACGACGAATAGCCATGGAAGAGGCCACCCCATCCTTCACATCTAATGGTTTATAATGAATAATGATCCTCTGAGATAACCCGTTCCTTTTTTTCTAATGGATCATGACTCTTCGTTTTTCGTGCATAATTTAACGCAGTGTTTAGTGATTTTTAATGAGATGAATACAACGTTTGTTTCAACTTTCAAGAAAATGGTTAGATACAGTGAGTGTATTTATTAGGTAGACGGCTGGTTCTGAATATTATGCCAAAAAGAAATAGAATGGCTCATAGCCAGCCACGTCCGTGAAAAATAGCAAAACAAATAGAACCGTTCCACTTCCTACACTAACATGGGAAAAAAAGACTGTATGACTGCCATGCCATATACATTCAACCAAAAAAACTCTCACATTTTCCTAGGGGAGGGGGAATTTTGTTGCCACGTGTCATCACAAGAGGGTCACTATCCTACTTTTATAGTATATAGATTCATCTTTGGACGAATTCAATTGAATATCGTCTCTATGGACTTCGAAGTAGGAGAACTAGTCCCATTTAACCCGAGTCATTTGGGCCATCGTAGAGCCCATAATTCCAATTTTACTTATTGGGCCAAAGCCCATTTCTAAAACTAGCTTCTTTGAAAGTATATCACTTGGCGTCCCAATCGTTCTTATTCTCTCTCTCTTATTTTATCCCCCTCTACAATAGCAAGTCATGCATAGACTAGTACATAAAATGAAAGGTCGAAATCATGTAATGTAATAGCATCCATGTAGTAATGGAAAAAAAGGGGTAAATTTGGGTACAGTCCCTATTAATGAATTTTCAACACAGTTCAGGCCCCATAACAGTTTAACTTAAGCCCAAGGACCTAATTATTGAAAATATTAGTTTGAAGGACCAAGCTCATTGTAAATGACCTTTCTATCCCTCGCATTCGCCAAAATTACAGCCATGTGCCATCTTCTTCAACAAACGATTGAAGCAAAAACAACCTTCAACGAATACCAAAATTTACGATCTAAAGTCGGCTCAATCTCGACGTTAATGACCAAATAAGGTTAAATCGATGATAATTTCTCATGGGTGTCAATAATCAATGAAAATTTTTGAAGTTTATAATGGAATAAATGTATTAAAAGTAGTTCGAAAATCTCGTTGAAACAAGGGAAAATCTTGACTTTAATGCTGAATAAGGTGAAAGTGATCGTGCGTCTTAATAATCAATGAAAATATTGATGTTAATCGCGAGGAAATTTGACTCGGCCCATTTGAAGCTTTTGTTAATAAAATGCTCGCTAAGTAACAATTTATGCATTCTGGGTAACAATTTATGCATTCTGGGTAACAATTTATGCATTCTCGGTAACACTTCATGCATTCTGGTTAACGCTTTATGCATTTTGGGTAACAGTTCATGCATTCTGGGTAACAATTGATTCATTCTGGGTAACACTATGCATTCTGCATTGCCCGAAAAATGGCAACCTGCACCTATTGGAGTATAACTTTTGATCTAGAATTCAAATGACCTTGATTCAAGCTCCCTTGATTAGACAAGTTAATTATGTATAACTTTTATTGTTTATGTTATTTCTGATTCGAAGTCCATTGACCTAAAAAAAATGTGCCCAAAAAGATTTACGGGTGCTTAGGGATGTTGTCCGACAATGGCATTGCCTGAAAATGGCAACCTCACCTTTTTGAGTATAACTTTCGATCTAAAATTCCAGCCACTTTGATTCAAACCCCTGTGAATATCCAACTTAATTATGTATGAATTTTTTTATTTAAGTTCTTTCTGTTTCGCTAATACCAAATCGTTAACCCCCAAATTAATCGAAAAAATCGAAGACGAGCAGCGACGACGAGGATGTTACAATTTGGCGCTATGTGTATCTGATACCTACGTGTAGTATGTTTCTTTTGAACAAACTTCGGTTCTGTTGCTGAAAATGTATGCATGATTCTGGTAAAATCTTCTGTTGTTTAATGATTTTTGCAGTAATAGTTTAACAGAGTTCAGCAACAATTGAAGCGGAGAAAAAAAAAAAGAAATCGATATGTAGGCAACAAGGAAGTACAATACGAGTAACAGAATTCTTAGTCACAATAACAATTTAATATGTAAATAGTTTAATTTATGATTTTCAAATTTTATATTGTAAACACGCTATATTCACTAAAATATATGAATATACGAAGCTTTAAATAAAATATATTAGTTCAGGTTATGATTTTCGTGAAGATTATGTTGAAATTAAAGAAGTTGAAGTATATAGTTTAGAAAACAAGTAGCCCTCTTCTTGAAATGATGATCATGCTTCTACGAAATTAATTCTACTTACTCAAAACGTTGTGGATATGAACTATTAGTTGTTTATTACAATCAAGATGGTCGACCTAACATAAATGATTCAACAAAATTAATGACATCTTCAATTAATCTTAAACGTAAACTCTATGTTGTTTACTGATTTCCTGCAGTAACAGTTTAATATTGATCAAAAACAATTGAAGAGGAAAAAAAACAGAAACTGATATGTAGGTAACAAGGAAACACAACACGAGTAACAGAATACATAGTCAAAATAACAATTTAATATGTAATTAGTTTACTTTATGATTTTCAGATTTTATATTGTAAACACGCTACATTCACTAAAATATAAGAATTTACGAAGTTTTAGATACAATATATTAGTTTATGTTATGATTTTCGTGGAGATTATGTTTGAATTGAAGAATTTGAAGTATATAGTATGGAGAACAAGTAGCACTCTTCTTGAAAGATGATCATGCTTCTACGAAATTGATTCTACTTACTCAAAACGTTGCGGATATGAACTATTAGTTGTTTATTACAATCCAGATGGTCGACCTAACATAAATGATTCAACAAAATTAATGACATCTTCAATTAATTTTAAACGTAAACCCTATGTTGTTTACTGATTTCATGTAGTAACAGTTTAACACTGATCAGAAACAGAGGAAAAAACAGAAACTGATATGTAGGTAACAAGAAAACACAACACGAGTAACAGAATACATAGTCAAAATAACAATTTAATATGTAATTAGTTTACTTTATGATTTTCAAATTTTATATTGCAAACGCTATATTCACTAAAATATATGAATTTACGAGGTTTTAGATAAAAATATATTGGTTTATGTTATAATTTTAATTACAAACCCTAATTCACAAACTATAATAATTCTAGTAACATATAAACATATAACTAGTAACAGTTTACACATATTGGGTAACAGATAATCTATGCTTGATTTATTAAGACTCCAGCCCAAAATTCATCTCATTTTGGTTTTCCCGCCCGAAATTTCACCGACAATTTAGTAACAAATTTAGTCAACACAGTAACAGAAGCGCATATACTAGTAACAGATCCTGAGAATTTTACAAATCGGCCAAAATGAAAAAAATACACCCAACTTTATAGGGTCGATCGTATTTTCGCGAATTAAATGATGAACATCGGAAGAACGACCAAACGAGGTGCCGCACCGAGCTGCCCATACTATGGGCACTTCGAATTTATCCATATTAGATGTAATCGTTGCCAAAAACGGCTTTGATTTCATCTTATTTTTGCAAATTAGAACCTACATATGGTAACAATTAATTACAGTTAAATAATGGATTTGACAGACATAGTAACGAGTTTGGTAGACTGAGTAACAGCTTTGATGACACAGTATAAATGTACCAAATTATTGGGTCGACCGTATTTTTGCGAATTAAAAGATGAACGTCGGACGAACGAGCAAACGATGTGCCGCACCGAGTAATCGTTGCCAAAAAACGGCTTTGATTTCATCTTATTTTCGCAAATTAGAACACTACACATGGTAACAATTAAGTTTAGTTTAATAACGGATTTGACAGACCTAGTAACGATTTGGCACAACAGGTAACATATTTGACACTGCGAGTAACAGTTTGGACACAGTAAAAATATACCCAAATATTGGGATCGACCGTATTTTCGCGAAATTAAAAGATGAACGTCTGACGAACGAGCAAATAATTAGCCGCACCAAGCTGCCTGTACTATGGGTACTTCAAATTTGTACATATTTGATGTAATCGGTGCCCAAAACGACTTTGATTTCATCTTATTTTCGTATATTAGAACCCTAAATAGAAAGATAAAAATCATAAAAATCTTACATCTTGCTTCGTAAATACCACAATACATCCTACATTACACGCCGAAATTGGTTGGTTAATGGGCATTCGAAATTTCGGAGCTCGATTCACTCTAAAAACGAGATTCGTAAAATAAATACTATGCCTATAATAATTTTCTGCAACGTAGTAACAGATAAGGTATGCGAAATAACAGTTCGACAGACATTTATAACAATATAATCTAAAAACATAACAGAAAGTCGCCGAAAATAACAATTAGTTCAGTATGTTGGGATGGGTATTCTCGTCAATACATATTTTATATCCTTATCTCTGCAATTTTCGAATTTTTGGTCCTTAAAACTAATGTCACTTCTGACAGAGACTGAACTCTTACCAAAAATACAAACCAGGGACTGAATACAAATTTCCAAAAAAAAAAAAAAAAGAGTGTACTGAATGAAGCTGTTGCTGACAAGTTCTTGGACAGTGAGTCTCTATCTCTTGCACTTGTAGTAGACGTGGGCTTTGGGCCGGGCCGACCCGGAACCGGCCCGAAACCGGCCCGTTAACCCGGCCCAAAACCGGAACCGGTTACCGGTTCCAGAACCGGTAACCGGCCCATTATATTTGGGCTGGGCCGGTTTTTGGGCCGCGGAACCGCGGATTGCCGGTTCCGGTTCCCGGATCCGGATCCGCGGTTCCGGTTCCGGTTCCGAACCGGAACCGGAACCGGCCCAACGGCTACAACGGCAATCTGATATTTTTTTTTAACACTGTAAAATTACAGTTTTAGTCCCAAACGAAAAATCTATAAATACCACCTCATTTTAACCATTTTAACTCACAATTACATCCAAATCTCTTCCAAACTCTCTCAAAAGCTCTCAAAAAAATCATCCTATTAATATTTAATATTATTAACATTAATAATTATTTTATTATTACTACACTACACTACTACTTACACACACTCACTTATTATTACCAATAATTAAATTATTATTTTACACTAATGGCGTCGTCATCGAGAAATCCTAACCCTCGTGACGAAGATGTTTTTATGGTTTTAGGTCACGCCGACACATTTCGGGGAAATGGCGACACCGACGAGGAGACCGATATACCGGAACCGCAACAGACGAGAGCGACCGACGAGGGACCGAGCCAAGCTTCTACGGCGAAGACAAAAAGGAAGCAACAACCGCGTGGTCGGCGGTCTAAGGTATGGAATTTTTTCGATTTAGAAATGGATAAAAATAATGCCGCTTCAGGTACCGCTTATTGCAAAATGTGCCGCCACCCCTACACAATTAAGACCGGACCGAATCAAGGTGGGACGGGCTCGATGAAAAAACACCTCCAGAGGGCGCATAACTTCGGGGACGATCTAGAGCCGGTAGGGACCGAACCCCGACAACAACAAATAAACGTAAGTACGGGTAAGAATTTTGTTATTAGTAGGGAAATTTCTAAAAAAACATTAGTTAAATTCGTAGTTATGTGTGAAGAACCCTTTTGCATTGCGGAAAGTGAAGGGTTTATCGAATTTACGAGTACGATACAACCCGGATTCCATAACGTGACCCGTAAAACCCTTAGGAAATATGTGTTAGAAACTTTTCATGAATATCAAACTAGCTTAATTAGTCATTTAGCCAACATTACGTGTAGGATTAGTTTGACTACCGATATTTGGACTAATATTACGTCGCAATCTTATTTAGTCGTCACCGCCCATTGGATAGATGAAACATGGACCATGCAAAAACGTATTCTTTCCCTAGATCCCCTAGATTCGCAACATAATGCCACTACGATATCGAACTATGTGTTGAATGTCGTTAATAAATATTGTATTCAAGATAAGATTATGTCTATCACCTTAGATAATGCTAGCGCGAACAACGTAGCGATAGGGATCCTTTCGTAGGCAACTTAGGTTACCCTTAGACGGCAAATTATTACATGCTAGGTGCGCTTGCCATATTATTAACTTGTGTGTGCAATGTACTTTTGACGAAGTTTTGGGAGATATTGTAGAAAAGTTTAAGGTAATGGTAAGTTACTTCGAGAACGCCGCATCGGAACGTCGTGGAAGCAAACCGTCCTTGCCGCCGGCCTCCCGTACAAGAAGTTTCCGTTGCCAGTCCCGACTAGGTGGAACTCGTTGTACCACCTCCTCAGCACCTTCATGCGTTACAAGGAATTGCGACGCCTTTTTGGAACGAGGCCGCGGTCGGCACCACCTCCAGGTATGAATTACGACCACTTGATTGGGATATTATAGGTTTGGTCGTGTCTATACTTGAAGTGTTCGCCGAGGCTACGGAGAAATTTTCCGGAGTTCACTACCCGATGTCCCCCTTATTCGTCCCGAACCTCTTCGCGATGTGCTACAAGTTCGTGGAGTTTCGCAACAATCCGTACTTGGGTGGTTTCATCCAAAATATGGAGCAGAAGTTCAAGAAGTATTGGGAAACCATCCCAATAGTACACGGTTTGTCGGCCATACTCGATCCTAGTTGCGGTGTTGATACATTTGATATTTTTTTCGAATATTATGCTCAGTTTCTTCGAAAGAAAGTGGACGACCAAAAGGCGTCAATTCACGCTTCTCTCCAAGAACTTTTTTCTTTTTATGCATCTGAGCAGGGACATAGCGTGGAGCAATCCGTACCAGCGAGTGAAGCCGGTTCGTCGGAAGGAGGCGGCGGCGCAATGGGACTACTACGAAGATTGAAGGCGCAAAAGACGAAGACCAAAACGCGTGCGTCGGGGTCGAACACGAATGAGATCCAGCTCTACCTGAGCCACAACTTCCAGACTCCCGAAGACTTCAACGTTTTGGCCTGGTGGAAGTCGAACGCGACTCTTTATCCGACCCTCTCCGCCGTCGCTCGAGACGTTTTAGCCGTGCAAGCGTCTAGCGTCGCCTCCGAGTCCGCATTCTCTACCTCCGGGCGAATTATCGGCGACAGACGCGCGAGCCTTAACCCGACTTCCCTCGCAATGTTAACATTATTGAAGGATTGGTATTTGGCCGAATCGAAGAACCGACGGGAGAACGCCATCGACGAGTTCCGTTCTTCCAGTTCGGACGAAGACGAAGAGGCCTCTAACATAGTTTTAATTAATAGTCAAGTCGAATAAATTGTATTTTTTATTTCGAATATTTTTTCCTTTTTTGTATTTTGTAACTTGTAAGTTTTAGATTTATTTTTCTTTCTTTATGTTTTTATTTGTATTTTTTAGGTAGTTTTTTTATTTTTTTGTACTTTTCTTATCTTTTTTTTTGTTTTTTTGGAATAAAATTTTTGGATATTTTCTAAAGAATTATTTCATAGCAAAAAAAAAATAATAATAAAAAAATAAAAAAAAATATAAACGGGCCGGTTCCGGTTCTGGAAACGGAACCGGCCCAAAATAGGCCCGGGGGTTCTTCGTATGGTTCTGGTCCGGTCCCTGGAAAATGGTTCCGGAAACGGACCGGAACCGGAACCGGAACCGAAACAGTGCCGGAACCGGTAGAACCGGAACCGGTAGAACTGGCCCGGAACCGGCCCAACCCGGCCCAAAGCCCAGCACTAACTTGTAGTATGCCATCGTCATCAGCCACAAAGGCATTTACTTTTGCTATTGCAACTTGGGTTTTTGTAGAAAGGTCAGAGAATTTCATGTATGAGCTTTCCTTATATAATAATAATAAGAATTTGGATGCAATTGGTATGTGGGAAGTAATAATGCAAATCAAATGAGCTTTATGCAGCAAATGAAAAACCAACAACAAACCCCCATGTGGCCGGCCAACTCAATCAATCTATCTTTCGAACCAATCAACTTTATCTACACGCTAAAAATAATTCCTTGTGTATTTATGATGTGTTGTATATGCAGTAGTACACATTCATATAAAAAAGTCAAAATGAATTATATATCTCTATATTCTTAAAGACGAGAGAGAGAGAGAAAGAGAGATGGCCAACTATGATCAGCTAAAGTCTGTACCTGTCTATACCTACCAAATCCAACCCCATTCATTAACTGCTTGTCTCCTTCTCAACCTCACCAACTTGGTCAAATTCAAGTGCCTCTCTTCTTCAACATTCGCCCCATACTAAGCGGGACTGTAGAAAAATTCTCTCCCTAAAAATTTTTTCTGTCTTCCTCACGCGAACCCTAGCCGCCACCCAAAAAACTCTTTCACCTTTCCCAGATTTTTCCGGCCACCTTACACGTCATTGTTGGCCGTTTTGGACCAGCCTCGGCGGTAGGTGTCGACCCCCCGCCGCCGGGATCAGACGGCGGTGGTCTGGGGTATTCTTTTAGTTTTGAATTGTTTTTTCTTCTGGTTTTTTGCAAGTGCAGCACCAAGGTCGTCATCATCCATCACTGCCCTTCCACAGTCAATCCACCGTCGTCATTATCATCCATCACTGCCCATCCCTACCATCGCTGTTTCTGGCTGTTGTCTTTCTGACAAGGTCGGCCGGTGGTAGCGCCCCTCTCGCCGTTCCCTTTTGTCGCTCGCCATCTCAACTCCGATGGCCTCTTCGTCTGCCATGTGTGGCTCTACAGCATCGTCTGCAACCACCAATTTCTTGGCCCCCAATCTCTTTCCAGATTTGATAACCCTGAATCGTGACTATCCGACGTTTGAGAAGAAGTTTGACACGGCAGCCTTCAACTCCCTGATGCAGTGTGTGCAAGCTGGCCAGACGCCGGATGTGAATACCCAGGTCTTTGCACCGCCCATTGTGACCGCACCGCTTGTTGTGAACACCCAGGTCAGCACACCGCCTATTGCGAATGCCCAGTTTACCGCACTGCTTGCCCATGTAGAAAATAACCGACCGCGTCGATTCACTGACATGGAGCTACCATTGCGAGGCGATCCGAATCTCACGGGACTTCAGCGCGCGGGGACACCCCCTCCACCACGAGATATAATTTTCAGGACTGATATTTCAACGGACGGGTCGGATTCAGAGAAGGAACCTGGCCCTATCTCATCGCCAGTCCCGGCAGCGCCTACTCGGAATGGTATGGATCGTACCGTTAGAACTTTGTCGCCACCGCCGAAGACACCTGAAGAGCAACCAAAGAGGCTGCCACACCCATCCTTCACTGAAGTTGTCCAGGGAATCACACAGAATGTTATCGGGTCTGGAGTTAGAAACCCAAATCGAGTCCAACTACAATACATACCGCCACAGCTAGTCGAAGGTGATGTAGTCGTTAAGTTATCATGGGACACCGCGATTAAAAGGACTTGCTCGATGGACTCATACATTGGTTGGCTACTTCTTGGGCCGTAGACCGTTTTACCCTATGGCAGAAAAATTCTTTCGTTCAATATGGCCGGAGCTAGTCGAGGTAAGATCAACCTCGTCGGGCTTTTTCAAGCTGCGCTTTAAAACGGCAGTGGCCATGAACGAAGCGCTTGAAGGAGGCCCATGGCTATACCAAGGACAGCCCCTCTTCCTTCAGCTATGGCGACCGGGGATGACGCTGGAGAAAAAAGACCATCGCGAGGTTCCTACCTGGGTTCGTTTTCGTAATATTCCGTCAGAATTTTGGACACCTGAAGGCTTGAGTCCCATTGCTAGTGCCATTGGAAAGCCACTATTTCCTGACACGATGACATTGAGCATGGAAAGGATTGACTACGCCCGTGTTTGTGTAATGAAGAAGATCTCGGAACCTTATTTGAACCACTTTACAATCGACGTGCCATTGCCAAATGGAGAAAGCGCAGGCTCCATCACCATTAAAGTGGAATACGAGTGGCGACCTGTACCGTGTGACCTTTGCTCGTCCTTCGCTCATGGGAAAAGCAGCTGCCCGAATAAACCGGCCAAGAGCCAACCGCATCGAGTCGAAGCGCCTCAAGCTGCTGTCCGGCGGCCGCCTCGACGTGAATGGCAGTCCATCCGTAAAGAGCAAAAAAATGAACGGGCGAAGCAGAAAAATGAGGGAAGACAAGTTGGAAATGAACCAAGGTCAGCCCCGCAAAATGACCCACGAGGAGGCCCTCAAAGCGAGCCACAAACAGCCCCTCAAAAAGAGCCAAGACGAGCACCTCATTTGGGGCCCAAAGTGCATACAACAACGCCTCAAAATAGTGAAACAAATACGTTTGCAATCCTCCAAGATATTGATGAAGACGATTCTGTTCTTATGGTAAGAAACGACATTAATACATTGGCGACCACTGTCGAGGGCCTAAACAGCACCCTTGTGATGTGTGATCCATGATCCCTGTCGCTACTTGGAATGTTCGTGGTCTAAACAAATTAGACCACCAAAGAGGGGTGCAGGATTTGCTTCAAAAATTCAGATTGAAAATGGTTTGTTTAATTGAGACCAGAGTCTCTATTCAAAACGCAGCTTCCATTTCTAATTCTATACGTGACTGGACTTGGTTCTTTGATTACGATGGCGGACCGGGAAACCGCATATGGCTTGGATGGGATGCTAGGTACATAACGATTTCTATTGAATACCTCATGACTCAGATGATTCATTGCAAAATTCGATGGCTACCAACCAATGTGGAGTTCTACATCACCTTCGCTTACGGAAAAAACTTGAGGAATGAGAGACGTGATCTCTGGGCAAAACTTACTACGTTATCACGAGTGCATGCAAACGAACCATGGCTCGTCATGGGGGATTTTAATGCTATTCTTGGACCGCATGAAGCTCGAGGGGGTACGACTACTCAGGGAGACTGATGATATGCAAAGATGTTTTATCGAAGTGGATCTTTTTTCCCTACCGAGAGTTGGACCCTTCTTTACATGGTACAACCAACAACGTGGTGCAAGAGGAGTTTGGCGACGACTGGATAGAATGGTTGCAAATCCGATGTGGTTCTCCCACTTTTCTGACATACGATATCGATGTGACGTACCAGCTACGTCGGATCATAGTCCACTTATCTTGGAACCGCGGAACATCCAACAGCAACGTGGGGCTTGTTTCCGCTTCGACAATTTTCTCACGAGAGACGCGCAATTCCTGACCTTGGTGAAACACGCGTGGAGTGAACGAGTTCAAGGCTACCCAATGCACACTGTTGTCACCCGTTTGAAGAAAATTAAGCCTATGCTGAAGCACCTCAGGCGCACTAAAGGCGACTTGGTGGCAAATGTGGAGGTTGCGCGCAAATTCCTTGAAATTGCTCAAGAATACACGACTATCTACCCACGAGAAGATCGCTTCTATATCTTGGAGCGCATATGCCGTATTATTTATGCTAGAACTATCGACATGGAACGCGCCTTCCTCTCGCAGCGTGCCAAAGTTCACTGGTTAAAGGAAGGAGATCATTGCTCCTCCTTTTTCTTTAAAAAGATGGCGATGCGTCGGGTTGCGAACAGAATTTTCTATCTAGAGGGTGAAGACGGTTCCATCATTGAGGGTGAAGATGGTGTTCGCGAGGAACTACTTCGCTATTATAAAATGCTCCTTGGGCAGACTATAAGGACTTCACCTGCGCAGCTCACCATCGGTAATTACCTACCACGAAAACTGAACCAAACCGATGCAATTGATATGGTTCGGCCTATCCAGCCGGGTGAGATTAAAGATGCTCTTTTCTCCATCAAAGATGAAAAGGCGCCTGGCCCAGACGGCTATACGGCGGCGTTTTATAAGGCGGCGTGGGATATTGTGGGTATCGACATCACACATGCGGTGCTTGAATTTTTTAGGACAGGATTCTTACTGAAAGAACTTAATAGCACCTTGATCACTCTCATCCCGAAGGGGGACGCACCGCGGAAAGCTTCAGATTTTAGACCTATCTCTTGCTGCAACGTGTTGTACAAAGTGATCTCGAAGGTTATCGCTAACAGAATTAAGGGCAACCTTTCCTCGCTCGTACACATCACGCAGACCGCTTTCATCCCAGGGCGACGCATTTCTGACAACATCATGCTTGCGCAAGAAATCTGCCACGGATACAAGAGCCGCCACCTCCCGGAACGCATCGCGTTCAAAGTTGACCTTGCCAAAGCTTATGCTCGATTGGAGTGGGATTTTGTCCTTGCTACGTTGCAAGGGATGAATTTCCATCCCATTTTCATTGGTTGGGTTCGGACATGCCTTACATCCACAAGATTCTCTCTGAACATCAATGGCCGAAGTGAGGGTTTTTTCGCGGGACGGCGAGGATTGCGCCAGGGCGATCCTATCTCACCTTATTTATTCACGCTTGCAATGGAGGTTCTGTATGGTATTCTTAAGGAAAGGACTGCCCATAATCCGAACTTTCGGTATCATTGGCGTTGTGAAGCCACCGAGCTATTTATGCTTACCTTTGCGGATGATATCCTTCTTTTCTCGCATGCGGACAACGATTCTATTGGTACACTTAAGACTGGTCTTGATGAGTTTGCGGCTCTCTCGGGTCTCCAAGCTAATCCTCTAAAAAGTGAGATGTACGTTTCCAAGCGTGCTGAGCATCTTATTCCCAGTCTTCAGGCTGTTATGGGCTATCAAGTTGGCGCTCTGCCTGTTCGTTATCTTGGCATACCTTTGATCACGACACGACTCTCTACTCAGGATTGCTCCCCATTACTACGGACTGTTGATCGAAGATTGGGCTCCTGGATGAATCAATCCTTATCTTATGCAGGAAGAGTTCAGTTGATAAAATATGTACTTTTGGCAATCCATATTTACTGGTCCGGCGTCTTTTTACTCCCCAAAGGCGTCATCAAAGATATTGAGAGCCGTATCAGGCGCTTCTTATGGCGGGGTTCCACTTCAAAGGTTGCGTGGGCTGATGTGTGTCTACCCAAATCAGAGGGAGGGCTAGGCATTCGTTCCATCGAGGTTGATAATCGTGCTCTCCTAATTCGGCATCTATGGCGACTCCTCTCACGAGACCCAAACTCGATTTGGGTATCTTGGATCACCAACACCCGTCTTGCGCGTGCTTCGATTTGGACAGTTCGAGCATCAGCTAGGGCAGCATGGAGCTGGAATAAGCTGCTCAAACTTCGTCCGACTTTGCGCTCTCTTATTTCTTGCGAGGTTGGTAATGGTGAGTCCATTTACTTATGGCTCGATCCTTGGCTCTATACCGAGCCTCTTGTTGATCGGCATCCATGTGGTCCAGTGGTTATGGGGATACCCCTAGACTCTCGTCTTAGTAGGGTGATCGATGCAAATGGATGGAACTGGCCTGCGAAATCTACTGATGAATACTTGACTGCGGACCTCCCTGTTGTCCGAGCCCATATGTCGGATCGTTATCGATGGCTGGGCTCATCGGATGGTTTATTCTCTACCTCTTCTGTCAGAGAGGCCATCAGGTATCGGTGCGATAAAGTCCATTGGGCTGTACTCTTTGGAGGTCCCCTTTGCATCCCCCGTCACGAAGTTATCCTCTGGCTGGCTATAAGAAAAAGGGTGGCGACAAGGGATCACCCGTGGATTGCGGCAGCTGCCAGATCGACAGAATGCTTACTGTGCAATGGAGGGGAACAGGAATCCGTAGAACACCTATTCTTCGAATGCACCTACTCCTGGCGATGCATCCAGCTCTTGAAGTACAAACTCCGTTTCATGTGGCCCTATCGTGGATGGGACATGGGTATTACTTGGGCGGCGGCAAAATGGCGTGGAAAGCATCTTGTCCATCTCGCTAACCGGCATATGCTTGCCTCACTTGTTTATCACTTGTGGCAGGAACGCAATAGGCGATGGAAGATTGGATCTTTTCGAGCTGAAGACCTTCTGGTGGCAGATGTCATTGGGACGTTTTGTACACGTTTGGATACGATGCCCCCGAAGTACTCTTTCCAACTCCTTGCCTTGAGGCGGCTTTGGAGGATTGCTTGGTAGATCTTGGCACTGTTTTTGACGATGCGAAGATTGGTGAATTGCTTTGTAGGACGGTGCTAAAGCGATGCGCTGGGATGTGACGGCTGAATGAAAGAGGGAGTTTCTCTAACTTTTGTCTGTTCATTTTGTCTTCCCTTCATTTTGTGCCCTGTTCTTTTCTTTGTTGTGTCCTTGCAGGTTGCCTTGGGCGGGAGGGGGCTGTTGGTACTACATCTGGTGCCAGGAACCCGTTGATTGAAGAGTGGTTGTAGACGCCTACCTCTGCCTTTCTTCTGTTGTGTTTTTTTCTCTTTTTGGCTTGAGTCTCGTTGGGACCTTGTGGGTTGTTTGGGCTGTCTTTTTTTTGGCTTGGTTTTGTGCTGTCTGGTCGGTAGAATGATACCGCTGTAACTTTACTCCTATTTTCTTTCTTTCTTTTAGTGAAAATTCCAAAAAAAAAAAAAAACATTCGCCCCATACTCTCTATCTCTCTCTATCTGTCCTCTCTATATATATAGTTATATGCATTATTTGTGTCTTAACTTAACGTAGTTTACTTCTCTGTATTTACAGTCATTCTTTCATCTGCCCCACCTCACCTCGTTCAACTATATATACGCGTCTGTGTGTGCGCGCACTGTTAAACACTGCTCTATGAGATCTACACCCTAAGAAAAGCCATCTCTTTCGTTTCAAGAAATAAGTTCTCGAATACATATATATTGTTTTATCAAGAAAATTTTGATAATGGGAAGGTCTCCTTGTTGCGAAAAAGAACATACAAACAAAGGTGCGTGGACTAAAGAAGAAGATACGAGGCTCATCAACTACATACGTGCTCATGGCGAAGGCTGTTGGCGTTCTCTCCCTAAAGCTGCAGGTAATAAATAGAAGCATAACTATTAGCTTTGGCTTGTGTTGTGCCTCCTTTATTAATTGTCTCTTATTACATTCGTTGATTCTTTTCTTATTATTTTTCTTTGTAGGATTGCTAAGGTGTGGCAAGAGTTGCAGGTTAAGGTGGATAAACTACCTTAGACCTGACCTCAAAAGAGGCAATTTCACTGATGAAGAAGATGATATCATTATCAAGCTTCATAGTCTCCTTGGAAACAAGTATGTATATGAATTATGATCATCATTTTCAGCTTATGTAATAGATTTTATTGTATCGAGAAAATAAATTTAAAAAAAACTCTCATTTTGATTTCGCAGATGGTCGCTTATAGCTGGTAGATTACCAGGAAGAACAGACAATGAGATAAAGAATTATTGGAACACGCACATAAAGCGAAAGCTCATCAGCCGTGGCATCGACCCTCAAACCCACCGTCCAATCAACTCCTCCGCCGCGCGCTCGTCTCCTAAAAAATCCACCGCCGCCGCGTCAGGCGGCGCCAGCCGCAAGCCCCCCGCCGACAGTAGTATCAGAGGTGGACCAGACAGTAATAATTATATCATGCTGTCGTCTCCTTCATCGCGCGACGGCGGCAACGGCAGCACCACCACAGAAGAATCGCGGACGGATTCCAAGCCTCCGACTCCGCGGCCGCCGCCTACGGCGACGGAGAACGGTGAAGCACTTGACTTAGAGCTGTCGATTGGGCTGCCTTCGCTGACGTATGAGAAAGGCGCTGTTGTTTCTAACCTCAGTAGTTCGTCGCCGTCGTCGTTTGGTGAGTCTAAAGCTTTCTACGACTTCTTCCGAACGCCGGCGACGGAGATGGCTCCGGCGATTTGATTGTGTTGCTCCGCCGTGTAACAACTGTAGATCCATTATCCAGGCGTTTTGACTGTGATTCATTATTACCTACTTAATCAGGGTTGAAATGTTAATTAATGATCCGTGATGACTTTTTATTTTTATTTTCATTTATAATTTCATCTTATGGATTTTTCATGCCTTTTCCTTGTAAATTGCAACTGACATAATATAAGATTACGAATCATCACATATATTTTTTCTCAAAAAAATGTGTAAGAGGAAGTATAAGTCATATACTAATAGATTATCAGCTGTATTAAAAACGTTTGAGTACTCTTAATTCAGACAGGCATGACCCATGAAGCTTAGACGACGATCAAAGTCCACGGGTTATAAATTTATAGACAATTACTTTTAAGTTTCAACACCTGTAAGAGTGTGACATAATTATAGTTTATTTTTGTTTATTCTTCTTTGTAGATAATTCTCGCAGTTGTAATTTTAAATACCCAATTGAATAAAATTTTTTCACATATGTATCCATGTCATAAAATTTTACAGATAGGCACCCAATTTAATTTTTACCAGTTTCTTTAGGCATGTCATACCTTCCTGTGTGTATATTGCGTATCATAACACGTTGATATAGGGTACCCAAATATAGCATATGTCGTATCATTTTCTGTTATATAGGACACCCAAATGTGTTGATATAGGGTACTCAAATGTGTTGTATGGTGTACTTTCGGGGATCGGGTACCTATTTGCAAAAAATTTATTCTGTTAGGTACCTACATATAAAAAAATTTCTGACAGGGTACTAAATTACAAGTTTTTATCCAAATAGGTACTTATGTGTAATAATCCATTTTAAAATAAATATTCAGATAAAGCTAACATCCCCATCTAATCTTCCTGTAAGTTGTATTAATCTAATCCGCACAAAATATAATAATATATCTAAAAAGAGATCACCCTATATATAGATATATATATATATATATATAATATATATATCCATCTTCCCCTTCTCTAGTAAAACAATACTTCGATTTCTTGGCGATCTTTATACATATATGGCGTAAATATGCAGTTGACTATCACCTAACAATTGATTTATTTTGATATTGCTCGAACTATACACCGGTCTCTAGTTTTCATAAACATATATTTAAAATCCTCTATAATAGAATGCACATGGCATTAGTTTATTTTTCAAATAATTAAGAATATATTAGGAGCTTTTGGAATCTAATTTTTTTGTGCATGTGTTCTCACCACAAGTTTCGGGCATATATGCCTCTTACCTAATAATACCTAAATACATCTCACGTGGAGAGAGAGAGAGGGAGAGAGAGGGAGAGAGAGAGAGAGCGAGAGAGAGAGAGGGGGAGAGAGAGAGAGAGAGAGAGAGAGAGAGAGAGAGAGAGAGAGAGAGAGAGAGTGAGAGAGAGAGAGAGAGAGATTTCTTTTTTGACAAAATTAAAAAAAAAAAATTAAAGTGTATTAAGGCAGATAATAAGACGTTAGGTTCACAAAACCACATGAGACGATTAGGAGAATCAAGAACATTTGGCATTTGTTGGATGGGTAGGCACACAACTCTTTCAAAAGGTGATAAAAGTAGTAAAAAATAGAAGTTCGGGAACTGAAAATGAAATACTTTAAAATAGATACATATAAAAACTGTTGGTTAGTCATGTTCACTTCCATGTGCATTTCATATGATTAATTTGAGTTTTATATTAGGCCAGCCAACCACTACCCGTTTTGTTCAATTATAGATAATAAATTCAATCTGTAAAAAAGGTTTGAAGATACAATCGGTGCATGAATACAAGAACTAATTTCAAATTGATTAATAACTATATAGAATTTGCTGTGTGAGATTGCATGTGCCATCCATCCATAGCAGAAGTGACAAGTCGTGTGGGAACTTATTCGAATCATTTGTTAGATCATTTTAATTAAATTTTTTATAATCATAATATTATAGTACAACATAATAGATCAGTGTCAGCAACTAGCAAGTGGGAGAATTAGGCAAAGAGATAAGGGAAATGTCTTACTTTTGGAGTTCAAGAAGATTAAATATAGTTTCACTGAGTTACATGTAGAGCCGTCAAATGGGCCCGTGGCCCGCGGGCCGGCCCGCCCCGCCCCCCAAAAAGGGCGGGCTGGGCTGGGATATTTTAGGCCCGCCCAGAGGTGGGCCTAAACGGGCCAGCCCGCGCGGGCCGCGGGCTTGGCGGGGCGGGCTGGCCCGCGGGCCAGCCCGCCAGTTTAAATAAATTATATATATTTTATATCATATATTATGTTTAAATATATTAATTTAATAGTTAATGATTCCTTAATTATATCATAATTAATAAGATATGTATTTATAAATATATAATTAATACATTATTTTATCCATAATTTATTATTAAATACATTAATTAACAAAAGTAATTAATAAATTAAATTATAAAATGAAAATACAAAAAAAATAAATATTTTTTATATGCGGGCGGGCCTGGCCCGCCTGGCCCGCGGCCCGCCGCGGGGCGGGGCGGTCCCTGATTTTTTAGGCCCGCCAGGTGGCGGGCCAGCCCGCCCCGCCCCGCCAAGTGGCGGGCTTTGGCGGGCGGCGGGCCAACCCGGCCCGGCCCGCCATTTTGACGGCTCTAGTTACATGTCCTTGATGCACATTTTTACAAATATATATTATTTATTTATTAATTTGTTATTCCGACCCATTAACAAGACGAACCTAAATTAGTCAAACTTATTACAAGATACAAATAGCCTGAAACACTTTATTCAAAAAATATTATTATGAAGAAGAAAACGGCAATTATACTTAACAATACGTAAGGAACTTGCATTTATGGGCTGGTGGGTAGAGCTGTCAAATTGGCGGGGCACGGCGGGCCCTAAAAATAGGAGCCCGCCCCGCCCCGCGGCGGGCCGCGGGCCCGGCGGGCCAGGCCCGCCCATTACAAAAATAATTAATATTATTTAATCTAATTTAAAACTTTTAATTTATTAATAATTTATTATTAATTGTTGAATTTATTAAAAAAATTAGATAGAAATATGCAATTAATTATTTTTTAATTAATAAACATGATAATAATTAGATGATTTATTAATTAAATATCTAATTAACTTAATATTTATTATAGATTTAGTATATATTATATAATATATATAATACCTTAAATTGACGGGCCGGCCCGCGGGCTAGCCCGCCCCGCCCCGCCAAAGCCCGCGGCCCGCGCGGGTTGGCCCGCTCAGGCCCGCCCTTCAGCGGGCCTAAAAAATTGCGGCCCGCCCCGCCCTTTTGGCGGGGCGGGGCGGGCCGGATTGACAGTACTACTGGTGGGTAGTGTTTGGTAGCCACGATGACGTGATACATTAAATTTCAATTTCTCTTCCTCTTCCCTAATAAAATTAATTCAATTTTAATTAAACGAAGCTGATTTAATAGGGGGTGGGGATCCTTCTAATTTCAAACTAAAATAAATGGAAGAACAGCCTATATACCTCAAAATCGTCATTTGCCCGAGACAATTTTACAAGAGCATTCAACATCAACTTCTAACAAAGCCCAAGAAAAGGCCTAAAACTTAAAACAAATATTGATTTTATTGATGAACCTTTTTTTTTCGAAAATTTTATTGGTGAACTGAAGGAACGAAACTTAAAAGGTTTAAAATAAAAACATCTGCTGCTAACGTATTATATAATACAGGAAGGAAACGAAATCTGATCAACGAGTCCATGATGACGATCTCTTGATGACAGGCTTCATCTGCTTGTCTTCTACGAGCGATATCATTCCCAAGTGCGAAGGATCTTCTAACATCATCTTCGCAACTAAGTACCCAGCAATAGACCAAGTCTGATACTTCCTCGCTTGTTTTCCCACAAACCTCCCCAGCTTTCCGTCGTAGTACTCCGGCCACCCATCCTTTGCCAGCCTACTCTCCGCCAATTCGATCGCCCGCCTGGCAATCTGCGGCCGACCCGTCTTTAACGCAGCCGTCAATAGCCAAAGAAGCACTGCATTTGATCCTTTCATCAATTAATGGCCATAAATGAAGTTGCCTCTTTAGTTTATTAATTGACTATGAAAATGTGAATAGATGAGTGACAGTGAGTCAAATTGAACCAACTTTTTTTTTTTTTTTTTCGAAACGATAGCTTGCATTAATAACAAAGATACAGAGCTAAATAGCCCAAGGGGTCTCACCGATACATCATCAACCGGGAGAACAAAGACTCACAAAGGAGCACTACACAAACCCCACAAGGGGGAACAACACTCCCATACAGGGAGAAAAAAGTCCACAAGGGACACAAACACCGACAGAAAACAAAACCAATTATCTAAAAACCCAAGATCTAAAGAACCTATTACAGACAAAGCTATTAAGCTAAATCTACGATACTCCTCACTTTCTTCGGCCGTCGACTTCTTGGTTTTGTCTTCATCGGACTGAGGGCTCCACAAGGGAGAGAAGGACTCCTGCCTGACCGGCGGTCAGGAGAGACGAGGTTCCCAGACAGTAGTGGGCGGGGTTGGCGGCAGGGTTGGTGGCAGGCGGATGACCGGGGCGGGGCGGGGCGGAAGCCGGCAGGGCGGATGCGGGGCGAGAGGCGACCGGCGTAGGGCAGGCGATTGCTGAAAAAAAAAACAAAACAAAGAAAACATAAAAAGAAAAAAAATAGATAAAAATCGAGCTCCCCCAACCTCCGTCGGTCGGAGGGAGGTTGGGGGAGGAAGAAAGTCGCAGATAGAGAAGGCAAGGAGAGTAGAAGGAAGAGAAGGGGAAAGGAGGGGAGGGAGGGAGAGGAGGCGGCGGCTAGAAGAAGGTAGGGTTTTTTGTAGAGAGAAGGGGGAGAGAATGGGGAAGAGAGAGAGAGGATATTTTGCCACAACCGTCTAATTGAACCAACTCTTTAACCATGTTGGAAATTGAGGTATTCGTCTTAAAATTAATTGGTGATAGGTGAAGTTGACTGTCCCCATCGGGTTAGTCAAATGGCTTGGGGATGGTCAGATCATGGGTTCAAACCCTACGACGATCGTATGTGAATATGAGTTATGATCTCAGGGTTTGTGATGTAAGCCCACAGCCCGGTTGAGTGGGAACACTCTAGGATTAGGCCAGAAGGAAAAAAAAAAAGGAGATAGGCGAAGTTGACTATTGAGAATATTTTAATCGATTACGAAAGCTTGATTTCATTCGACGTGGGACATTTGTATAATCTCACCTGGCCAGGAGCCGCCGTTGTGGTAGCTCCACCTGGTGTTCTTAGGGTCGCATCCCGTGACTATCCTCCACTCGTGGCTCTCGATGGCGGGAAAGGCGATCTTGAGGGGCATGTCGCCGACGAGCTCCTCCCATCGAGCCTCGATGAGGTCCATGATGGCGGAGGACTGCTCGGGGGTCGCGAGGGAGGAGAGCACGGCTACGCAGTTCCCCAACGCGAACCACCTGAAGTCCATCCTGGCGGGGCTCACGTTCCCCACGAAGAAGCCTCCGAGGGTCGGCATGAAGTCGAAGACCCACTCGGGGATGGAGTCGGGGATGACGTTGAACTTGTTGACCGCCGTGTGTGAGTACTCCTCCGTCTTGAATCGGTACACGTCGTTCAGCTGCTGGAAGTCGACCCAGAAGTAGCTCCTCATGTGGTAGCTCAGCGCGTGCAGGCGCTTCACGATCCTGTCCACAAACTCCTTTCCCTCCGCGTCGTGCTTCATCATCAGCAAGGCGCACCTCAGCGCCATGAAGAAGAGGGCTTGAATCTCTATGGGATATCCGTACACTCCCTGCCAATTAAAACTTCCGTTATCGTTAAGCAGATAAGTCGGGACATAAAAAATACCCATTAAAGACCAACTGAATCTTCCAATGGATCCGAGTATAAAAACAACTGATCCAATGGGTATTATATAATAGTCATTTTTGAAATAAATCCACTTACCATTCTGCGGTCGACCATGGAGCAACCGTCGGCGCACAGAAGGGTCGGGAAAGTGTCGAACCCTTCGGACAGGCACAGGGTGAGGATGAGCCTCATTCCCTTCTGACACTCGGGAGTCTCTGACAGCGTCAAATCTCCCGTGGACTTTGTGTATGCGCGGAGGAGGATGATCCACCAGAACCCAGAGTCGACGGGGGCCACCCTTCCTATCGCGCTCTCCCCGAAGTCCGCCGCCATGGAATCCGTCCTGCGAACGGGGTCGTGGAGCACCTTGAAGCTCGCGGGCATGACTCCCTCGCCGAGCTTGAACCTGTCTATCCTCTTCTCCCAACTCTGAAGCTGAAGCGTCCTCAGAAGAAAGTTCTTCACCACGTCGGGCTCGCCGTTCATCAGGAACGCCAGCCCGCTCGGCACGAAATCTCTCACAAAAACCTGAGTTTATTTCAATCATGTCATAGATGGATAAGGAAAAACAAAAAGAAAAAGAAAATCATATAGTCCTGACCGCTCAACCAGCTATGAGCTTATGCCGCACATTTCGGGGAAGGGACTAGATCTCCATGGAGTAGTTGAACACGTCCCAAATTTACCCAACACGATAGATAGTCATGGAATAACACCCCGTGGACATACCCAAAAAATTGTGGGTGGGGGATTCAATCCCACGATAGTTTAATTTATGCTTAAAACTAAGGAAAACTAATTTATTCGCCAAACACAGTGTAAGTGTCATACCTGATCGTAATTTAGGACCTCCTCGGAAGAGTGATCGTAGGCGGCTATGGTGCCGACGGGCTGGCCGCGAAAGTAGACGAGCGAGCGTCGAAGGGCTTCCCAGGCTTCGGCGACCATCGGGTGGGGCTGAAAGCAGCTCGTTGCGTAAGAGCCGGGGGGAGAGTCCAAGGCTGACCGCACGGGCGAATAGGCACCGCTTTCGTGGTTGTCCCTTGTTAGGCCGGCGGATAGCTCGCTGAGAGACCTCTCGTCGTACGATCTCTGCCTATATATGCTTAGTTTGGGCTTAATGCTGAGCAGTTTCGAGAGGTCGTAGTCGTCCATGTCCGATAGAGAGCACTGCGAGCTTGCGCTTCCGAGGCCTATTTGACCGGCGATTGTTCGACCTTTCGGCCCGTCGAGAATTGGAGTAGTAGCAGTAGCGTCCATTGTATCGGTTTTCGACATACCAAACTCAATGTATTGTATTCTGCATCAAGTGAGTGCATGTAAGCTTATGAATGACAATATTGGCAGATAAAGAGAAGGGTTAAAACTTTTTAGGCTCAACATGTCAAGATGGCAAATGCATTGCCACGATTCCAATAAAATAGAAAGCTGAGCTGTTAGATCCGCAAAATATTCATCTCGGAGAAAAGAGAATGGAAAATGCACAGAAACGCAAAGGGTCTTTGATAAGCGCATCTTAATCTGCGGGCCACTCTACGGATCTAATCTAAGTCTGCGAACATACCTTTGAGTAGATTATTCAAGAACATAAGGCGATAACCTAGCTTCAAGAGCTGCGATATTGTTGTAGTAAATTACGTGAGAGTTTACGATGGAAAGAAAATGGAGAAGAGAGAGAAGAAAAATCATGGTGGCAGATGGTGATAAATTTATAGATCAATGCATCATCCAACCCCAGAAAAGAAAGTGTACATTAGATTTAGATCATAAGTGTGAGAGAAAGAGAGAAATAGAGTAAAAAGAAAATAAAATAAAGACGAGAGATTTAACGTTCCTTCCGTAGAATAGTGATACAAAATTTTATCTAAATTTAAATTTCTTGTGATATAACATGCCATGTTACAATCGGATTTGATTTCTTTTTCCTTTTTCTTAATCTTTAAGCCAAACCATGCTTCTTTTATCCTCAAGCAAGATGCAGAATGAATATCGACAGTTTTTCCTATATAAAATATCAATATATTAGATGAAGTAGCAAATCGACTTTCCTCTGTGGAGACCGAGAATGTAATTCCGAAGCATGGACAAATTTGACGCTAGTGCTTGGAAACAAAGAATAACGAAACTGTCCTTTTGTTTAAGCAAAAAACCGCCATCTCTACTGACGAATTCATGAATAGCGACGATTAGAACGAAGACTCAACAAAGTTGAAGAGCGTTTTTCAATCAGAAGTCGTTGAAATTTTAGTTCTTAACGCATTGCCTTAACCAACAAATCCATCCCCAACTGTTCCGTTAAAACGCACAAAGTCGCGCCTATAAACGACACAGAAAAATTCTTTCTCCCCAAATATTCAAATTGAAACCCTAAACCTAGCCTGCGTATAATCGAATCGATGGCGAGAGCAACCTCCTCGAGACAATCGACCCATTCCCTCGCCAGAGCCGAAGCCACGGCCACCACCACCGTGACAATTGAAGCTGGGTCGTCCTCCGATCAGCAGCAGCCGCAGATCACGGAATCGCTGGTTTTGAAACTCAGGCGCCCGAAGAAGAAGGTGGCGCCCGAAGAAGAAGGTGTCCTGGAAAGAAGGAACCGTGAACAACGAGTTCATGAACAAGAAGAGCTCGAAGAAATGCTGCATATTCCAGAAAGAGAAGCCTTTTGACGAGGATGATTCTGATTGCGAAGAAGACGACCACGACGATTGTGGAGGCAAGGGCAAGGATGAAGATCATCACGGAGGAGCTGGTCCAGGGATTCGTTGCATCGGAGCATAGGTAGTCTGTTTCCAATCTCATTATTGTTGTTAATTTTCGCATCTCAATTGATACGTGGATTCTTTTCTACCGAAATATCGTAGTCACAAAGAGCAATTTATCGACACCCCACGATGTGCGAATTTTCTTTAGGACCATCATATTGATTCTTCTGCTTCAGTTGATTGACCCTTTGCATACAGCAGTAATTGATCAGCAATTGTATGAGTTTGGATTTTGGAGTCCCAGATTTCTTCGAGGCGATAAATTTCGTTGCTTGTTTCATCATTAAGTTTCATCAGTTGATGAAGCACAAACATGTCCTGTGTCGGCCTGCCTAAAATGCTGCCAAATTTACAATCTTGGAGAAACGCTTACACGTGCTTGCCCAAAGTATCACATCATCTTTTGTCAGCAAAATTCATCTCTGTTTATGCAAAAACGGAAACCAGCAATGCTACAGTTGTAGAATTGATGACGGATGATGCTAGCAGCTTGTGTGTCGAACAATCTGTATGTTTGTAACGTATGATGGGAACCTACTGTGAAAATGGTTTCGATTCGATGATGTTAATCAACCGTCCCTTTCACACGAACAGTGAAGGCACTAAGACTCCAGGCTCAGATTGTCCTTTATCGGCGTCCTCGTTAAGCCTCGGCTCGGTGAAGACCTGAAATCGGCAGCCCAGTACTCACAGCCCTATTTCCCGTCGGCGGTACCTCCACACGTTCTATCAGGCCCGTCACACTTCCCGTCTGAACTGAAAACCCTCCCCTTCAGTCCGACGTCGTCCGCCGACACAAAGTGGCAGGACGAGACAAACACGAGCAGGGAGACGGCGGTCACAACACAGAGATCCTCGCTCACGCTCTCTCGCACTCAGATACAATCCACACAGGAAATTTCGAGAGAGAGAGAGAAGGGTCCAGAGAGAAAAGAGCTATGCCACTTTAGGAAAAGATAACCACTGTCGAAGAAGTCATGAGGGGGCTCTTAGTAGTGGCAAATGAATGGTCATGATCTAAGCCCTAGATCCGACGGTCCACTTTAAAAGGCCACCAAAGAGGACCAAGCAAAGACGGGAAGGTGGGCTGGATGCATGGGCTTGAGATATGGGCCAAATTCCCAACATTTCTCCACCGATTTGGCCCACCACCGAATACCGGACAGCTTGAGGGAAACCGGAGGACTTTCATCATTGCCTTATGACACCTGCACTTTTCACAGAGTTAGTACAAGCGACAACCAAACAGCAAACACATAGTATGCCACCAAACACTCAACAACAATGAACACATCAATCACGTGTCACAGTTCAACGTTCTCATGCATGATCTAAATTTCTCTACAGGAAGGCACTTAGTTCCCATATCAGCGGGGTTAAACTCTGATGCAATTTTTTTCAAGACTTACTAAGCCTTTAGACACAATATCACGAATGAAATGGAACCTAACGTCTATATGCTTAGTGCGATCATGAAAAACAGGATTTTTACACAATTGAATCCCGGATTGACTATCGGAAAACACAACAACACCCTTATCAAGAAAACTAATTTCAGATAATAGGCCTTTCAACCAGACGGCCTCTTTCAAGGCCTCAGTCACAGCTACATATTCAGATTCGGTCGTAGACAAAGCAACTATATGTTGTAGTTGTGATTTCCAACTCACACAAGAGCCACATAAGGTAAACACATACGAAGTCGTTGATTTTCTATTGTCTCTATCATTCGCATAATTGGAATCAACATAGCCAACAAGCTTAACACCCTCAGAGCACTTAGCAAATTTCAGACCAACATGCATAGAACCTTTCAAATAACGTAACAGCCATTTAAGAGCTTCCCAGTGAGGCATACCCGGATTAGACATGTACCTACTCAAGCAACTCACAGCATATGCAATATCCGGCCTAGTGCTAACCATAAGATACATCACAGAACCAATTGCATTCGAATAAGGCACATTCTTCATCACATCAATTTCAGAATCAGTCTTGGGAGATTGATCCTTACTTAGCACAAAGTGGGCAGCAAGCGGGACATTCACGGATTTTGCGGACGACATAGAGAATCTACTCAAAATCTTCTCAACATAAGAAATTTGATTAAGAAAAATCACATAGTTTTTCCTATCACGAACAATGTTCATTCCAAGAATCCTTTTGGCATCCCCAAGGTTTTTCATATCAAAATTATCACTAAGACATTTTTGAACATGCTCAATAGACTTAATGCAAGGACTGACCAAAAGCATATCATCAACATAAATGAGCAGAAAAATAGGAATAGAGGCATTTTCTTTAAAGTACAGACAATGGTCATAAGAACTCCTTTTAAACTTCAAAGAAAGCATGAACATATCAAATTTCTTGTTCCATTGCCTAGGAGATTGTTTCAAGCCATACAAGGATTTTTTCAACAAACACACATAATCAGATTTTTTATTATCCACAAAACCGACAGGTTGTTTCATATAAATTTTTTCCTCCAATTCACCATGCAAGAAAGCAGTTTTTACATCCATTTGCTTTAATTCCCAATCAAAGTGTGCAACTAATGCAAGCATGATACGCACAGTGGTGAACTTAACAACAGGGGAAAAAATCTCAATATAATCAATGCCTTCACGCTGGGTGAAACCTTTTGCCACGAGTCTAGCCTTAAACCTAACAGAGTCATTTTCTTGTTTAACCTTATACACCCATTTGCAATCCACTAAGGAACATTTATCAGGTTTAGGAACAAGAGACCAAGTATGATTCACATGCAAGGAATTAATTTCTTCTTTCATAGCATTTTTCCATTGCAAAGAATTATCCGATTTTAAGGCTTCCTCATAAGACTTAGGCTCACAATTATCAATGGACTCGAAAACACCAAAAGCATATGAAGTCATGTGAAAATCATCAAACTTAGAAGGTTTCTTATGTTCCCTTCTAGTCCTATCTCTAGCAAGTTGATAATCATGCAAATCAACATCGTTTTCAGGCAAATTTTCCACATAATCATCATGCACATCAGCATTTTCATGATTTTCAGCATGCAAATTTTCAGTTTCAGCAAGCACATTTTCATTTTCAGCAAGCACATTTTCATTTTCAGCACTTTCAGCAAGCTGATTATCAACTACAGCATGTTCGGTTTCAGTTTCAGCATGCAAATTTTCAACATTATTGAAATCACTCAAGCCGGTCAATTGCTCCACCGCATTTGGAGCATTTTCAGATTCATCAGGCAAATGAGAATTCAAACATGGCATTTCAGATTCATTGAACACAACATCCCGACTTATCACGACCTTGAAGCCAGGTACGCTTCTAAGCCACAGTCTATAACCTTTAACACCTTCAGGATATCCTAAGAAAACACATTTCATTGACCGGGGTTCAAGTTTATCAATTTTTTGATGGCAAAATGCAGCACAACCGAAAACACGCAAATTTGATAAATCAATTTCCTTACCAGACCAGATAGACTCAGGACACTTTCCATTCAAAGGCACAGAAGGCGATCTATTAATCAAATACGCAGCAGTTAAAACAGCCTCACCCCAAAACTTTTTTGAAAGACCCGAACTAGACAACATACACCTCACCCTTTCAAGTAAAGTTCTATTCATTCGCTCGACAACACCGTTCTGTTGAGGGGTGTAAGGCACCGTTTTATGCCTTTGAATACCAGATTGAGCACATAATTCATCAAACAAATTATTGCAAAATTCAAGTCCATTATCAGTCCTAAGAATTTTAATCTTTTCCCAGTTTGGTTTTCAATCAAGATTTTCCAAGTCTTAAACGTTTTAAACACATCAGATTTATTTTTCAAAAGGAACACAAAGACCTTTCTCGAAAAATTATCAATCACAGACAAGAAAAACCTACTCCCGCCATGTGTCGTAACACTAGCAGGACCCCAAACATCAGCATGCACATATTCAAGAATTTCCGAACACATAGAGGGTTTAGGGGAAGGTGAAACAGGAAACTTCACACGTTGTTGTTTGCCAAGCACACATGAATCACAAAACGGCACACATGATAATTTATCTTTACCAAAACATCCAGCTTTATGCAAAATTTCAAGACCACGGCTACTTATATGACCTAAACGTCTATGCCAAAGATCAGATTGGTCTTCATGAACAGCATTCACAGAAATTTCAGCATGTGACTCACAAGAAGTAGTGCAAAAATACAAGTTTTTCCGTTTTACAGCTTTGAAAATAACCAATGAACCTTTCATAATTTTCATTACCCCTTTACCCCATTTACCCTCTAACCCATCATCCTCAAGGGCAGCACATGATATCAAGTTATGGCACAAGTCAGGAACATGACGAACATTTTTCAAACTAAGCACATAACCGGAATCAAACTTGAGGCGCACATCACCAATACCAACAACGTCACAAAGTTTTTCATTTGCCATAGACACACAACCATGCTTAACCTCTTTGTAGTTTGAAAACAAATTTCTATATGGAGACATGTGAAAAGTGCAACCGGAATCAACTAGCCGTTCTTTTTCACAAAGATTAGAATGCATATAATTCACATCGGTATGCATATCACAAATTTCAGTAACCACAAACACATCACCAAGATTATCGTTACTTGAGACCATATTAGCATGATTGTTTTTGGATTTAGTACACTCCTTAGCATAGTGCCCAATCTCACCACAATTGTAACACTTACGGTTTCTAGGACGGGATTTAGAACGACTCTTTCCTTTTCCCTTTTTCTTTTCAGCAGATTGGGTACTATTATTATTAGCCGGCTTTTGATTTTGAGATCTATTTTGTTGCCTACCTCTAACAAAATGAACCTCACCCGAACTTCTACTCCCATTATTAGCTTTTAAATCTAGTTCTTTGCTTTTTAACCCATTCACAACAGTGTCAAGTGTCACTTTGTCCCTACCATACTTAATAGCAGACTTGACATCGCTATAAGAATCAGGAATAGCATTTAAAAGCACAATAGGAGTATAATCATCAATATGCTTATCACCAGTCAATTTAATATCCTGAACAAGTTTGGTAAACACATCAAGATTCTCATCAATTTCTTTTGAAAGATCAAGTTTGAACCGGAATCTTTCAAGCAAGAACAATTTACTCGGCAACGAGGTTTCAGTGTATAGTTCTAATTTTTCCCACAAACCTTTAGCCGAATCAAGTTTACCAACTTTCCTAAGCACAGAGTCGGACAAATTCAAGATAATAGATGAATAGGCAAGTTGATCCATTTCAGTCTTTTTATCTTCAGACTCATCGGGTGAATACGATTCATCAACAGCTTTAAAAACTCTTTGTTGAATTAGAATTCCTTTCATTTTTTGTTGCCAAATTGAAAAATCAGATTTCCCATCAAACGGGGCCAAGTTAAAAACTGGAAACGAAGCCATTGTCACAGTAAACACAACAGTGAAGCAACTTGACACAAAGTCACAGAAAATTAATTTTAACACCAAGCAACAAAAAAGAGGCACAGAACCCACAAAAGTACAAAAAATTCAGCACCAAGCAAATTTCAAGGACACTGGCAAGACGCAGCAAAAAACAAACTGAATTTAATGCTCTTCACAACAGGAACAGCTGCAGGCTCAGAACAACAGGAATAAGCACAATTAACACATAAAAGGCACGTAATTCCTAGTATTCTACCAGCTCA
This sequence comes from Craterostigma plantagineum, assembly GCA_027422505.1. Taxonomy (NCBI): domain Eukaryota; kingdom Viridiplantae; phylum Streptophyta; class Magnoliopsida; order Lamiales; family Linderniaceae; genus Craterostigma; species Craterostigma plantagineum. The sequence goes on from JAPQWV010000547.1 coordinate 198,585, forward strand.
CTTTCCCAACAGACAATCCCCGGCAAGGGGTTACCACTACTAAAGCAATAAAGTTAGGGTTCCAGCCAATATACCTGAGCGAGCCCTCAGAAGGTGCTCGTTTTACCTGTTCGCAGTGGCGACGGTCGACGCTCTGATACCACTGTTAATCAACCGTCCCTTTCACACGAACAGTGAAGGCACTAAGACTCCAGGCTCAGATTGTCCTTTATCGGCGTCCTCGTTAAGCCTCGGCTCGGTGAAGACCTGAAATCGGCAGCCCAGTACTCACAGCCCTATTTCCCGTCGGCGGTACCTCCACACGTTCTATCAGGCCCGTCACACTTCCCCTCTGAACTGAAAACCCTCCCCTTCAGTCCGACGTCGTCCGCCGACACAAAGTGGCAGGACGAGACAAACACGAGCAGGGAGACGGCGGTCACAACACAGAGATCCTCGCTCACGCTCTCTCGCACTCAGATACAATCCACACAGGAAATTTCGAGAGAGAGAGAGAAGGGTCCAGAGAGAAAAGAGCTATGCCACTTTAGGAAAAGATAACCACTGTCGAAGAAGTCATGAGGGGGCTCTTAGTAGTGGCAAATGAATGGTCATGATCTAAGCCCTAGATCCGACGGTCCACTTTAAAAGGCCACCAAAGAGGACCAAGCAAAGACGGGAAGGTGGGCTGGATGCATGGGCTTGAGATATGGGCCAAATTCCCAACAGATGATATGCATAAGTATGACACGTGGTTCTTGGAATTTATGATTTCAGGTCACACAAAATATTTTAGCTATTGTGATGGCTCGTTCTGGGCGTAAGATGGAAACTGTGGGGTGGGAACCGAACTCTGCGTAGCTTCGCCGTCTGCTAAAACAAGAAGTAACTCAGTTTCGTGCTCTAAATGATCGGGTTAGAAATGGAGAAGTTCAACTTGTTATCATTTATCATCCGTCCAAAATGCAGAATGCTTATTTTGCCAGATTCTGGTGTTGGAAAATTGATATTATTCATAGAGAAATTTTCTTTTCTTTTTAATGGTCGTCAAGAAAACTTGGAAAGAATTTCGACCGTACGATGTTTGATAAATATCTATCATCCAGCGTGAGATCAATCATGACGCGTGTCACAATTTTGCTTTAAATAAATGCAAACTCATGCTGTACTGTTTTCTATATGTAGGATGGATTAATGATTGCACTCATAGAAGCCCATCTTTTATTTTCCCTCTCCGCTGCTACTTATATAAAGCAAGTTAAACGTCAATATAATATGGTTAGAAACGGCAAGTAACAGGATATATGTCATAATAGTTTATACTCGATTTTCCAATGGCAGATTGCAAGCGAAGCATGTCCTTAGTTCTATATACGTGTACGACTCCGTGCATGAGGAGTTGCCCTAACTCGCGATTTAAGAAATAAAAAATAGAAGTCTATAAAATAAAGAAAATGTGATATATATTTCTTCATTTAATCATGAAAATGGAAAGATAAATGCTATTTATAGAAGTTGCGAAATAAGGTATGAAATTCAGGAAGCAACCCTCTTTCCTCGTGAAGGCACTAAAGCAGCCGCTTATTCGATCAATATATATCGTATGAATGAATCTTTCTTTCACGTACGTTGAATGTTGTTACATTATCTGCCAAGATTTATGACCACAATCTTTCTCCTCGTCTCACTCTCCCCCCCTAAAACCCGCAAAATAATATAAAATAATCGTTGATATTTCTGAAAAATAAATGAAGATACATAGCACTCATCCACACCGGTCAAACGTTGGGACACCAATATCTCTATATTTGGTATCTCTATATTTGGTCCCTTTACACATATGTCAATTATCTCTAAATTTAATTATAATTTATAACAATACATATAAAGTTATGCGACTTCATGACCCTTGTAATCCAAATATATAAGAAATATAATCCCACGTACAATGCATCAATGACTGGGAACACAATAATACTGCATCGTCATCAATGGCCATCAATAACCACTGATGTTCGTATAAAACAAGACTGTGCATATGGTTCTTGTCATTCAATGTTTTCCCTCTTTTTCTTTTTTTCCTCGTAGTTGCTGCTGAACTGTCTCCCCCTCTTTCTCTTGTAAGGGTGTCCATAACAATAACACATTCATAATACTGCCACGTCAGTTTTTCACTATATTTTTCTATATTTTATTCTATAACACTTTTATTCTACTTTTTTCACAATAATAACACTACTATAACACGAATCCACAATTATAAATAAATAATTTCTTTTTCTTTCTCCCATCTTCTCTCTCCTTTTAATTTCTATAACACTGTGTCATAAATATGACATAATGTCATACTCATGACACATCCACAATGATGGTGTATCATATAAAGTGTCAAATAAGCACATATGACACACCTATAAACCACCATTGTGGTTACCCTTAAGCTAAATGCACTTGTATCATAAAGTTGGTTAGTGCATGAAGTAAGAAAGAGAGAGAGCATTAAAGCATATATAAACAAAAGATCGACAGATCATAGATGAAATGCAAGAGCAGCTGTGTATGTATTATCCCTCTTTTCTTCTTCATTACACAAAGATCCAGTTAAGGAAAAGCAAAAGAGGACAGATGCGTTGTGTGTCTAATCGACACGTGCACTGGGGTGACGTGGCACGCACTTGGAGTATAAATAAATTCTACCAAATAAAAAAAGGGAAGGTGGGAAGTAACAGCATTATAAGGAGTTGAGATCTCAATTCTCATCATTCCAATTCCTACACATATCAGTCGTTTGCTCCTTTGAGTTGTTCGCCCCATATTACTTTTTTTTCTCGTCCGTTGCTTTTTCTTTAAGTGTAATTTCACGCACAGTGAGAGAGAGAGAGAGAGAGTAAAGAGAAATAAAGTAAAATAAAAAGACAAGAAAACAATGCTGGATTGTGGTAATGAAGCAGCAGCAGAAGCTTCTGTTGTCAATGGAGGAGGCTTTAAGCTAAGAAACTGTGTCTCTTCTTCTCCAATCACTGTCAAGGTATGGTGGAAAACGTGGGAAACTCAAGGAGTGCTTTTTCATGTTGAGTTAACATCATATGACTATAATCAGCTACCATCTGCTGCTTTGCTCGTAATCTTGTCTGAAAATTGCTTCCTTTTTTCATGGCAGTTCGTGGACCTTTCTTACAGTGTCAAGCTGGAAAAAGCTAATAATGGTTCGACGAAGCCAAGAATACCCTGCAATATAAAAAATATGATCTTTAACACTAGTGGTGCCTCGACGCCGGCAACATCTGACGTGGAAAATCAGAACCCAACATCCGATCATCACCGTCGTCGTCCCCACGATCATCGTCTTCCCCGCCATCATCAGCAACGCACGATCTTGAACAGTATTACCGGCGTGGCCAAGCCGGGCCAAATCTTGGCCGTCCTTGGACCATCGGGCAGCGGCAAGTCGACCCTCCTCAACGCCGTCGCCGGCCGCCTCCACCACGGCCATGGACTCACCGGCACCGTCCTCTTCAACAATCGAAAGCCAACTAAAACGGTCCTCAAGAAGACTGGGTTCGTGGCGCAAGACGACGTTTTATACCCTCACTTGACCGTTCGTGAGACCCTCGTTTTCTGCGCACTGTTAAGGTTTGTGTTGTGTGAGTTCTGTGTTTATTACACTGCATTGGCTTTAATCCACTCGTGCATGTCTGGGTTTTTGTGTGAACGAGGGCAATTTCTACGTTAACTATAGCGAAAGTTCTTACCTGCTTTTCAATTTTGTAGCTTCGTTTGTTATTCTAATTAAGATTTGTACTTTTCTTTTGTTTCAGACTCCCAAATCCGATGCCACGTGAGGAAAAGGTCGCCGTGGCCGATCGAGTGATATCTGAGATGGGTTTATCCAAATGCGAGCATACGATCATAGGCAACACATTCGTGCGAGGAATTTCGGGCGGAGAGAGAAAGAGAGTGAGCATAGCTCACGAAATGCTCGTCGACCCCAGCGTCTTGATCCTCGACGAGCCCACCTCAGGCTTGGACGCCACGGCGGCGTACAGGGTGGTGGCGGCTCTGGGGACTCTGGCGGCGAAGGGAAAGACGGTGATTACGTCACTGCACCAGCCGTCGAGTCGTGTATACCAGGTGTTCGACGATTTGCTTCTGTTGTCAGAAGGGAGGTGTATATACTTCGGAAAGAGGAGCGAGGCCATGGGCTACTTTGAAACCGTTGGATTCTCCCCTAGCTTCGCCATGAATCCTGCAGATTTCATGCTTGATCTCGCTAACGGTACGTTTTCTTTTTTTTTTGTCCTCGTCGAATTAAAGAAGTTTTCGCTTTCACGCCATAAATCTGTTACTATCATATCTTACTATCGCAAACCTTCAACATGCACGTTAGATCAGCCGATTTTGAGGTGCTGAAACGTTCCTCACATCAACTTGCATGTACGCATTTACATCACCACACAAAATTGGCAAATTTGTTTTCTTGGGCGATTGGCATTTGCAGACTGCAGTAGGTGTTGATAGATATTTGAATATTGAATAATTCTCTGTGTCTATTCCACATTAATGATGGTACGCAAGTGTGTGTATTTAATGCAAAGTCGACTTGCGACCACTGGTTCCCATCTAGTCCAACAATTCCTTCGCTGTCCTTCAAGATATGCCGGGCGATGACATTGATTCTTGATCCTATATGATCTTTAATACTTTGTATTTGTCTTTGCTGCCTTTTGTTTTGCTTTAGAGTAGGGTGCATATGCCGCTTGTGGTATATTGCTTGTGTCTGGTGGTAGCATGTTAGCGGGTTGGAGCGTCATGATATTGTTCATGTACGCGGCTGTACTCTTTTATTTTTATTTAGTGAAAATTTCCAAAAAAAAAAATATTGAATAATTCTCTGTGTCTATTCCACATTAATGATGGTACGCAAGTGTGTGTGTGTGTGTGGGACATCAAGATGATGGATCATAACTCATAAGGACAAGATCAGAAGCTATGCTTAGGAAAAGTCAAGTTTTTTGTGGTGGCCTTCTATCTGTTTAGCAACGTTGTCTTAATTAGCAGAGCCAACTTGTCAGTAAAAGATAAATAAAATTTAAGGGTCTACAGTAACTCTAGCAGGCTCATGTCATGTTGGTTGGCATAACATGAACTAGTGGCTGATTTTGCATGTCTAGTAGTCTTGAGGTAAATGCCCATCTGCATTAATCTTTGATGGGACCTATAGAAATTGTTAAGTAGTTAAAAATCTAACATGCATGCATCTGTTGTAAGGTGTTTATCTCATTTCGGACAAGATTATGGTTACTAAATTTCCTTACGAGCAAACTGCCAGTATTGGTCCAGGAGTGGGTCATACCTATATTTAGAGAAACATCACCCTCTTGACCTTTTTTGTTTGCATTACAGCAAGGTATAGTGTCAGTGTCATGGGCCGCCTTCATTATTGATTTTCATTCAAGAAATTGACACTAGCCGATTTTTGAAAGAGAATTCTGCATAGATTGTTGGACAAGTTGTGTGCAAAATGACATTTCTGAGGGGTGGTTGTGAAAGTGATGCCTCACATAATTGCTGTCTGGAAAATTTGTGTCATAGAGTATCAACTAATTGCATAAAGGAATGCACAACTACTACTATGTCATGCATCAATCTTTAATTTGAAATATACAAATTGTAGCTCCTTGCCGAGACCAGGGGCCGGTGGCAGGGGGTGTTGACAGTTGGGGTGATGGACTTGTTGAGGTGGGAAAGTGATGAAAAGTCATATGCTAGTAGGCTCCATCATTTCCCATCTCTTTTAATAATGACCAAAACCATATTGGGCTATTGGGTCACGTAGAGACTTGTTCTATCATTTGATCAACTAAAGATCTTTAAAGCCCATTATGATTTGGCAATGTTCTTGGGGAGTATTGGAAACCTATTAAACAAAATAAAACATAAACCACATATTATTAGATTGGTAACGATTGATAGCGCATTTTTGCGGGGTAAATATCCAAAATTCATGACTTATCGAGGGAAAGTGATGAAAAGTCATATGCTAAATGAATGATGCGCCTGCCAATGAGGCTTGGCTCTAGTGGCCAAGCTGAGGCATCCAAAGTTCATGTGATTAGGAGGTCAGGGGTTCGAACCCCACCTCCCACATGACTTTGGAAAATCCCCATGGGCTTAGGCCCATGACTATCGTTGTTGGGTGGGTTTGGGATGTATCCATCTGACCCCGGGGATTAGTCCCACCTCTGGAGTGTGTGGCGATTAGCCCATAGCCGGGCTGTGTGGGGATACCTCGGGACCGGAAAAAAAAAAAAAAAAAAAAAAATGAATGATGCGCCTTACATATTAAAGTGAAAGGTTTTGGCTTTTCTAACTACGTGTCCTTAAACTTATGGAATTGTGGACTCATTTTTCCTTTGAGGGCAACTTTTTATGCTGTCCACTTTCTACTTTTTTAGATATTCTCTCTCTTTTTTTTTTCTTTTTCCTTTTTGTGTGAGCAAAAAAAAAGCACTCTTTTACACTCAATTACTAAGTCCAAGTAAAGATAGTAATGTTGGAGGTGATGAAATTTGCTTAATTTTCTCGTATTTGGTTAAGAGTTCAAAGGGTTCTTGATATTAACCGTGTTAGAAATAGTATGGTAACTTCAGTAATTATCTATAAGAATTTAGGGATGCATTACATAGTCATCTATGTTTTCCCATGATTCTTGAAGATCATGACAGGTTATGTCCCGCTTGTGATGTAACCTATGATTTAAAAAAGTCTATATCCCACTTTATATGATGGGAAATGGGTAATCAAATTATTTGATTAGACAGATTTATGGGGTCACAAATCTTGGGAGAAAAATGGCGTGATTGTTTTGACTAATTACTGAAGTGATCATTGTACTAGAGAAAGTGACATGTTATGCCTTTTCCTTGAAATGAGCATCTTTCATATCCGTGAGTACTTACTGGTATATATGTATTTACATAGGAGTGGAGAAGTATAGTGTAGGTGTGGTCACTCATTACGGTAGTCAACGTCCATACTCCTTTATAACTTATGAGTTTGACAGATATAGACCATCACTGGAATACAGCTATGGATGATCATGATGATGATGATAATAGATAACTACATTTAACTTTTAAGTCCTGCCCTGCCCATTTTCATTACAACAGATAAGAGATGCACATAGTTATTTTTGGATATGATGAGTAGTCATCCCATCGGTTGATAATAAGGTTAAATAACCAGCTGATATTTGGTCATTTGTTCTAAGGTGGTCCTTTTGAGAGCACTGAACAAAGAAATAAGAGGTGGGATTTTATGGGATAGTTGACAAGTAGACACCATCTAAAGCTACTATCTAATTTATATGGTGGAGGGAAGGAATATCATGGCCTTTCCTGGGTAATAATATATGTTGCTTCAGCAACCCAGCCTTCCGAATAAAGGCGATACTAAGTGCATTTTTTATTATTACCAGAGTTTCTTCTGTCAAATGGCTTTTGTGGTGGCCCTAAATGCACTAAGCAGCACTATAAGTTTAGTGGGCTACTCCCACACCTCACTAGCAACATAGAACACCTATCATTAAGCTCATTCATATCTACTGCTCAAAAGTATATTAAAATATCTGATTCTGGGCGCCCCGTTCCGTTTTTGATTTATCGATTTCTAGTGGTCTAAAACGACCCTCGTTTTATATGCAGGCGTGTGCCACTTAGATGGCTCCAGCGACGCAGATCAGCCCAACAACGTCAGGCAAGCCCTCGTCTCCTCTTACAACAACTTACTAGCTCCGAGGGTCAAAGCAGATTGCACCAACACACCGTGTCCAACGACAAGAGAAAGCTCGCCGACTCTCCACCACCACAGCACCACAACCACCACCACGTGGCTCAACCAATTCGCAATCCTACTCCAAAGAAACCTAAAGGAGCGGAGGCACGAGACCTTCAACTCCCTAAGAGTCTTCCACGTAACCATAGCCTCGCTCCTAGCAGGCTTCTTGTGGTGGCACAACGACTACCATGATATCCAAGACCGCTTGGGACTACTCTTTTTCATCTCCCTATTCTGGGGGGTACTTTCGTCTTTCAACGCGGTCTTCGCATTCCCCCAGGAACGAGCGGTTTTCGTCAAGGAAAGGGCCTCGGCGATGTACACGCTGTCATCCTACTTCATGGCTAGGATCACGAGCGACCTGCCCATGGAGCTCATCCTCCCAACTCTGTTCCTCACCATAGTGTATTGGATGACGGGACTCAATCCCGAGCTGTACTCCTTTCTGCTGACGCTCGTCATACTATTGGGCTACGTGCTCGTCTCCCAAGGGCTCGGGCTGGCCCTCGGGGCTATGATCATGGACTCGAAGAAGGCCTCGACTATGGTAACTGTGGTAATGCTTGCCTTTGTGTTGACCGGCGGGTATTACGTGCATAAGGTGCCGGGATTTATGGCTTGGATAAAGTACGTATCTACTACGTTTTATAGCTATAGGCTGCTTATAAATGTGCAGTATGGAGATGGTGAGAGTTTGTCGTCTTTGCTGGGCTGTGGCGTCGGGCGTGGTAGTAATAAGGCTGTGTGTAAGTTTGTCGAGGAAGACGTTTGTGGGCAGATTACGCCTTGGACGAGCGTTGGAGTGCTGGCGGTTATGTTCGTTGGGTATAGGCTTTTGGCTTATGTTGCGTTGAGGCGTATTACGGCGTGAGAGAGATGGGTTAGTTTTTTATTCGAAGAATAATGATTCGAGGTTGGGTTTTTTTCTTCGTTATGAGCTATAACTGTAATATATAGTCGGATTATAGGAGTTCCAATCATCAAAAGTGTAAAGATTAATGGTAAGAATGTCCCACGTATTTGCTTTCTTCCTCATGGTTGTAGGAATTCGGTTAAACTTTGAACTACTGGAAAAATGACCAAAATAATCTGGGATTTCATTTCATGAGAAGATAATGATATTGAAAACAACAAACAGTAATATTTTGATTATGCGAAAGCTAACTTTTTCAAAGGAAATTTCTCTGGAAAGAACCAGAAGCAAACCTTGAAGTTAAGCCCTGGGACATATTCTCTGGGTCGAGCTTAACGTTTTGCCTTCCCGCGGTTAAATCCTTCTCGCGATCCCAAGGCTTCCATGGATGCTTGCCTTCCCATTCTTCTTTAGACTCCGAAGAAGAAGGCCCTTGTTGTTTCGATTTCTTCTTCGATCGATGATTGTTCTTGGCTGTTTCTAGATGCTTCTCGACGAGCGATTTCGATCTCTTGGCCTTGTTGTACTGATCCACCAGTTCGGCGTCCGTATTTGATCTGATCTTTTCTTCCTCCTTCGAAGCTATGGCTGCAGCTTCATTGTAAGCTTCTAGATAACTGCAGATATTAGAAAAAAAACCTGAATTCAGACATCTTCATTGATTAGTTTTCAGTCGAGAGAAAAATAAGCCGTGCAAGAGTTACTTCATCTTCGCCTTTTGAGCTCTTTCTGAAGGTGTGTCCGTCCAGGCGCTGGTGTCACCACGTCCCTCTTTGGATCTCATACTAAAACTAGTTGTCGAATGCATGGACACGCCAGGCTGAAAGAAAACATCATACATAACTTAGTTCTAATCGGAGATGAATGAGAAAATGAGTAGCTCTTGAACCTTACTTTTCTTTCGGGAGGTAATGAAGTCATCCATTCATCTCTCGTACGAGCAGCTTTCGCATCCATCTCAGCAAGTAGAAGGTCATCCCCCTCCATGGCTATGCCTGTGTCAGCAACCAATTTTACGTTTAGATGATTAGGTTTTAGATATGAAAATGAGTAATGTTAAGAAGAGAGCAAAGACCTTGAATACGCCTCCATTGGGCAGCCTCGCGCATTGCTTTTAATTCGACCTGAGTATGATTAGCTCTCAATAAAATTGTGGTGCGTAAGAAAATTGAGCAGTATCGTGCAATGCTTAAGGTTTAGCCTGAACATAATTTAAACGACAAGATAAATTTTGTGGGTTAAAATGATACCTGGAGTGCTTCTTGTTCTTCCTTTTGCTTTATCTTGTCGTCTATGGCTTTTCGCTAAATAGACGAAAATTAAATTAGATTTTGACATAAATAATCCACTTAACTGAAACTTCTAAAAGGCATAAATCTGCAAAGGTCGCAATACTACTAACCTTATCGGGATCCTGTAAGTCCTTAAATGCTTTGTTCAACTTCACAAACGCTTGGTGAGCTTGGGGGTGAGAACATTTGTCGGGATGAATCATTAAAGACAATTTCCAGTACCTAAAGAAATATATGAAAAAGCACAAAATAATACGTTCATAAACCAAATATTTGGAAAGCTGTAGACATATGTGCACGGCGGAAACGCCGTAAGCACCCAAAATTTGAATGATTTAGAAACTACTGGTGTAATCCGTACCTCTTCTTAATGCTCTCCGGGGCCATGTTTTTGTTGATCCCAAGTACATCATACGGACTATTCTCCTCGGCACCAACTATTCTTGTAACCTGAACCATATAGCAGAAAGCCAATTATTCGTGCACCGTCCATAGACGCTTCAAAAGAAACTCTCCACTGATATTTTAAATAACATGGATCAAAACATTGAAAGACAAAAGAGAGAAACCTCCTCGAAACGTTCTGCTTCATTAGCAGACCCTGCTTCTGCTACCAAAGCAGGGGGTGGAGGTCCTATAAATAACGCAGCATCATCATCCATCTCAGCCTCTCTGTCGACCATGAGGAAGCATAAATCGATAAGATAAAATGATTTTAATAAAAAAACATATTTAAAGATATTCTTCCGCTTCTGACCTCATTTCAGCTTGTGCTTCTGTCAGTTTGGCAGCAGCAGCGAGTAACTCAGCAGAAGGCAATTCAGGTCCCATGACCCTACCAAAAACCAAAAGCAAGTTCCAAACATAATTTTATATTTACTTTTCAGCGAATAAGGTTGTGAAATGTGACATCTAAAACGAGGCAGCCCAGTGTAAGAATGACCCAGATAATCAGTAGTAACATGTATAACGCAGTACCTTCTTTTTGGGCAAATAGGGTCTTCTTTTTTGTCATCTGCAATAGCTCGACATTCTGTATCTGGCGGCACAGGCTTTTCATCTGTTGCTGAATCTAAAGGAACAGTGCCCTCCTGCAGCTTCAAACGAGACGCTAGTATAGGACCAACAATGTCCAGTGTTGGGCTAGCTTTGCGAGGCAACAGAAAGACTTGGTCACCCTTTTCTTTGAGATCCAATGAGACAAATAACCTCCGAAGTTGCTCTACCAACGACTTCTCTGACAATCCCTTTATGTCAACAGCTTGCCCATCGTCGATCATTCGCAAAAGCTAAACAAAACCATCATTTTATGAGAAACCCCAAAACCTCATATTCAATGGAATACACTAAGAATGTCTCGCCTTTAATTTCGCTAGAAATTATGAAGTTCAGGCATTATAGTCATTCCATTACACTCTGACACAAAAGTTTCAAATCCCTTTATCTATCATTGTCTAGGATAAGCATTTATTAGCAAAAATCTATTGATTCCCAAATGTTTCATTTCCAAGTTACATTGGCTATTTGCACAAATAAGCCCAGCTCCTCCACATTAACTTAATTAAACACTACTGCGTTCCAGCTATTAGCTCCTAGCAACATAAACTACAACGTAGCACAAGGAACAATAAGAGAGAATAATCAATCTAAAGAATAAAACATATTCCCCCTCCAGTAAAGATAAGATAGTAGTTCGTAAAAAAGCTTAAATTTTTTAAAAATTACCGTTTCCAAATCCCCAGAAACTCCAGGAAATTTCTCCAATATAAACTTAACCACATTCTCAGGATTTTCCAGCTCGGAATCGGAATCCCCGCTCGAATCGTACCTCCTCTTTTTCTTCTTCCTCTTCTCCCTTCTTTTATCGCGCCTATCTCTGTCTTTCCTGCTATGTTTCCTTCTACTTCCTTCGCCGTCGCCTCTGAATCTCTTCCGTTCTCTGTCGCGACGCCGTCGTCCCGACGACGATTCAATTTGGTCGTCCGAAGATTGCGACGAAGAACCTTCGAGCTCGGAGGACGCGGAACTCGTCGATGGTTCCGGCGAAGACTTCCGGCGTCGCGATTTCCTCGAGTGGCTTCCCATCGTTTGTGCGGGCGAGCGGTCATCAGGTTGAGCTCAGCTTTAGTACTAGCAAATCATCTTCGCCAATCAAATGGGCCAGTTATTGGGCCCGACTTACTCAATTTTGGGCTCCTTAGAATTTGAGCTTTGGAATTCTTTTAACTAGGCCCATAGCATTCTACGAAAAGTAAATATATAAATAGATAAAATCTTGGAAACTTATGCGGAAATGTCGGAAATTGGAAAAGAGATGTGCAAGGAAATCAATATTTACCGTTGCTCATATATATTATTCAATTTATATTTAAGACGTCGAGGACTTTAGATAACAAGGAAAAGGACAGCTGCTACATTATCTACATCATGTGGTTTAACAAAGTTAAGGATAATAAAGAGTGAACTAACTGCCCCATGAATATATATAAATACATATATATATATATATATATATATATATTGTGGTTAGGCTACTTTACATTGTAGTCTTGCTTTGTTTGATCCTTTTATGCATGATCAAGACACTCGTGAGCACAGCTGTTCCCTGACCACGACTCGACTCTCCAAAGCATGCATGCAATGCAACTAATATAGAAAAACTCTAAAAAAAACGTCCAAACACACACCCTAACGTGTGTGTGCGTGTGCGCGTTTTGGTATTAGTGCATACGTAAAGAGGCAACAATGTAATGTAGTACACGCGTCATTTAATTCGTTACATGGTTCATGTTATGTTTTTATATGCTTTTCTTGAACATATATACTTACTATACGATCAACGCATATATATATATATATATATTGATACCTTGCTTCCTTTTCCACCTTATTGCAGTATATATGAATATGAAAGGACAAATATATATGCATAAGGGGACCATATATTATGTAGTTTTTTGCACCTGTCGATAGGCCTCGCAAAGTGAACGAATCAACAGCTGTTCTGCGAAAAAAGCTGACGGAAAGATATAATACATGTTTCGAGAAGAAAATGATGCATTTGATTGAGATAAAACTCCACAATTAAAATGGCATAAACTGCGATTGGTCATCAAGATCATCACATGTGAACATCAATAAATGGATGAAAATAAGTCAGCAAAAAGTGAGTGAGTAGTAAGCAAGCAGAAACCGTCTATAAATAGCAGAAACAGAAATACAACTCATCATCATCAATCACTCACCATGAATAAGTTACTGGCATGTTTGCTGATAGCCCTTTTCTTCCTACAGGCTTGTTTGGTAATAAAAAAGGACCTAAACTTGCCTTAACTTTAAATTAGGGTTTTACAGATCAAATATTCTATTTACAGCCATTTGAATTAGGGTTTTCTTGACTTTTCTATATTACTTTCACTTCAGGTGCTTGCTAATGAAAATCGATCGACGATGCTTCGAACTCCCCTCATGAGAAGGTGGCATTCTTCACTCAAAAACACACACACACACTCACACGCTGGAGTTAATTAGATATAAATTTTGCATATATATTGGTTGATCTCAGGCAAATGCTGACGGCGGAGACCTAGTAGAAGAAGAAAGCCTTGTCAAGAAGAGACACTTCATACATCCAAATCGCAGAATAGGTGATATATATCTTCTTAAAGAGAAAAGCCAAAATACAACGTGATACATTCTTGTGTGTTATTATATTAAAATCGAAAATTGCAGACTGTGGGGGCCAGTGCCTGAGGAGGTGTAGCAAGGCAAGGAGGAAGAACTTGTGCAACAGGGCGTGCAACACTTGCTGCGCAAGGTGCAACTGCGTGCCGCCGGGGACTTACGGAAACACACACCTCTGCCCATGCTATGCTAGGTTAAGGACACACGGAAATAGGCTCAAGTGCCCTTGAATGAATTGAAGATATGTGTGTAATATAGATACATCAATTTATTATTAATTAATTAATTACGTTTACTGTGGGTATTTTTATATTCGTGTGTGTGCCTTGCGCGTGTAATAATTCCTTGGATTTGATAGCATCTTGCTGCAGATCTAATGATAGTAGTGTGATGTGTACTTGTAATGATATAATTTGTTCAATTAATTATGTTTAGCGTGCTACTTAAGATTATTACTTAAATTTTATTGAAAGGTTAAAATCCAAAAACCTGGTTAAAAAGGTATTGCAATTAATTCGATTCCACAACACAGAAGAGGACAAGCAGAAAGAATAACGCAAACGTTCATTACAAAATTAGTACTGTATGCCTGGCGCCAGCAAAGACGGGGACATTTTTGGACATGCAAAGATGTAATATAAGTATAAAATAATTTCTATATTTTAGTGATGTTTAAACAATTAAATATCCATCCTCGAAGAAGAGATTGTATTGTAGATGCGGTTTCGTGAAAATGAGGGGTCCTATTTGAAATTACTGAAAATGATGGGGCTTCAAATTTCAAGGGCATTTTCGTCTGAAGACAAAACACATGATTTTACAGGAAGCTGAATAAATTAATGGAAAAACCCAATCTTCCTTGTTTTCTATCTGAGCGGAGAGCGATCGAATCAAGCTGAGTGATACGATACGGCATAATCTCCATTGAACTCCGTTGGTTGGAGGACTCGCGTGTGGTCATTGTTCAATCCGCATCAGAAGCTCCTTACAGCTTGGAATTGCCATTCGCCGGATCGATAATTACTTGCACGTACATACGCAGTTGTCTGTCTGCATCGCATGATGCTTAGATGGCTCAGCACAGGCAATCCGGCGCGGTGGTGAACGGTGCAGCTCGAAACGGAGATCACGTAGCTGTCGGCGTTCGCGGTGGTTCACGGCACTTCCTCCACCGCCGATCGCGCTCCTCGCCGCAGTACAAGATCTCGATCGGCTCCTGCATTCTGATCCTGTCTCTCATTTTGTCGATATCTGCGTTTTTCTATTTCTGGTTACAAAGCAAAGGTATTTTAAGAGCTTTTCGCTGGAAGTAAAGTGCTTTCCTTTTTTCCAATCGATTTCAGTTCATTTATGTGACTACGTCTATATAGCAGATAATTTATTAGCTGGATTCGTTGTTAGGAGGTTGGCAATGTTTGGGTTGACTTGTATGCGGATGCGATGCCAAAGTGGAATTTACTTCGATTATGAGTTGGCTTGTTGAAGCTGATCGATTTTGATTCGATAAGTTAATGCACGAAGATGCATTGCTTGTATTTTTTTGTTCAATTGGCTTAGAAAATGTCACTTTGCAATTTGACTTCTATAGTTGACATCATTATTTTGTTGCCGGATTATAGTTATGATTTCGTTGGAATCTAAGTTATTCTGTAGAGATTTCGTCAAAAGTCGATTGATTAGGCAACCTTATTTCGTTCTTTGTTAGGAGGGGAAACAAGTGCATACAAAGCCCAAGATGACGACTTGGGTGATGACAAAGAATTTCTTTTGGATATCAAGGAAATACAGCGAACCAGTGAGCTCAAGTTTGGTCGTGGATCCGTAACGCATGCCGGCGATTCACGGTACTGGGACAAGGATGATAGAAGAAGAGATGAAGACTATAGTGAGGAGGAATCAGAACGTTCTCGAAATGACTCTATGAATGAGGATGACACTCGTGAAGTAAATAAGAGTACGAGTTCTCACT
Organism: Craterostigma plantagineum; assembly: GCA_027422505.1. Taxonomy (NCBI): domain Eukaryota; kingdom Viridiplantae; phylum Streptophyta; class Magnoliopsida; order Lamiales; family Linderniaceae; genus Craterostigma; species Craterostigma plantagineum. The sequence goes on from JAPQWV010000547.1 coordinate 214,258, forward strand.
TCGACCAGTCTCATGCATCCTCGGATCACAGAGGAAATGGCTTATACAATGAGGCTGGACGTAATGAACTGAAAAAAGTATGAAGCACAATATGAGGCCTCTTTAAAGAATACGAGTGGCAGCGGGGACCATCACTCTGAGGATATTGATGAAAATGACGAATATGATGATGGTATTGACTTTCAGGATGATAGCATGGAACATTTCGACTATGGTAATGATCAAGGGGAAGAGTCTGATGTCACAAAACCCCAAAACGTTGACATTGAACGGGATGAAAAAGCTTTTACTGATACATACCACGAAGGATCTCAATCAGATGCCCAGCATGAGAAGGTTAATGCAGATTCAGGACATATCAGTAGCACAGAAGGCCAGCCTGGTCGAAAGGTGATTCCTGGTAGACACTCAGGTTCGAAAAAGAAGTCAAAACGTCGAAGATTCTCTGGTAAGGATATGGTCCCTTAATAGAGCTTCCTCGAAGTTTGGGAATGAAGGACCAATCTTTCACTCGTTTGTAATTCTATATCCTTTGGTTACGGCAGTGATTTCTTTTCAGTTATGCTCTTCTATAGATTATAAAGTTGCATCAAAACTTGGTTCAACTATGGTGGAATTCGGCACCAAGTGCTATACCAAGCATGTGAAACTTTTAATGGATGATGAGTCAGGACTGTTGAATATGTTAAGCTTTAACCTGATCCTATTCCTATGTCTGTCACTTGTCTCTGTTCAGTCGGCAGATTGCTCACCTTCATCTTTCTTATCTTTCCCTTTTCCTATCCGTACATATGTTAACAATCTTGTTACCAATTAATGCCAAATTTCCTTCTTATCTTTGTTGTATCTCTTTCTGGTTTGGATTTATATGCCTGTACTCAATATTCTCAGGTTGTGCAATGAAAGTTCTGAATTCCAGCACACTAATTGTCGAGCCTTTAGAAAGTCGAAAATTTGCAAGATTCTCCTTACAGTATACACAGGGAGAAGAGAAGCCTGTTGGAATGGAAAACTGGGAACCTAGGTTTGCTGGCCATCAGAATTTGGGAGAAAGGGAAGAATCATTTGTTGCTCACGATCAGAAGATCAACTGCGGCTTTGTCCAAGGTCCTAAAGGGCTTCCAAGTACAGGATTTGATTTGGCAGAAGATGATGCAAAATACATTAGTAGCTGTCACATTGCTGTTTCTTCGTGCATTTTCGGAAATTCTGATCGGTTGAGATCACCGATAGGAAAGACGGTACTACTTTTCTCCTATTCTCTATCTCTTAGTACCACTGTGGTTAACTAATGCGCAGCTTTCCCGTCAACTATTAATATATTACTATAGCATAATTCAGACATCTCCGTTACTATTTCTGTCCTGGTACGAGGTGTCCGTTGTTTCTATGTATTGCAAACTGCTTTTTGCTGTTGTGATGCTGACTACATTTTAGAACGTTCTACTGTTAGTTTCTTAAGATTGAAGAGGTTTTCTACTCACGATAACTAGAGCGAACGTAAAACTTAAGACAAGATTTACCCTGAGTATTTCAACAGTCTCGAAATTATGCATTTCCCATGTTAGTGCAGTCATGACGTTCAGAGAACAGAAGGTGTATGATCAATATCAGTATTTCTTAGACAACTCTTATTGTTAATTATTCCAATTTCAAAATGTCACATCCCTTTTAAACTTAGGTCTCTCGCCTGTCAAGGAAAAATGTATGCTTTGTCATGTTCACGGATGAAGCAACTCTGCAAACTCTTTCATCGGAAGGCCAAATGCCTGATATGATGGGCTTCATCGGATTGTGGAAGATTGTGGTGGTGAAGAATCTTCCATATGCTGACATGCGGAGAGTTGGCAAAATTCCAAAGTTGCTGTCTCACCGGCTCTTTCCTTCAGCCCGGTAAGTATCTTGCTTGGAAACTTGTTTCTTATGGTTGTTTCTTAAAATTGACAGGTTCTATGTGAATGCTTTTTCAATTGAACCTTTTTCTACTTTGTATGGATATTGTTCTTCAGATACTCAATCTGGTTAGACAGCAAATTACGCCTTCAACTCGATCCACTGGTCATCTTGGAATATTTCCTATGGAGAAAAGGTTATGAATACGCTATATCCAATCACTATGATCGCCACTGTTTATGGGACGAAGTTGGACAAAACAAGAGGCTCAATAAGTACAATCACAGCATGATAGACCGGCAATTTGCATTTTATCAAGCTGATGGCATGAAAAAATTCAATGCATCAAATCCAAATAAGCTTCTTCCAAGCAGTATGACTTACCCAATTTTGCTTACTAAAAAATTCAAATATAATATTCTGCTCACCTTGCTTTGTATTTGTGCATGATTTGTTGATTTTTTGCAGATGTACCCGAGGGTTCCTTCATTGTTAGGGCTCACACTCCAATGTCAAACTTGTTCTCCTGCCTTTGGTTTAATGAAGTCGATCGATTTACTCCTCGTGACCAGCTAAGTTTCGCGTATACATATCACAAGTTGAGGAGGAAGAATCCCGAGAAAATGTTTTATCTCAATATGTTTAAGGTGCTAAGACTCGTTCTGACTCAGAGCATAAAATCTTTTAATCACCTTGTTTATATTCAGATACATAATAATATTTGTTTTCGTAGGACTGTGAGAGAAGAAAAATTGCTAAACTGTACCGTCACAGATCTGAGGAGAAGAGAAACCTTCCCCAGAATGAGACAGAGTAGTTCGTTCGAAGGTGATTCTGTCGTCATGTTGCTTTTCCTCTCCATATGTGCCAAATTGCTGCAGATTCGCAGCCAACTGGTGCCATATGGTGTAAATGACAATATTCATACAAAGAATGAGTAAAGCGTACTGATTTCCTCAACCATGTTCGAGCATACAAGGTGAGTTTTGTTGGCCTTCTTCAAATTCGCTTGAAAGAACGAACATAGCATGTAAACCATATAGGTGTTCTATAGCCTCAAATTCATGTGTCATTGATTAAAGCAAGCATTGTGTCGTACTGTTTTTAACATATTATTGTCGTCACCATTCTTGGGCGAGGGAACTTCTGTTGGGATATACAATTATTTGTATGGACAGTCGTTATCTTTTTGCTGCATCATTGTCTGAGAACATTCGATGACCAAAAAACAGCGAAACCATATACAATTTGCATTCCCACACATTGTCTCTTTCTGAACTAACGATTTAGCCCTTCCCTTCATTCCTCGATTGAACGGCAGAACCATACATATTGATAAACACCTTCTTCAGCTCTTTGATGAGTATCGCCATGCTCTGTTTCTTCATCTTCCCAGAAAGACTCATTTGGCTATTCGCCTTAGACAGCTTTAAGGTTCTAACACACCTCACTTGAACCTTCCCGTCTGGCGACGCCGGCGAAGCATCGAACTTTCCCACCCTTTCCGTCCTTCGATCATCGTTCAGATTCTCCCACAAAACGTCCATTCTCTCCTCTTCGTCGTCGAAATCATTCTCATCGTCGTAGATGCTCTTCTGATCTCTAACACAGATGTCCTCGAATTCTTGAAACGACCGCAGCTTCAACTGATTTGCTCCCTTTTCTGCTTCTTCTTTCTTATCACCTGTGAGGGTTTGCTCGGGTTTGCTATTCCATAGAGGGGGCGAGTCGACGAAGCATGCCTGCGAATCGGTGATTGTGATGGGAAAGCTGAAATCTCCCTGTGATGATGCATTGGCCATTGAGGAAGGTCTTTGGGGGAGGTTGGGTGTTTTTAATTATGCTGTGGTTGGGTTGGGGATGGAAGTGCATGTGTAGTTAGTTTGTCTTGTAATAGTTTAGTTCAACGGCTACGACTTTGTTTTCTAATGGCGTCGATGTGTAAGTGTAGGTTGGAACCTAGGTGGGGCCCCACCGATTCGATACTGTTAGAGACGACTTACGTGTGATATTTTGTACAAAGCTCGAAAACAAATTCTCTTACAAAGCGTATTTGGACCAACTACTATTTATTTATTATGATGATTCTTCCATGCGTCTATGATTAATGGGAGGAGGCGGGATGCAATTGAACCAAATATACTATGCTCACCAAACTCGATTATTGTGTTTTATATATTCGTGATACTTTTGAAATAGCATTTCTTGGGGTAGATTTTTTAGGTGGTCTATTTCACAACATCGGCAACAGGGTGTTCAAATGTCGGTTAACCGACGGAACCGAACAGGTTGGTAGCGAATACCAAACTGAAATTTTATGGTTCGATATTCGGTTTTCATTTTGATAACCAAAAATAATTCGGTTCGGTTTTGGTTTATTACCTCGGTAAACCGAACCGAACCGAAAAACCGAATTATTTTTTTATTTTTCTATACATATATCTTACTATATAAAATATAAGTCATACTATTATATGTTTTATATTAATAATATATCAACCATATGTTATAAAATATAAAAATATTACTTATATCAAAATTTTATACAATATATATATATATGTGAGATAATATATTTTTTATAATTTAAATCATATTAACGTATTAAAGAAAATATTGAAATATTAGGTAAATTAAAATTTTATATAATTCTATATATGATAGTATATTTTTATAAATCAAGTTTATATATAATTTTTTAATTTTTTTAATTAAAATTTGGTTTTTCGGTTAACCGAAACGAACCGAACCGAAAAAATTCGGTAAAACCGAAACCGAATATTTCGGTTCGGTTTCCGATTTATAAAATCCTCGAATCGAACTTTCTCGGTTATAACCGAATGAACACCGCTAAGTAGTAGTTTATCAATATATATATATATATTATATTATATATACAAATATATACATATATATTTATTGGACCGGAAAATTACAATGGGCCGCACCATAAATATGGACCGTAACCCATGAATCGGTTTCGGAGCCCACAATATGCTTTGTCCACCGATTAATTATTTATTATATTACTTTTCAAACAAATCGAAGATTCGAAGGAGGGCTTTTTAATTAAAATATGCTATTTAAATCAATATTCAATAAATAGGGGGATTGTGGCCGAAATTATTAAGATCGAGCAAAACGCTTCCATTAGCACCGTCGTCGCGGCTTTAGCCGCGACGCTGACGTGGCACGGCGCCAGGGCTTAATGCGGGCCTGATCGGGCCCGATATTTAAAAATCGGGCCTGAAATTTTTTAAAAATATTATATGGGCCGGCTGTTGGCCCAGAGAATCATCATCGCGGCTAATAGCCGCGACGTCGCGCTTAATAGCAGCGACGACGTGGCTAATAAAGGCCGCGACTCCTCTTCTTCCTCATTTCTCCACGGTTCCTCCCCATCGATTCCGGCGAATTACAGCGGCGACCACCACCGGCGAACACCACGTGATAGCTCCGTTCTTCCTCGTCATCATCGATTAAGCTTCGTTTGGGTATGAAACTCCTAATTTGTTTAAATCTTGATTTTGATGTTTCGTTAAATTTCGTCGAATTCTTGCGTTTAAGTTTGTGTCTTTGGTATAATATGTGCTTTATCTATTGTGGGTTGCTTAGTGGATTGATATAATACGTTAATTTACATAATTGATTCGATTTAGGAATTTTCCCTAATTTCAAACCCTAATTTTGAAATTAGGGCTTTTAGGTAGATTGATTCGATTGTTACTACATGATATAATTTATGTGTGTGCTTGATGGTAGTTATGACGATATTGACTTGTAGACGTTCGATTTAGGATGGATACGTACGAATACTACGGTCCGATAAATCGCTCCCTGTTGATATTCCAGGATAGTCATCGTTGTAACGATGTACTATCCAATTCTGATGGTGCCCTAGACACGCCTTTGACCGTTAGGGGTTTGGAGAGCGTCGTGTGGGGTAAGCTTTCACGACCGGTGCAGTTGCACGGTCGTATTTTGGAGAAGTTGGATACGATGTACGACGTCTATAGTTGTGGATCTCAAAAGTTAGATCCACGCTTGATCATTGCTCTCGTAGAGGGGTGGAGGAAGGAGACGCACACATTCCACTTGCATGTGGGTGAGGCCACCGTCACGCTTGAGGACGTTGGTGTGCTGTGGGGATTCCCTGTCGATGGTCATTCAGTCAGTGGTGTGATCCACAGCAGGACGCATGATTAGTGGATCGATTACTTGGAGGAGCTGACTAGGTACAGACCTGCTGTGGGTGCATACAGCGGGACGAAGATATCGTTGAGAAAGTTTCCAGACTGGCTAGAAGCCAACGAGATCGATAAAAGCCCAGATTTTGAGGTCGATCAGCACACGTCATATGCGCTTGCTCATGGTCTCGGTGATGTTCCCCGACTCCAACGGAAGCTCGACGTCCATGAGTTTTCTCCCGCTGCTCGAAGACATAGACGCCGTGCGTGTGACACCCGGGGCCGATGAGGGCGGGGAGTGATCGCCGGTGCCAGAGAAGTGCACGGACAAGGAGCGGCTCCTGGCAGGCTTCTAGGCGAAGGGGTACATGAACGAACCGATCGGACACCCGAATGAGAGGGGATCCTGAGACTGACAATGTATGGGCGTGTCAGGCTAAGAATCGTATAAAAGAATTGATAGTACTACTCATATCACCAAGGTCGACCTACCTTTTCGGGAGTCCATCCGAAAGAACTCCAAAGTTAAGCGTGCTTGACTTGAAGTAATCTTGGGATGGGTGACCCCCTGAGAAATTTGCCCAGGGTGCGTGTGAGCGAGGACGAAGCACGCTGAAAGGTTAAATGGGGATACAGTGGGGCCAGAATATCAGTCGGAGTGTGATGGGCCCAACCCCACATGTCCCAGTAGGGACCGATGGTACAGTGACACCCGGTATGGGACGGGATGTTACAGGTGATATCAGAGCACAACCTCTCGCAGTACGGTGCTGGTTCGGGGACGCTGGTGGGCATGTGACACCCGGGGCCGATGAGGGCGGGGAGTGATCGCCGGTGCCAGAGAAGTGCACGGACAAGGAGCGGCTCCTGGCAGGCTTCTAGGCGAAGGGGTACATGAACGAACCGATCCGACACCCAAATGAGAGGGGATCCTGAGACTGACAATGTATGGGCGTGTCAGGCTAAGAATCGTATAAAAGAATTGATAGTACTACTCATATCGCCAAGGTCGACCTACCTTTTCGGGAGTCCATGCGAAAGAACTCCAAAGTTAAGCGTGCTTGACTTGTAGTAATCTTGGGATGGGTGACCCCCTGGGAAATTTGCCCAGGGTGCGTGTGAGCGAGGACGAAGCACGCTGAAAGGTTAAATGGTGATACAGTGGGGCCAGAATATCAGTCGGAGTGTGGTGGGCCCAACCCCACATGTCCCGGTAGGGACCGATGGTACAGTGACACCCGGTATGGGACGGGATGTTACAGTGCGTGCACACTTACAGTTGGGGCAGTGTCGTTCTGGCTTTCTTGTACAGAGAGCTATGTGCTTCGTGAAAGCGTCAGAAGATGAACATCGGTGGACACTTAATTGAATTTTCTTGAGGTGTATACATACTACTTTAAATTTTATGTAGCTATGGGCATTGATTCGTATATTACCTGTGCAGCCCGTTATCCGTCCTCGAGTGCGGATGTTGCCCACTGTCGAAGAGGGAATTGAGTTGCCCATGCCGCCACATGCTGCGAAGTAATAAAACGATGTTTATTAATTACTTGGGGGAGTCATTTGATAAGTGGTATTAAACGGCACCGACTGGTATAATGCTCGGTTCTCTTCTGGTTCACTTGGCATTGGTTCATCGTTATTATCATCTCGTCATCTGCGGGATCCTAGTGCCCCACCCTCGTCATCAGCTTCAGAGTCAGTGACGTCACTATCTTGGACGGCGTCATGAACGATCTCATGCTGCGCCACCGTCGAACTAATAGACGACTACTCGAAGGTATATTTTCGTGAGGGGCAAACGAAATATTCGTCAGACCTTCAGTAACAGATGTAATGTCAGGAAACGAATCCATTGGCGCGGGATTCGTGTACTCGTCGAGAGCATCTACGTTGCGATCGAACTGAACGATCTCAATTGCCTCGACAAAGACCTCAATGTAATCGAGTTCGGCGTCGGGACCCAAGAAATATGCGAGGTCGGCATCACTAGACATAAGTAGGAGATGATACAGCCGTGAGTGTTGATAGTATTTGTTCTTCACCCGAACAATTAAAATGAAAGCACTGCTGTCGACGTAAGTCATGTCGTACAGCATACTAAGAAATTGCTCGAAATTGGTTTGTCGACGAATTCGTCGATAACCGATGGGTTGAATACTATATCGAACGATGTTTGATTCTTGTATGATTTCACCGCCGTAATAGACAATTATTTGAATTTTTCTAGACACCATATTGGATATGTATGAAATTTTATGAATTATCAACGAAAAATCGTATGGCTTAAATAGGGAATACCACCGCGTCTATTAAACGCAACGTCGCAGGCAATGGCAGCGACGACGCGCCCACGCAACGGTGACCCATTACGTCACGTAGGGGCCGTCCTATCGGGAAATATTAGTGGGTTAGTGGGTGGGTTAGTGGCTGGGTCAACCCACCGCGTATATTAAGCGCGTCGTCACGCCCAATAGCCCCGACGCGGGCCCAGCTGGTTTTCCTTGAGATCAGGCAGTGCCACGTCATCGTCGTGTCTAATAGACGCGACGACGCGGCTATTACACCGTTTCGCTCGATTTAATTTAGACCAAAATAACTATTTTATCGAATTTGGCTTTAGAAAGCTTTATTTTAATTAAAAGCCTCGAAGGAGTGATGAGAAGAGAAGGCGACTGTCCATACTCAATAGTCAATATTAATGGATTACCACAAGCACAAGCAATTATTTACGAATATTGTTATTATTACTATGATAAATTAATATCATATCAAACAGAGTCATCAAAACATAGCTGACCTGGCAATCTTATTGCGATCCACATATTTACGTCCTAACCACGTTTTCCGAGAACCGAAACATTTATGGTTCCATTCCATTAAAGCAATCATAATGATGATAAAATTATAGAGAAAAACTTGCTAAATTTATTTTAATTAGTTATTATATCAGTTTTCATATTTATTCCACACTATTATTTTATTTCCCTTGAAATCCAACTTGATCCTCCCACCATCACTTCTGTTTCCCTGAAATCCTCGTCGCATGTGATGTTTATGCTTCGTTTGCAATCGAATCGATCCATTGCATGTTAGATCGTCAATAGTGTTTGAGGGTGGATCAATTATTAGTTTCGAGTGTGGATAATATCATATACGTTGGAATATTCGAACATCCTACGAAAGAGCATACAGTTTTCAGGCGATATTTGTTCAACGTTCAGCTATTGGCGGTTTGCTTTTGCTTCTCACGTCGCTTTGCTTTCGTAATTAGTCGATATCCATATCTCTTTAGCTGGATTGTTTGTTTTTTCTCCGATTCATCTTGGTTGTTTGAAATTCTATCGGAAGCATTTTATTTTTTCAGTGTGTTCTCCTGAATCTCCTTTTCATTTTCAATTTGCGAGTATTGAGGTTCATTCTTAAAGCTGGGTATTCTGTTTCTCATGATGTTGGGCGTCAAATGTTTGATCTTTGTTCTTAATATTGATGATGGGTCCTTGTGAAATTTAAAAGCGGGAAAGTTTGCCTGAGCCTCAGAATGAAAGGGTTCGCACTATGAATTCTACTTTTTGATCTGTTGTTGGAAGATTTCGTAACTTGGCGAAGATTTTCTGTGCCATTAAAGATGGAAGCCGTGGGGAGGTTAGGTAGCTGCATTAGTAAAGGCGTGTACACCGTCTCTGGCCCATTTCACCCGTTTGGTGGTGCAGTGGATATAATCGTGGTAAAACAACGCGATGGTAGCTTCAAATCGTCTCCTTGGTACGTTCGATCGGTAAATTTCAAGGCGTGTTGAAGGCAACAGAAAAAATAGTTAGAATCCATGTTAATGGGGTCGAAGCAGAAGGTCTTCACATGTACTTGGATCATAAAGGGGAAGCTTTCTTTTTGAAAGAAGTTGATGCCGAGGAAAGTGTTGCTTCATGTTCTCCTCCATCTTCGTCCGGCGAGGATGCTGATGGACAACCTAAGATCAGCTGCCCCCTTAAATCAAAAAGCTGCAACTATGATTCTAAGGCCACTTGGTCTGAATCTTCTGAATTTGATAAGGAATCTATCATTAGGTCTAACTCTCGGCGTGCTGGTTATGGGCTCCAATCATCAAGAAAAGATGTTTCTACGGTTCACGAGGAAGCAAATGCAAGCGGTGTAATAAGGACAAATTCTCTGGAGCATGCTGAGCTGGCAGCTGATCTATTGGACCTTAAGTGGTCCACGAACCTTCTCCTCAAGGCGTAGAAAAAAAGATTTTCCTCCAAGAGATACATCAAAAGATGAAGTCAAAAAAGGTTTGCAGCTCGACGTTCGAAACATAGATGAAATGGATGTTATTTGTGATTCAGTTAAAGAGATAGAGAATGGTGCTGGTGAAAATGGCATTGTTGAGACCAGTTTGACTGTTAAAAAAATGAAATTGTGACAGAAGTAGAAGGACATGGGTTAAGTTTAATTCATGAGGAAAAGGTTTCTGTGAGTGAATTCGTACATGGTGCTTCAGGAAACATTGTTGCGGAATCTTACTCTCATTCAATTTCTGTTCATCCATTGAACGGTTCTTCTACGATAACTGAGTCAGAGAGTGTAGTTAGCATTTCTAGTTCTGGCATCACACCTTCTGTAGCTGCAGAGACAAAAACCGTTGTGGCTACGGAAACAGTTTGCGAACCCCAAATGTTAAAGACTGATGTTCTTGATGCGTTTGTTAAAGCATCAATCATCACAGAAGAAGAGAGACTCCTATTTGGCGATCTTGATGATTCATGTTCTAATGATGCCAAACACTTCTGTGCGACTGAAGAAGCTGAATCTTCGTGTTCATTGGGGGTTTTGGACGAAAACAACGAGTTTGCTAATGCCAAATGTTGCTCGAGTTCTCCGCTGGACCAATCTATTATAAATGACTACATAGATAATGTTAATGTTCAAAATACAAGGTTGAGAAACGTGGCAAGCGATGGTTGCATTGAAAAACTTGACCAGGTTCAGTCCAAAGAACTAACTAGGATGAGGTCATTGCCCTCTGCTGAAGGTCGTACAAATCTCGAAATAAGCGATCTTGCCCATACTTCAGACAGTTCATGTTCAGATGATAAGGCAGGGGATGCTAACAATCATGTTGATGGTAAGTGATCACTGTATAGTTCATTTTCGACATTGATTAAATTCATTGTTGCTGTGTTAGTAAGTAGCATGTTAGAGTTTTATACTAGTGGTCTCTAAGCCTATGTTATCCTTTTATGTACCTCATACATGTTAAACATATCATAATTACATCCAATAATTATTAAATAATCCTCCAAGCAGAGAATATGATTGTCAAAGAGGTACTTTTCAGGGAATCTTCTGCCATCCAACAGTTCTTTAAAAGGAAGCCAAAGAAGTTGGCCCGTCCCTCCTAAGAAATTGAAAGGTGTTAAGGTTTCTCACCATGACATGGATGGTGATAGTGATCCCAATCCTACAGAAACTTCACCGAAAAAAGTCGATTTGGAGGGTGTAAATGTGAATACAAATGAGAATCTGAATAAAAACAAGAAAAAGGCGAAACAACTTGCTCCTACTTCAGAAGAGCTAGCTTCCTTAAACTTAAAAGAAGGGAAGAATACAGTAATCTTCACCTTCTCAACCTCAATGCTTGGAACACAACAGGTTACTTTGATTTCGTTAGTTGATGTCTAATGATAAATATAGCAATTTCTTATATGCTATTTTACATTGAACTTAGGTCGATGCACGGATTTTCTTGTGGAGATGGGACACTCGAATAGTAATATCTGATGTGGACGGGACAATTACTAGGTATATTTTCCTCGGCTTGTCCTGTATGACGTTGATATTTCCTAATAGACATTTGATACTATGATATATATTTACATGACTGAGAGCAATTCTGCACCATATGATTCTTTCTATTTACTTTTGTTTGACATTTTACTCCATAATATAGGTCTGATCTTCTAGGGCAGGTAATGCCTTTGGTTGGCATGGATTGGTCACAGACAGGTGTTGCCCATCTCTTCTCAGCAATCAAGGTACATTAATCTCAGTCAACTGTGATAGTTTAAGACCAAGTTTCATCATGTCACAGATGCATTATAAAGATGACAGTTACTAGCTCCATGGCAAGTTCATAAAGGAGACTTGTACACCTTTGCATATCAAACCTTGGGATACTAGTAGTGATGTGTGCTGATTTATATAGTGAGACTGAACACGAATATATTGTGGTTTTTTCTTTTTAATTTTTTTTAATATTGTTTGATGCAGGAGAACGGTTATGAATTTATGTTCCTAAGTGCACGTTCAATTTCTCAGTCCTTCATTACCAGACAATTCTTGTCTAATATCAAACAGGTATGCGTTAAGACTGTCATAGCTAGCTATTCAGGTGAACAAGTGAAGACTTCAATTGTCCTGATTATTAGGCATTTCATAACCGAAAACTTGAAGAAATGATCAAAATTTGATTTTATCTTGATAAATTACTGATATGGTTTAGATAAGTATGGTTACCTTCAGTTCATATATTATTCCAGGACGGAAAAGCCTTACCCGAGGGACCTGTAGTCATCTCACCTGATGGACTATTTCCATCTCTGTTTCGAGAAGGTAAATGAGACCAATATATTCCTTGTTAAAAATTAATGATATTTTCCAGAAACCCTTTCTGCTTCAGCTCATAAACATCTCCATTTATACCTGTTTGCAGTTGTGAGGAGCTCCACATGAGTTCAAAATTGCTTGCTTGGAGGTCGGCTACTTGATTATGTCATATTCTTATCTATTTATGCTGTTCCATTGCCATTGTTCAACGTGAACTATTATAACTAACAGATGAATGAACATATTTTTTGAATTTTCCAGGACATTAAAGCACTGTTTCCTGCTGATACAAATCCATTTTACGCTGGCTTTGGAAACAGAGACACAGATGAGTTTAGCTATCTTAAGGTCGGGATTCCAAGTGGGAAAATCTTTATCATCAATCCCAAGGTAAAAATATCCCCATGAAAACTTTAGATTGAACTTGCAAATTTATTTGTTTTCTCCATATGATTCGTGATGATGCTGCATGTATATATATAGGGTGACATCGTTGTTAACAGACGCGTTAACAAAAAATCATACTCGTCTCTTCATACGCTTGTGCACGGCATGTTCCCGTCAACGTCATCTTCCGAACAGGTATTGGTTTTCTCTTCTTAACTGAGTATAAAGTGCATGTTTTGATCCAAGTCGACTTTTTTTCTCTTCTCTTCTCTATTTCAGTTCCATTTTTTCTGCTAAGTATGTGCTTTCTATATCATGTTTTCCAGGAAGATTTTAATTCCTGGAATTTCTGGAAACTCCCTCCTCCTCCTCCTCTTGATATTTGAATCAACGTAAATGAACAAGAAAAAAGGAAAAGCTTACACGTCAATCGTCGTAAACACTTTCGTGCATGAAGGTAACGCCAAAACACTTCATATTAACGACCCACACCACAGAGTGATTGAATTTCGACTACATCACATTACTTATTCGTTTTACAGGTTGTCGTAATCCTACGTCATCAATATACGGAGAACCAACACAGTATGATCAATAGATATAAAATTTTGATATATTTATATATAGGTTGCACATAACATATATACATCTACAGCAGTTCTCTTCACCCCTAGGGTGATACTTAGACGCACAAGTTATACCCCCTTTATCTTGCTCGTTATTCCTTGTAACTGTTTATTCAATCTCGTTGATTTCGTAGTATTTTGTTCCATTTGTGATTAAAGAAAATGTTTGTACATGTCATATATGCAGCAACAGTGCTTGCATTCAAATATCCCGAATCATGTCTTGAATAAAAATTCGGTAAACCTTTAGGGCTTGTTTGGTTGACGGGTTTAGCAATTTTAAACCTGGGTTTGAAACATGTTAGCCTGTTTGGTTCGTTGGTTTATCTAAACCAATGATTTATATAAAATCACTCTAAACCCATGCAGAGGGTTTAAATAAACACACCTCCTCACATGTGTTTATTTAAACCCACTAACCAAACACGCATTTTATTTATACTCATTAATTTGTTTTATATAAATCCTTACTTAAACCCACATAAATATAAACCTATCAACCAAACGAGCACTTATGATCAAATCAGAGCAGATCAGGTCATATAATATACTTATATGTTTCACAACTAAATCGGATTAGAGAGACACAATGATCATATTAGAATATGTCTAGTATATTTTGATTTCATAACATCGTTGTAAAATATCTCACAGCTCAGATCTTAGAAGGCTTGGGGAAGATGTCACGGGTGAATTTCTGCGCTGCACTGATGCTCCCCTTAATCTTCATAGAACCCCTCATGAAAGCCATTTGAGGATTCAATTTCCCAGTAGCAACCTTCACGAAATCTTCGTCGGTGAAGGAGAATGTAGCATCAGGTTTCCCATCTCCGCAAGTCCCTGAAAAGATTCCAATCGCAATGTAAGGAGAAAAGTAATTTCAAATTGGATTCTTAAGGTTTCCCAGTTGAAATTTGAGGGACAGAAAAACAAAAGAAGGAAAAGCACAGTAGCCCCTACTAATTTACCTTCTTTAACCTCCCCTTTCTTCAAATCGACGACGAAAGACTTCTCATTGAATCCCAATTTCTGTCACAGAAGAAAAAAAAAAAAACACCGATCAAATCACGCGATCGACCTAAAAAAGACAACTGATCATCAAATCGCGCTAACCTTAGGAGCGATGTTTATCTGGTAAACGAGTCCGATCTTCTTCGTCAGCTGCTTACCAGCCTCAGTGGAGATATGAAGCTTTATCTGCTCCATGATCGCTTCAGACTTCAGCTGAGGAGTTGAATCCGCCATGACTTCGCCGACTGATGTTCTGTAACTACGGTGCAAATGGCGTGGATTTTATATTTCGCCGTTTCGAATTGAATCATGTCATATTGATGAAGGAGGTGACGTGGAGGTTGGGTATATATAAATTTGGTAGGTTTGGGGATTGGATTAGCATTACTCACCAAATTAAAGGCAACAATTGCAATATGTGAATATTAAAGGGGCTACTTGTTTTTGGTAAGACAATTTCAATTTTCCATTTCTGGTACATTTTCAAAACTACAGTATAATATTGAATCGTGCATGTTAGAGTATCTCCGACGGGTACTTCATTTTTGTGTAAAACACAAAAATAAAGTGCGTATGTACTCCACGGGACTTTTTATCTAACACTAATATTGTGTTGATTATCAGAAATACTCTAGATGTAGAGTACACACAATTTTCAACACAAAAATTGTGTTTCTTTATATTTATTTATAATTTATTTAAATAAAAATATTTTAACTATATTTAAATAGTTGATTTTCTTATAATAATAAAAGTAAAATAATTTTTATTATTTATATTTTCGTTTTAATTTAATAAAATTATAATTAAATAATATGCTAAGTTTATAATTTAGTAAATATTAATTATTATAATTTTTTACCTTTTTTAATTATTATAATATAAAGTTTAATGTAGGAATTTGATTTTTAGAGTAGAAAAGTTAATGGGTTGGAGTGAAAATTAGTGTAGAAAGTAGAGTTTATGAGTTGGAGTATAAGCAATATAGCAACTGTAATATTGTAAAGAATCAACTGTATTTTCATGTTGCGGGTTGGAGATGCTCTTAGTTAGCGAAGCACTTATCTTTTAACTTCTGATTTTTGCAAAAATGAAAATACAGAAATTGCAACAACTTACATGGTTTTATTTGGCTGACGAAAAAGGGAAATTTAATTTATGAATGAAAAGACCAAAACTATCATCAATAAATTGTATAGATAAGCCAATGAGGCTTGGCTCTAGTGGCCAAGCTGAGGCATCCAAAGTTCATGTGATTAGGAGGTCAGGGGTTCGAACCCCACCTCCCACATGACTTTGGAAAATCCCCATGGGCTTAGGCCCATGACTATCGTTGTTGGGTGGGTTTGGGATGTATCCATCTGACCCCGGGGATTAGTCCCACCTCTGGAGTGTGTGGCGATTAGCCCATAGCCAGGCTGTGTGGGGATACCTCGGGACCGAAAAAAAAAAAAAAAAAAAATTGTATAGATAAGAAATTTTTCAAGAAATCTGAACTCAGCCGTCGCTCAAGTACTAGTGTTCGACTTTGGCTCATCGTCTTCGGCTATAACACTGTCGTGTATGTCGATTTGGCCTGCAATTGTTTCCATTAAAAACTTAAGGTTGCAATAATAATAAAAGAACCCCATGAATGAATCATCTCCTAGTATAAGACAACATTTACGAAAAGAAAAAAAAAATGAGATAAATGTAAGTTTCATTACCAAACAAGGACATCAAAGAAGGAGGTTTCGAAGATCCTTTGGAAATCACATCTAAGCCTGGCGTAAGTAACAGAGGAAAAACCTAGGTTAATATATTATATCTAGGAACTATTTCAGTCGAGTGTAATCGAAAAACGACCTATAAGCAAGAATTACCAGCAGTACCAGCGGATTTCAGAAGATCTGACTTCTTGAAAGTGTATCCGATAAAGTTCGAGTCTTTCGACGTTAACATCTGAAACACAAGTCGTAAATTACAGTTAAAAGAACATACGATTCGAGAGAATTAGCGAAAGAATGAGACGATTCGCTTATATACCTTTCTCCATGGTCCAACTCTTGGCGTGCTAGATTGTGGATTTTCTACCTGCAGATAAGACATTTTAAATTTTAACGAATGTTTTACGTTTAGACATAGACTTGAACGATATTATGCGCTCATTATGCACTTCGTCAAACTTCTCAAAGTTCTGTGTGTCGAGTTCTCCGTGTACGGTAGGTTTATACGCAGCTTCGCTTTCATAGAGCGAATCCCAGTTCACACCTCGAAACCATGGATGTCCCTAAAGTCGAAAACGATATACAGTTAATTACATAAGAATAAAGAACTTCCCGCTTTTAAGCTTCGAATTGAATAGTCAGAACATTTTCTTACATCGTAAAGAACTTTATACCTTTATTTCATCGACGCCTCTTGTCCCCAGCCTATGCTCGACATCGCAAAGCAGATGAGAGATTAAGTCCCTCGCTTCGTCTGAAATCTTTGGTTCTTCGGGGAACTTTAAGCATGTTCTCCAATTAATTATCTGACCGTTTTTTTATTCAGCAAAAATGTATTACATACAACCACCAATAAGAAAGAAATATTAATAGAAGAAGAAAAATTAACGGGATCAAAATCATGAGTATAGTCTTATTACCTTACGACATGTCATTCTTGGATCATCAGAACAAAAGGGAGAATAACCTATTACCATCTCATACATAATAGCGCCTAAAGACCACCAATCACATTCCATCCCATAACCTTTCTTAAGCAGTACTTCGGGCGCCATATAGTCGAGTGTTCCTACCGTCGAATAAGCCTGAAAATCGAAGAGAAATAAAGAAGTTAGATTACAAAACAATTATATAGAAGAAAAAAACAATATATTAAATGGCTCACAAGGGCTCGGCGATTGCGTTTCCATCTCTGCAACTGTTCTTTAGCCATCAGCCATGGAGTGTTTTCTGGGTCATTATGGTTTTCGTTTTCCATTTGAGAGCTCTGATTAATGAAATCTTCCTCCAACATCGACGAATATTTTTCGAGCGGTTTGCATAACCCAAAATCAGACAGCTTTAGATGTCCGTTCTTGTCCAGGATCAGATTGTCTGGTTTTATATCTCTACAAAAAGAAATTTTTTCAGCATATTTGGTTTCAAATTAAAAAGATGAGTAATCCTTCTATTACCTATGCACATAGCCGTGCTGGTGGATCGAACTTATGGCGAGAATACTTTCTGCCATGTAAAACCTTGCGACGTCTTCAGACAATATATCTTCTCTCATTAGCAGTGTCATAATGTCGCCGCCAGGTAAGTATTCCATGATAAGGTATAAGTGATCAGAATCTTGGAACGAATAGTAAAGCCTCACTATGCATCGACTATCGACTTCCACGAGCAGATTTCTCTCAGAACGAACATGTTCGACCTATGACAGTTCGAATTTCAGAAATTCGAGGGAAAAAAGAGCTTTGTTGATTGACTGATTCTGATGCTCTAAGCTCACCTGCCCACGCTTGAGCATCTCTGACTTCTTTAGCTTCTTCATGGCGAATATTTCGCCAGTATTCTTAGCGCGACACAGCCTTACCTATTGGGTGGGATCAAACTGATAAGCCTACGGATTTAATAGATAGTCTGAAAATTATAACGTGGAGAGAAGATTAGGACACAAACCTCGCCAAAAGCTCCTCTGCCTATGATCGTAAGCTGCTCGAAATCATCGATTCCAACTTTGTGCCTCTGCAATCTCATGAATGCAGTTTCCTTCTTCTCCAAGTTTCTTAACATTCTCTCTTCTTCTTCACTAGAAACCTTAGCTTCTTGTGCCCTCCTCTGTAAAGCCCTCCTCCTTTAACAAACCATGGAACCGAAAAATAATGAATCTACGCAATAATAACGGAAGATTCCAGCATTGCAAACTTGTGATTACTATCCTCATCTTTCTTATTCAGATCTGAAGATCAAGGTCACAGACAAGTGGTGGGAAGAATGATATAGTCAACACAATAGAGCAAAACCCCATTGGCGCGCATAAACAAACACATGAAGTGCACATACAAATCACGCTGAGAACGCGTCTATCGAAGGTAAATCAGAGCAAATCAACATTACATGACAAATCAAAAATCCCACCTTTCCTTTCGATCTTGCAACCCCTG
Organism: Craterostigma plantagineum; assembly: GCA_027422505.1. Classification (NCBI taxonomy): domain Eukaryota; kingdom Viridiplantae; phylum Streptophyta; class Magnoliopsida; order Lamiales; family Linderniaceae; genus Craterostigma; species Craterostigma plantagineum. The sequence continues at coordinate 233,103 of JAPQWV010000547.1, forward strand.
AACGTAGTTCTTGTAATGATTCTCGATGATCTCCTTGGCGGCGGCAACCTTCTGACGCGTCACCGGCGAAGAAACAGCCACGTCAGGCTCCAAATGAAAGCCCTTGTGATCTTCGACCTGCGACTTCATTTCCGCCGCCGCCGGCCTCGCGTCGCCGCCCTCCATCAATACAGTTCTCACCTAAGTCAAAGAAAAGGAGCAAGACTACTAAGATGTGTCCAGTCCTGCGGGAAGGCGCAGCGCAAACGAAGGTGAGCTGCTATACCGAATCCCCCGCCGGCCATCGGGGACCGAGTGGTAAGGCCATGATATGCAGGGGAAAATTTCACTCATTCTTCCATTGGGGACAGGTGCACGAACGACAACTTACTACAGCCCAAAAACCTCGGAATTTCCCTTCTCCGATTAGAAAATAGGAAGTAATGACAGCGTTCTTTGCGAGGATTACGAGGATGGGTCTGAAGCTAAAAAGGTTAAAAGCACATGAAAACAAACAGTTCTCAGCTTCTTGATTTTTGGGTCGGATTCGATCATAGGATGAAAAGAAAGAAAGATTAATGATAATAATTATTATATAATGGTGAGGTAATGCGTGCTTAGCTTGATGAACTGGCAACTGAAAGACTGTACAATGAAGACACTAGCTTTGATATTGGTGGAATTTTTATTTAGATTTTGAAGTTTAATAAGGGTTTAGATTTCGTTTGTTAGAGAGAGATGTTGATTTAATAATACAAAAATGTCGATTTATTTGTTTATGACGTCATGCGGTAAATTAGAAGCTACTAAAGTGTCGGTCAAGAATAGGGTTGTCAACGGGGTGGGTTCGGGGCGGGGATCCAATCCCCGTCCCCGTCCCCGCGAGGCAAACGGGGACAAAATCGTTCCCGTCCCCATCCCCGCGGGGATCCCCGCCCCGTCACTATTTTAGAAAAAAAAATTCAATTTATATTATTTTAATATTATGCAAACTATATTTTAATATTATTTAAAATATATTTTAATATTATTTATATTATTAAGCTATATTTTAATAATATTTATATTATTTTAATATTTTCAAAGTATACTTTTATATTATTTATCTTATAATAATATTAATTGAATATAATATATATTATTTTTATTAACGGGGACGGGGCGGGGAACGCTGCGGGGATATCCGCGGGGAAAAATGTTTCCCCGTCCCCGCCCCGCGGGGGTGGAATTGCGGGGATTCCCCGCCCTATTCGGGTCGGATCCCCGCGGGGATCGGGAATCCCCGCCCCATTGACAAGCCTAGTCAAGAACAAGAAGTGGTTGGTTTGGTACTAAGATTGAATTCAGAGTTAAAATGATTTTGTACTTTGACTATGGTAATATTTTTTTGTTTTTTTCATTTTATTATTGTATGACAGACGTTGACTCTATTTTTCAAAGAATAAATATTGTATTGGGTGATTTAGAAATATTGTCTATACCAAGTTGTTGGTAATTACACTATTACCCCAGTTGATCTTTAATTAATTAAATTCCAATTGCTTCTTTAAGAAAAAATAGCTGATTTGATAATTTTATCTCCATCCAACAGAAAAAAAAAAATGTTTTCTAATTTATTGATTTCGCGATTCTAGGCCGAAATTATGGAAATGCAGGTTTTGAACATCAAATATATAATTACATCTTCATGGGCTAATGGGCCATAAATTCGAAAGCCCATGCAAAAATAGGAGTGTTAAATGGAACAATTTTAATAAAAGAAAAGAGGAAAGAAAATCAGGTGAAAATTAAAAAGGAAAATAAATAAATAAATACATAGCAATGCAAATTAGTTGAATTTTATTTTTCTTTCTACTTCCCTTTCCTTTTTCTGCATGTATGCTATTTCATACAGATGTAAAGCGTACGGATGATATGTGGATAAGTACCAAAGCGTACTTGCATTGCATGAGCTTCACTATGATTGCTCAATAATGTCTCAATTGATTATTGGATAGGTAATAAATTAACAATCAACTTAATTAAGCAATAAGTTTAACAGTACTTTAGAACTTTGATAAAGAAAACAAAAATAACAAAAAACAGATGGTCAGTGTTTCAAAAAAAAAAATTAAAAATTAAAAAATTTAAAAAAAAAAAAAAAAAAAAAAAAAAAAAGCACTTCCTCACTTAGACATCAATAATTGACTACTGTTACCTTCTTGAAAAACGTTGAAAGGAATTTTAGAAAAGGAAATATGAAACTTTATGACCTTCCATTAAATATCGAGAAGCATCAAGTCTACATGTATAAAAAGTGATAATAAAAGCATACGATACAATAAACAAATTCATATTGTCAATAAAGTAATGTAGCAAATATTATCTAATGTCAATAAAGTGAAATAAAAAGACTAAACGTAAGAAAAATCTATCAGTACAAATTTCTCACTTTCGCAACTCTCGAAAAACTGGGCTGTTAAGCAACAGAACACGCACATACTCATCTTCTTAAAGCGTCTTTATTACATTATTCATAGATAGCCCTTTTTCTATCTTTTCTTTTATATATTTCAACTATATAGCTAGCTACTAATTTAAATAAAATTGATCTTTATGTATTCAGTATATAACTTATCCTATCTACTCTACAAAGCACGTGATGTTGGCGTTCACGTGCCATGAACTTGCTCCATAAATAAGAAGACAATAAAAAGGAAACACTTGCACTAGAAATAATACGAAGAAGAAGAAGAACTAGGGTTTCTTAGGCTTATTAATATTATTATTTGCTCGAGACCAAATCATTGCACGACCTATTGTAACAATTTTAACAACTTTTTTCGCATCTTCTTCTTTGCTTTAATTAAGAGTTCCTTTTCGTACATGGAATTTAATAATATACGGTTATATATTATATATTAAATCAAGAAAAAGAATAGCTTAAGCAGTCAAACTTTACATTTGAACTTTACCCTTTATGTTTAATGCTTCGATAAAGGAAGAAGCAAAGATAATTTAGGAAAAAAGAGATGGGGTTTTCTCGCAAAGGGTGTTTGGAACCATGCGAAGTAACATACATAAACATGCATATATACGTTGCATTGCATTTATTACATAACAGTCAACCTGTGTGTGTGTCTATCTCATGCCGAGGGGCGACAAAAGAGAACTAGTAAATAAAACTATTTAAAAAAGAACTACACTCAAAATACCTAAAGTAGGAAAAAGCAAAGGTTTTTGAAGAAGGTATTAGAAGCAGCGTTGATAGGAACATTTCAAGCAAACACATTTTCACTTTCATGGAATAACTCAAATGTCTTGTTTTTCTCATTGTTGCAAAACTCGGGCTGGGCGGCCGAGTACTCGCCGCCTAGGCGCTAGGCGCCCGTTGCCGAGGCGATTTCTGCCTATTCGGGCCATATAGGCGGTTGAACCGACTACTCGGCGCCCAAGCCGAGTAATCGCCGAGTATCCCGAGTAATTAGCGATTACTCGTTATATTAAAATATTATTAAAAAGTTGTTTATATTAAAAATAAAAAGAAAATCCCAAAATCTAACCCTTCAATCGTCACTACCCATTACCCAACAAGCCAACACAGAAAAAATCAGATCTTCGTCGCAGCCTCCCCTCATCGCTTGACCAAAAATCTTTTGGACTTCGTGTGCTGCTCATACAATGAATCTCATGCTTGAAGCTATTGGGAAACAGACAAGGTTCAAGAATGTTATTGATCAAGCGAAGAAATTGACGATTTTTCTATATGCACACCACAAAGTCTTGGCGATGATGAGAGCACATACAAAGAAGAAGGACATTGTGAGACCGGGGGTGACACGGTTTGCTTCAGCGTTTCTTACCCTTCAAAGCCTGATGGAAAAAAAATCAGAGCTGAAGATGATGTTTGGAAGTTCTGAATGGGAGGAATGTAAATTTTCGAAGACCGTGAAAGGAAAGGAGGCTTATACAACTGTGATGAGTTTGGGATTTTGGAATGGTGTATCATCTTGTCTACAGGTGTTCACACCTTTAATCAAGGTCCTTCGCATTGCTGATTCTGATAGAAAACCATCAATGGGTTTTGTATATGGTGAGTTCATCCGCGCAAAGGAAGAGATCAAGGTTTCTCAAAATAATATTCCGAGCAATTATGAGTCGATTATTGAAGTTATTGATGCGAAAATGCAAGGAAGACTTGATAGTCCGCTTATTTGTTGAATCCTTATTATCATTATAAAGATCCTCTCATTCAATTCAAAAATGAAGTGTCGATTGGAGTTATTGATTGCATGGATGCTTTATTTCCGGGAGATGATGTTATGCAAAATACGATCTTGTTGGATGAGCTTCCTATCTACAAAGAGAAAAGCTCAATTTTTGGAAGGTCAAATGTAGCGTCTAGATGCCTCTCGAAGGACGATAGCTTTGATCCAGGTATATTCTTTTACATTATATTCATACAACTAATTGTAGTGATTATTTTATTTTGTTTATGTAGTGACTTGGTGGTCAACTTTTGGTTCGATAACTCCAAATCTTCGAAGTTTGGCCATGAGAATCCTCTCATTGACTACTAGTTCATCCGGTTGCGAAAGAAATTGGAGCGCCTTTGAAGGGGTTAGTGTATTTGTCACGAATGATGTTATATTATTTTTATTATTGTTCTTTTTTGAGAAAGATATTTGTCACGAATGATGTTATATTATTTAGTTTGTTAACTTGTTTCTTAGGTTCATACAAAGAAAAGGAATAGGCTTAGTGCAACTCTACTCAATAATCTTGTATTTATCCAATTTAATGCAAGATTATTGAGTAGACAAAAAAGAGAAAAAGATAGAAGCGATGTAGATGTTTTATGTTCATATGATGCTACTACCGCACAAGAATGGATTGTTGATGGAATTGAAGTTGACGATGATGTGATTGAGGAAGAGGAGGAAGAGGCGGATAAGGTCAGACATGCACAATATCGACCGATAAGAGAATTGTATGATGATGATTTCGAATCTGAGGATGAGGTAAACGAGGATAACTTGGAGGCATTTCACGAGGATGCAATATGTTGATGTCTTTTTTCTATGATGGACCAACTTGTTTTTGTTTTCAATTAATGTTTGTTGGTCCAGTGGGTCTTTTCTTTTGTTTCGGATGCTAAATTTTCAAACTAAACTGTATTTCGATGTTACTTTTGTTGGTCTTGTTTCGAGATGTTGTGGGAATGCTTGGAATATTTCACGGTAATGTTGATCTTGTTTTGTGGGAAATGATGTGGAATCCTTACAAAATGTAGTGGGGATCAAGTATGTTAGAGTATTTTTTGCACTGAAAAAAAAGACATATAAACAGACTAATTTCCGCCTAGAATCCGCCTAGGCCCCGCCTAGTCCGCCTAGGCGCTAGGCCCCCCTCGGGCGCCCGACTAGCGCCTAGCGAGTTTTGCAACATTGGTTTTTCTTACGATATTAATTTATATTATTATTCCATGCATGCTATGTGGACTTACAATGATTTTGTACTTATCTCTGTGTTCGTTTCCTTACTTCTGCGTGACTGTGTTGTGTGTAAAGCATCTGTTTCTTTTAGATAAACGAGAAATCTAGATCTAATTAGAAAATATTAGAAAGAAAACAAAAAAGAAAAAGTTGTTATATTATAATGGAGATCTGAACCATAATCAGAACACACATGATGATCCTACTTCTTTCCATAATGATATAATTAATAATAGTGGTAATTATGGCGAATAGCAATGATGCGGCTTTTGAAACTCGCTCGTGGATTCCTAAGTTTTCTCTCCAATAATTAAACAAGAGATTATTCATTGTGTCAATCATTAAAAATCTTACATTTTGAAATAAATGTGTACAACTAGTTTAAGGGGGGAGATATGGTCATAGATGTACGTATGATACATAAATGCTTTGATCAGACAAGTGCGATGTAGAACAAAAAACAAGAACATGTAATAGCCATTAGAGCCAAAGCTGCAACTTTTTCTGAGTTTTCATCTCAGACCTATTTCTCTATCTCTCTCTCATATTAGCATTAAATGATCTGACTGAAACATTCAGATAACAAAACCAGAAAGAGAGGAAACAAAGAAAAGTCCAGGGAACTAAAAGGCTAGCATGTAATAAAATGGCTCTTATTGGAAACAAACAACTAATGAATGGCTCTCAAAAGAACCTGCGGAGAAGGATTGGGTATATCAAGTTCTAAGAAAGAAAGTACCACAATTTGAACTTATAGTTATAATCAAGTACCCCAAATTATATTAGATATATTTATCTTAGCATAACCACGGAAAACCGATGATGAGAGGCACAAGTAACATCTTTTCAAGAAATCACTTCTCTTGAAAGACTAGTAATAACATTAACAAGACTTTTGAACTAAGGAGGAAAAATAAGCAATAAACAGTAAATAGAACCTAGAATTCAGTTAACAGCAAAGACATAATCTCTCTCTCTCTCCCCTCTTAAATTTCCAAGAGCAAAATGACAGCAGTTTAACGTGAAGGAGGCATGAGATTTAGCCCTAAGTCATCCTTGTCAAGAACCAATCTCGGCTTGTTAGTCTCAACGGAAGAACTGTTATATTCCGAGTGCAATCTCTTCTTTGAACTGAGCGGCACGCCAAAAAGCTTAGTACTCTTACAGGCCTCATTAGTACCATTATCTCCGTTGTTAACCATCGTCGTCATACTGCTCTGCAGAGTCTTGCTCGGCGAACAAGAAGATAAGAAGTCGTTGATGTTCACCGTGGGCCTATTCGTGTTTGATCCCAGCATACTCTGATGATGACTATACCCACTGAACTGCTGCTGATGATGATGATGATGATTACTGTTACCGAAGCTGTTCTTCTGCAGCGTTGTCGAGGGATGAGATGAGCCACTGTTGTTATTATTGCAGAGAAACAAGGAGGAACTGTAAGAGTTGCTTGGAGCGACAGGCTTAACGTGGTTCTGAACGAAGTATATGATATCGCTGTAGAGTTTCCTCATATGCGCCAGCTCAGAAGCGAGCATACTGTTGTTCCTCCTCAGCCTCTCGTTGTCTTCGGACAGCGCAGCGTATGAGGTAATAGCAGCACTACCACCGCCACTGTTAATGTTCTTGTTGCTGCTGTAATAACCTCCATTCATATAAGGAGAACGTTTGAGGCGACGACTGCTGATTATCACACCATGGGCTGTTATTAAACCCTTGACTCGCTATGATTTCATCTGAATCTGGCGGAGATACGCTGATTCTCGAAGAAGGGTTATAAGGGAAGAAACCGCCCTGGCCGCCGGCGCCGGCGACGCCGTGGGCCACGTGGGGCGGCTGAGCAGTTTTTCTCCGGTGGATCTCACACAGCAAGTGTTGCGAAATGGACAGCGTAACGAAATTGGAAATGACTGTGAGGATAAATGGAACACGGGAATTTACGTGGAAAACCCCTTTTTAACTTGGGGTAAAAAACCACGGGCGAGGTAGAAATTTATTACTGGGGTAAAAACAGGGGTTACAACCTCTCAATCTATAAAGGAGAAAACACACACTATCTCTTTTTATAGTTGGAGCAAATACCGAACAAACCCTCTATTTTTTTTCTTTTCTTTCTTTCTCCCTCTCTCTTCTTTTCTTTCTTTGGTGCGTTCTCTAATGCTCATTAGCTCCCCTTTTATACGCAAAAGCCTTACTAATACAATATAATAATATTATAATTAAATATTATTATTACTAATGGGTAGGTGAAGTGGGTTGGTGACCAACCCATTCAACCCACCTTCCCATCAATCTCCCACTTGAAGATATGATTGATGCACAATCAGATCTTCACACCATTCTTCTAGCTCGCCTTTGCATGTTACTTATGTTCGGTCAATCCACATGAGGAACGACACCACATAAACTTGTCCACAGGAATTGCTTTGGTCATGTAGTCTGCCAGATTATCCGCAGTGTGAACTTTTTGCACGTCCACAGTCCCCGCTTCCACTTGTTCACGAACAAAGTGGTATTGCACCCGTATATGTTTGGTTCTTGAATGATATGCTGGATTCCTTGCAAGATGCAACGCACTCTGGTTATCACAATAGAGAACAATATTCTCCTGTTTGTGGCCGAGTTCTTCCAGCAACATCTTCAACCATATTGCCTCTTTACTGGCTTGCGTAGCTGCGACATATTCTGCTTCCGTTGTTATTACAACAATGGACTGCAGTTTTGAAACCCATCTTACAGCACCGCCAGCAAGATTAAACACATATCCGGTTGTGGATCTGCTTTTATCAAGTTCACCTGCATAATCTGCATCAACAAAACCATGGACAGTAAAATCTGTACCTCCGTAACATAAGTCAAGATCCGAGGTTCCTTTGATATATCTGAGAATCCTCTTAACAGCACTCCAGTGCTCCCGACCAGGGTTGGACATGTATCGGCTAACAACTCCCACTGCATGGGCAATGTCTGGTCTGGTACAGATCATTGCGAACATTAGACTTCCTACTGCCGATGCATATGGCAGTCGAGACATCTCTATCCTCTCGTCTTCATCGGTAGGACACATCTCGGAGGATAGCTTGAAATTAGCAGCAAGAGGAGTAGATATGGCTTACTATCTTGCATGTTGAACCTCCGCAAGATTTTCTTCAAGTAATTCTTTTGGGAAAGCCAAATCTTCCCCTTGCTTCTGTCTCGAGATATTTGCACGCCAAGGATTTTGTTTGCCGGTCCCAAGTCCTTCATTTCAAATTCTCTGGCCAGTTGAGTTTTTAAGTCGGCGATACGACCTTTGTTGGGTCCTGCTACTAGCATATCGTCGACGTACAACAGCAACATGATGAAGTCGTCATCGCCAAATCTCTTGAAATATGCACAAGGATCTGAATATAGCCTGTTGTAGCCAAGACTCATTATGAAGGAGTCAAATCTCTTATACCAGCATCGAGGTGCTTGTTTGAGACCGTAAAGAGATTTGATCAATTTGCAAACCAAATCTTCTTTTCCTTGTTCCTCGAAACCTTCTGGTTGAAGCATATATATTTCTTCATCGAGGTCACCATGGAGAAAGGCCGTCTTTACATCCAGCTGCTCAAGATGCAAGTCGAATGTAGCACACATTGACAAGACCACCCTGACTGTTGTAAGTCGTACCACCGGTGAGAAAATTTCGTTGAAGTCAATCCCTTCTTTCTGAGCATATCCCTTTACAACCAGTCTAGCACGGTAGCGCTCTACCTGGTCGTCACCATTCCGCTTGATTTTGTACACCCATTTGTTGCCAATGGGTTTCCTTCCTTGCGGTAATGGCACCAACTCCCATGTCTTATTTTTATAGAGAGCTTCCATTTCCTCTTGCATCGCTGAAATCCACAGACTCGCATCTGAATTATTCAGTGCTTCTTGGAAAGTGGTTGGCTCTCCATCCTCCGTTAGAAAACAGTATGCAAGATTGCTCTCTATCTCATAATCTGAGTGCCAACTTGGCGGCCTACGTTCGCGTGATGACCGCCAGAGGTCCGGTACTTCAGATTCGACTGGGTTAAGCTCTTCGTGCGCCGATTCAGCTTCAGAAGAATTATATTGTCCCAATTTTCGTTTCATCGGTGTAGTCTTTGTGATGCCTTTTGAACTGCTATCATTTTCGACTTGCTCCTCATCGCTATCTTCCAGGAAGATAACATCTCTACTGATAATCACTTTGTGGTCAGTGAGATCCCACAAGCGATACCCCTTTACTCCTTCAGCGTAGCCCAAGAACAAACATTTCCTGGACTTTGGATCCAATGTCGTTTCTTGGTTGTGGTACATCGCGTACGTTGAACTTCCAAATATATGGAGGTTTGAATAGTCTGCAGGTGCACCAGTCCACATTTCCATCGGTGTCCGCATCTCTATAGCAGTAGATGGGGCCCGATTCACCACATAACAGGCAGTACAGACCGCTTCCGCCCAGAATTTCTTTTCCAGGCCCGCAGTTCTCAACATAGCCCTTGTTCTTTCCAACAGGGTCCTATTCAACCGCTCTGCCACTCCATTTTGTTGTGGAGTGTACGCCGTGGTGAACTGTCTTCTGATGCCCGCACCTTTACAGAATTCAATGAATTCTTTGCCAATATATTCCCCTCCATTATCTGACCGGAGACACTTGATCTTTCTTCCGGTTTCAAGTTCAACTCGCGCCTTGTATGTTTTGAAGATAGGAAACACGTCGTCCTTCTTCTTGATTGGGTACACCCATCATCTCCTGGAGTAGTCGTCTATGAATGATACGAAGTAGCTGGCTCCTCCCAGGGACGCAACCGGTGCTTGCCATACATCAGAATGGATCAATTCTAGAATTCCCTTGCTTCTAAAACTTGATGGGGAGAACTTCAGGCGATGCTGCTTGCTCACAATACAATGCTCGCAGAATGGTAGCGTCACCGTCGTGAGACCAGGAAGTAGATTCTTTTGCGCAAGAATTTTCATGCCTTGTTCAGACATATGACCAAGTTTCTTGTGCCAAGTCATCGTAGACTTTTCATTTGAACTTGTCGTAGCATCATATGCTTGCCCTTCTTGCAGAGTCTCTCCCTTCAGCTTGTATAGATTTGCAGCTATCTTTTCGCCCTTCATCACCACCAGTGCTCCTTTGGAGACCTTCATGATTTTATTCTCCAATTCAATTTTGAAACCAAGATCATCCAGTTGCCCCATGGACAACAGATTTTTCTTCAATCCCTCCACATGTCGGACAGCATGGATGGTACGCACAGTGCCATCGTACATTTTTATTTGAATCGTACCGACCCCGACAATCTTCAGTGCTTGGTCATTGCAGCTGTAGACATACCCTCCAAAAGTTGGCTCGTATTGATGAAACCATTCCTTTCGAGAGGTCATGTGGAAAGTAGCTGATGAGTCCATGAGCCACACGTCGTTGAATCTTCCATTTTCAGCGATAGTCGTTGCGGCTTCACACACCAAGGCAATTCCATCGTCGGTAGTGTTGGCGGCGTTTCCTTGGGCATTGGGATTTTTATTTAGAGCCCAACAATATTTCTTCAGATGACCTTTCTTGCCACAGTGGTAACATTTTATTGCCTTCTTATTTTTTATAACAAGGCTTTGCCGTTTTTGACTCCCACTTGGACCAGACTCTCCGGGTCTTGTTCGTTTTCGGCTTACATTTGGACCGCGTGCTCCCGATCTTGCCCTCGTCACCGTCAACGCTTCCGCCTGTTGGGACATTGTCAACTTGTCTTCTTTGTTATTGCGCCGACTTTCTTCTTCGAGAACCGCAGCTGCAATATTGTCGAAGATAAGTTTCCCCGCAGCTTGGTTGTTGCTCAGATTGATGACGAGTTGATCGTAGGAGTCTGGTAGGCTTTGAAGCAGAAGCTCAGCACGTTCACTTGGCTCTATTTTGTAGTCCAAGTCTTTAAGTTGAGAGAATAGAGTATTCAACTTGTTGATGTGCTCGGTCATTGAAGAAGATTCTTCCATTCGTAGATGATATAATTTTCTTTTCAGAAAAATTCGGCTGTGGAGTGACTTGACTTGATACAGCTTCTCTAGATGATCCCAGATTTCTTTCGCACTAGCTTTCTCTTCAACGCTTGATAATATGTCATCTGCTAATGCTAGATGAATATTGGCGATGGCCCTCCCGTCCATCTTCCTCCAGTTGGCATCACTTGTAATAGTTGTTGGTCTGCCAGTGATCGCCTCCAGACAATTTTCTTTGAGTAAAATTGCCTTTATCCTCATTTTCCACAGTGAGTAGTTTTTCCCGTTGAATTTCTCAATTTCATTTTTAGCTGCCATTTTTTTTTCCCACGTCGCTATCGTCGGAGAAATTCAACAGTCCAGCCAAATAGTACTGATCACATAATTTGCAGAAAGGGTAGCGACCAACTTTCAAGACAAAATTACCCTTCTAAGTAAATTCCCAGATGAGATCTGGTGGGGTCACTATGTGTCCCGCTTGGCACCAGCCACCTAGACAGAACTTACTTACACAGTCTATTACCACGACTTGCCAAAAAAACTCTTCCGTAACGATAAACCTTTTCGATATCCTTTCTGATGTGGAAGATCAGACAAAGCTGCAACCACAGAGCATAATTGGAATATCAATCAGGGCTGGCTCTGATACCACTTGTTGCGAAATGGACAGCGTAACGAAATTGGAAATGACTGTGAGGATAAATGGAACACGGGAATTTACGTGGAAAACCCCTTTTTAACTTGGGGTAAAAAACCACGGGCGAGGTAGAAATTTATTACTGGGGTAAAAACAGGGGTTACAACCTCTCAATCTATAAAGGAGAAAACACACACTATCTCTCTTTATAGTTGGAGCAAATACCGAACAAACCCTCTATTTTTTTTTTCTTTTCTTTCTTTCTCCCTCTCTCTTCTTTTCTTTCCTTGGTGCGTTCTCTAATGCCTCATTAGCTCCCCTTTTATAGGCAAAAGCCTTACTAATACAATATAATAATATTATAATTAAATATTATTATTACTAATGGGTAGGTGAAGTGGGTTGGTGACCAACCCATTCAACCCACCTTCCCATCACTTCTCGCCTCTCTTGAAGAACTCGTTCGCAAATTCCCATCTGTCGGGCACGATCTTTCTGAAACCCTAATAAAAACAAACAAACAAACGGAACCCATAAAGCACAACGCAAATGCATACGAAAGAGACACAAACATTCTCCATATATAGCACGAATACGATGGTTATGTACGAGACGTATACATAGGTGTTGAGCTGACGAACGAAGCTAGAGAAGTTGTTGTGCTTGAAATAGTTGGGAAGAAGGTCACGCGCGAACTCAGGCGGTCGCCAGACGACGAACGTGGAATCGTCGTCGCCCCAAGAAACTATGTGGTCCGTCGTGGGATCATCGACGAGCTGATAAGTCTTCGTAAGAAATGGGGCTGGGACCGATTTGTTGGAGTCTAAGGAGAAAAGAATGCCGCCGCCGCCGCCTTCGCAGTTGTCGAGCATCAAAGCCGCCATTGGAGAGAAAGCCAAAACAAAGAAGAAGAAGAAGAAGAAGAAGAAGAAGAAGAAGAAGAAGAAGAAGATAAGATCAGTGTTTCGAGCGAGGAATAGTTTTAGTTTTGTTCTCTAGCGAGTGAGAGTGTTTGAGAAATTACGAGGGTTTTTGAAGAGAGGAGATGAATTGGAAGTAGTAGATGAAAAAGTTGTCTTTGGGTTTGTGTATTGTGAATAGAGATATTTTTATTTTATTACTCCCTCTGATTTTTTATAGAAGTCGTTTAAGGTCTCAAGTTTTGTTTTTTATTAGATGGCGTTTTACAGTCCCCCATACAAATATTTACTATAATACCAAATTTACCCTTTTAATGTGGTTTTCAATGTTACAACTTCCAATTAGCATAATAAACTCTCATTAAAATAAACAATCTTCACCATCAACGTCTGTTCCATGGTAAAAGAAAAGTCCTCCCAAAACTCACTTCCAGATCTGAGATATGAGGGGCAACTCTTCCATGGAAGATGAAAAACAAAATGAACTCGTTTCGATGCCATCTCATAGTATCCAAGTTCAAATCAAACAAGAGGCACGAGAGGATCAAATCATTTCCGAAGCCAAAGTTAACCATGATCTTGATTTGAACAAGTTCTACATCGGTGAAGGACAACTCCATGCCAATAGAGAGATTCAACAAGAAATAATAAAAATGTTGAAAATTTATCTTCCGAAATTTTTTTAATTACGTACCGGTTTGTTGGAGGTAATTCTATGTTTATGATCTTCTCAAATATTTTGCCATCTATATATCAGATTCTTTTGGGTTTCTTGCATCTCATTAGACATGTTTGACAAAAACTGATATTATGTGAGAAAATCTTAAACGACTTCTATAAAAAATCAGAGGGAGTATTTGGGTTTTCGATTGTTTTATAATTACCAAGGAGGCCTTGGGTTATGCGTAGTATAGTGTAGTGAGAGAGGAATATGTGTCTGTTTGTCTAGAACTTTGGAAATAATTATAAATATTAATTAAGGGCCTCTCAAGACAAACCCGTGACGACATACTCTCTTTCTCTCTCTATATATATACATAAAAATATAATACAGTAGTATTAATAATATAGAAACTAGTAAATACATTCAATTCGAGGTAAGAGCGCATATGCTAGAAGAATCACGCAGAAGATAGGGTTATTATTTATTAAGAGTATATGTGTTTGTGTGTTCCTTCTCGGCGCTTTATTATTACTACAACTAAAAAAATTTAAAGATTCCCTCCCTTTGCAAGACTCAGATTTGTTAATATAAAATTGGGGCACAGTCAATAAATTATATAAGAGGGAAGATGAAAATGGAGTAAATAGTTCGAAGGTGGTGGTGTGCGTGTGTGATGAATGAATCTTCACGAAAAACGAGCGTTAGTCTTTATTTATTTTGTTTATTATTTTTTGTATTTTTGCGTTTGTAGTTTAATGACATTACACCTTCGAATCTCCATCGTTTTCTTACTTCCACTGTCTTCTCTGCTTCTTCTTTCCAGAAGCAATACAAAGGAAAAGACACACACACATCGTATTACGTGTGATGAGACTTAAAAAGACTCTGTTTTTCTTCTTATTCATCATCTTCCTTTACGTTGTTTCTCTTTCATGCACATTCATATGTGTATATATATATATGTATATATATGTATATATATATATGTATATGTACACACATATACAAATTTACAGACATATATGCTTTGCTTAGATCTATTTGGGTAACCAATAATAAGACACGGACGCATAGTGTTAGAAGATGGACCATTGTCCTCCCTCCATTAAGGGTTTATTCCTTTTATTTCAACCATCTAAGATTTGAAGCCCTAGAATTTACTGAGGTGGCTGTTTTTCTAATAATATCATCTCAAAATATCATTTCTACTGTTTTTCATTTCCTTCTTCATTTTGTGGAGACCATGTAAAATTACATATGCTTGAAAATTAAGGTGAAAAAAATATATATAATTTTCAAACGTGCAAAAGTCGCTATTTCTCTTTTCATTCAACTTACAAAAAGGAAGGAAAAAAATAGGAAAATGATGAGCAATAATTTCACCAAGATTCACCACTGATGATTTAGATCGTGACTTTGAGGCTTAGATTGCACATCATTATTGCAACTCTTTTTAGTTTCCTTGCAACCATAATTTGTTCCCTACTATATACAACGTTTTATTATTATCTTATTTTATGGCTGTTTTCCATATTGATCATCCTTCCTCAATTATATGATATTATACACAATCCCACACGATTTAAAGTGTTCGTCGTGTATATTTAATCGCAACATAGGTAGAGTAATCATTTTGGTCAAACACGGATGTGATAAGAATACTGTAATTGATATATATATATATATATATATATATATTAATATTTGACAAGCTAAGAAATGCAATATCATATGCGATCGATCTTTAGAGAAAATGAAACGATTTATCAATGTGACAAGACGAGAATTTTCTAAAAGTAGCCAGAAGGGCCCCTAAAAGTCTCACATTACAAAGTACAATGCGTATTCTATTTCCTACTACACATATACATACGGTGTAGTTTGTTTTCTTTATTATTATTTTATTCTAGTTTAAAGTTATATAAATAAAATGTAACGTAGTTGAGTTGAGGTTGAGGGAGATCAAATACAAAGAAGTTCTACCATAATCTGTACACATAAGAAAAAACTAATAATTAAGGAGGAAAGGGAAAACCCCACACAAGAAAGTCACATGACCACCGTCGGTTTTGCTCTTTCCAATTACTGAAAAGTTATTAATTAAATAAGTTCGATTATTTAATAATCTTACAGCATAGGTTCTAGGACTACTAATCTGTAATTTGTGTAATAGGATAGGATAACGAGAATATCTAGGTAACACAACTTATAAACACACCTACGAATACTGATAAAAATGAAAATAAAGAACAAATAAAAAATGGAAATGTCGTCTTGCCCAAATAAACGACAAGAAGAAATATATATATTATATATTAAGGGGAACGGTACGAAGGTCTCTTTTGTCTCTTGCGTTGGACATTTTCTGAAGGGTGAACATATTATGTTAGGATGGTTATCTTTTTTTTTTTTTTCAAAGGTTAGGATGGTTATCTAAATACCATCTTTTGAGATTTAATTGATATCCCTACGAAAACATTATGAAATGATTTTGTAGTAAAATGTTCATATATGTATGATCGTGCACAATACTAGGAGGACAAATTGGAGTCGTACGTAGTTGTTCTTGTTTGTGGTGTACGGATGTTTAATTAAATTCGTATTGTAACGTATTGTATTGGCTGTTTCTTTTGTCCTCTCAACGTTATTTATCTGAGACAGGTTGAGTTACATTTATTTGGAGAAAGGGAGACATCAACTGAGCTGTGTATAGTCGAGAGACCGTACATGTACTGTGTGTGTCCTGTGTGTTATATGTATGATTTCAGAACATTGTTGACAGTTGCATTAATGTTGTCTGTGTTATGCATTTTCTTGTTGCCCTAGCTTCTCCTCGTCCTATTTTTCATCTAATATATATTGTCATTATCCATACTGTTACGTTCCTTATTGTATTTGATTTTTGCACCTTGGGAATAACGGGTTTGTTTTCCCTTCCCATAAATTAATCAGCTAATAATGGAAACAACCCATAAAGCAACAAATTGAATGGGAAAAATGAATTAGAAACATTGTCACGTAAAAGAAAGTCTCCATGCAAAAGTCCCTTTAAGCAAACGCTAATAATAGAGTAGCTTATTCGTCTCAGCTAATTGAAACATAATATAAAGGCGTAGGTTTAGAGCAAATGCATTGTATAACTAGTTGCATGGCTTGTTCTTTCTAATCAATTAAAGAAACATCAGCATTTCTTTTGGAAGATGAAAAGGATATATGTAATAACTATGCATAATAGAAATATTGACCCTATGGAACTAATTATGAATAAGAGTAAATAAAAATGGGTAAATGACAAGGGAAAAAGAAAAGGAAAACTTGATTGCGATTTAGAGGGGAACAAAAAGGCTGTTGGATCACATGCACATCCAACTTTTACTTCATTCTATTTCTCTTCTTTTTATACCATGGAATTGGGCAAATAGGGAAAAACAATAAGTAAATCGAGGTCTATTATGCAATTCTCTTCCTCCCCCTCAATCTATGGGATTCTATTGCCAATGATGATTGAAATCTTAAAAAAAGAAAATTAAAATAAGAGTTCCCCCACAACAACTATCTCAAGCATTAATATTATAATAATTTCATGAAATATTAGAACAATTATTTAAAGCTAAAGTATGATATTCTCACGTCCAATAATTCCAAGAAGATTAGGCAGGGTAAATACTATTTTCCAACAATTTTGATCTTCTCTCTTGATTGAGTAATGAACATCTCATCATATGATCCGTGAAGATATTATTTCAAAAGGAGTATAAATATCAATTTATTATTCTAAATGTAAAAACTCCGACGTCACTTTTTGCTTAATGTGATATAAAATATACTTATTTGTCTTAAAATAAGTAAAAAAGATAAGATTAATCAATTTTCAATATCGATAAGCTCATAATGATTGATCTATGAAAGTGGAGATATTTCCACGTATGAAAAGATATAATGCCGTCGCACACCTTATATCTCGTGAAGGAAGTATATAGCTAGATTCAAATACAAAAGGAGATGTAAATTTCTAAAGGAAGATTCAATTTATTTCACACACACAGGCACACACACACACACACCTTTCATTCTATCTTTCGTAAGAGTGATTAGTGTAATGGACATTTCTTAAAGAAGCAGATTGCATATTACGTAATAACATATTTTTGACTTCATATTAGCTACCAAAGTCCAAAAGCTTCAAGTGGAAGAATCTCATCACGCCTTTCGGTATTTAAGTCTTCATCACTATAATGAGAAGTGAAGTGATATTGTGATATATTGGAGTTCATCAACCCTCGATATATGGGGTTAGGTAGAACGCAGATACCTTCATAAAAAGATAAAGGAAGAAAGAAGAGAAAAACAGCTTTGTGTGTGGAAATAGGAGGCTTTATTACGTCAAATAAAATCTATATAGACATATATGCACACATAAAGTGATCGTCTTTTAAGAATCACAGGGGCGCTTAATTTTATAACAATCATGCATCGTCATAATATTAATGGAATAAGGTAAATTCCCTTTCAGTACCTTTCAAATTTTGAACTTCCTTATCAGTACTTTTGACAAAAATTATTCCTTATCAGTACCCATCTGCGAAAAAGTTGTGTGTTTAATACTCCAAACTGTAAACGGACGAAAATACCCTTTTCTGAAATTAGACTGGACATCATACCAACTATTTTGATTATTATACCAACTGTTATCATTATTATACCAACTAGTATATTGTATAATTATGTTGGTATAATTACCACAACAGTTGGTGCAACTTCTACAATAAATTCGAATAACGTTATTTATTGGTATAATAACCAAAACATGTGGTACAATTTCTGGTATAATATCAAAATCAGTTGGTATAACGCCCAATTTCGCTGTAAATTATAATAACGCTATTTAAATTGGACATCATACCAACTGTTTTGATTATTATACCAATTGTTGCATTATTATACCAACTGGCATAGTGTACAAATCTGTTGGTATAATTACGACAACAGTTGGTATAATTTCTACAGTTTCTGATATAATTTCAAAATCAATTAGTATAACGTCCTAATTTCACTGTGTAAAATTCGACTAAGGTTATTTACTGGTATAATAACCAAAACAGATAGTATAATTTCACCATTTTCTGGTACAATGTCCAATTTTGTTGGTACAATAACGATTTTTTTGGTATAATGCATGTGAAAATAATTATTCAGCTTTTTTGATAAGTGAGACAGGGGTATTTTCGTCCATTTAACGCTGAAAAGAGCTTTTGAGGTACTGAACAGAAGAAATTTTCAAATGGATAGTTATAAGGAAGAAATAATTCGAGGGACATTTAAAAGGAAGTTGAAATGTTGAAAGGGACTGATAAGGAATTCGCCCCATGGAATATACAACGTACGTACATGATCAGCACATTCCGTTACCTTTATTCTTTAAAAAAATGTACATATACATACATACTATATGCGTGTGTGTGTAGTAAAGCAAACGATATATAGACACCATGCATATATTGTTTTCGGAAAAGGAAAGATAAAAAGGAAACTCCAATACTTTGATTTAGATTGCAAATGCTTTTTAGGCAGAAAAAAGGTAATTAAATAGAAAAGCTTTGACAGGACACGAAATCGGATGTGTAATAACATGAAGTGGAGAGGGGAATAATCAGCAATAATACACTTCTACTACACAGTCATATGTTGGTACCCTATATCCGATATATAATCATAGCCAAAGCATATTCATTCACTTTTTCCTTTGTCATCACTTTCTATGGCAAGTTTTTGCGAAAACATTCGCATCAATCTTATTCATCCAC
Source organism: Craterostigma plantagineum (assembly GCA_027422505.1). Taxonomy (NCBI): domain Eukaryota; kingdom Viridiplantae; phylum Streptophyta; class Magnoliopsida; order Lamiales; family Linderniaceae; genus Craterostigma; species Craterostigma plantagineum. Next base: position 252,572 of record JAPQWV010000547.1, read on the forward strand.
TCGAAATCGACCATTTTCTTGTAGCTTTTCAAATTAAATATTTTGCACACGATATTATTTTTGTTTGAGCAATTAAAACTGTCCAATTCAAACCGAAGATTCGCTAAGCCCACTGCCCAATACCGTTGACGGCGTCGGTTAGTTGCAAGCATTTCGCGTCCGTACGTTAACCGACGTTAGTTACTACCGTTAAAATCAAAAGGCAGATGATCTAGACATTAAACGAGAGAATTTAAATAGAAAACCCTATTAATGTCGATAGTCTAATATTAAAAAAAAAAGGAACTTTAATAATTTAGCCCTTACATGGCTTACGAACATTTTTTTTTTACGAAGAGAAAAAAAAAAAAGAGAAAAATGATATTCAATTAATCAATCAATTAATCGATCTAAGTGCTCAGCCCCGTAGTTTTGCAAATGGGGCAAAGGTTCTTCTCCTTTAGCCACTGTTTGATGCAATCTCTGTGAAAATCATGTCCACACTCTAATTTTCCCATATCTTCTCCTTCACTATACTCCTCCTAAAATAAATAAATACTTAAGTTACAACAAGAAAATGACTGCAATTTTTTATGTCTAGAAAAAAAAAAATGACTGTAATAAGTACTTACTCGACATATACTGCAAGGCAAGGCTCGTCTTGGTCTTGACAGAAATCGTTGGCGTATTTGCGTTGCTTCATATGTTTCATTATGCGCTCTTCGCTCAAACCAGTGCATACGTTGCCAATGCGTTCTCCTAAATCCAACAATTCCTGAAGAAAAAAAACGTCGATCGAACGCCTTTTCTTACAATAATTCGTAGATGGGCAGATGAAAAAGTAAAAGAGATTTGATTTTTTTTTTTTTAGCAAAGGCCAACCTCGTAAGACATGTTATCCACATCCATTCTCACGTCACGGTGTCTATCGTGCATATCAGCCATTGCATAAAAGGCTGGGTGGTCAAGAATCATCATGTCCTGTTTATTACAAGAATCTGATTGTTAAATGTGCAAAAAAGGTAATAATTTCAAGTTGAAAGTGTGTTTTACGAAGATTTAAACGTTCGAAAAAAGATGAGCAAACCTCAAATCTCAGGCCATCGCCCCTTCTCATGATATCCAATATACGCCTTACATGCTGTATAACAGAAGAACAACCAACATGAAAATTGAAGCTTTGGGTCGTTTTAATGGTAGTAGGTTAACAAATTACGAAGAAAAACAAAGGACGAAAAACGTATACCTCAGGCATAGACTTGCTTCTTCCTTCCTCAGTAGCAGTGGCAGCAGTGCCCAAAGTTCTTAAAGAACGAGGCAATCCAAGGGTTGCATTAGGGTGCCTATCTAACAAGACTGCCGTGGCCCGATGGCTAAGACCATCGAGCCCAGATGGGCTCGATCGTGGACCGCTCTGACCGCCCAGTTCGATCCTCGAAGAGGCCAATAATGGCCTCCTAATAACATCTGATAGCCTCCTAGGACGCTGTGTATTCGCTCGACTCAGATGATTCGTTTCAGAAGGATTCAAGACTGTACTCGGGCGTGGTGCTCGAGAAGAAGATGCGAGGCCCCTATTGCTCGAATTCAAGAAAGGGGCGGGATTCTGGGACATGGGATGTTCTGGAATGTTCCTGGAACTAGATGGTTCTAACATACCCTCTCCTCGAGCATGGGATGATGGTAAGAGGGAGAAGAAGAGGACGATGAGCTGCCTAATCTTCTGATAGACGGTAAAGTCAAGTTTCTATGGACGTTAGGCAGGCGAAAAGGGGCGGGCTGAATATGAAGGTGGTTCGCCATTTCAGCTTCGGTAGCAGTTTGATTCAACCCCAAGAAAGAATCATGAACTGATCTCGACGAATGGTCACTAGCCACGGTTCTAACATCAGCGTACATTGACTGTCGAGGAAGTTGATGGGCTGAGCCATCGACACCCAACCTAAGGTTCCTGCGAGAAATTTCTTGACCTCCAATGGCAAGTCTCTGGCTTAGAGTTGTAGGGTCAGAAGCACTATTACCAATGATCATATCGGCATTTTCGGTTAATAATGAAGCGTTTGCATTGTCTGAACCAATCTGAGCTCGCCATTGGCTTACTTCGTTGCCACTGTTAGAAGATTGGACCATGTTAAGTCGAGAGCTTTTCTCTTCTGTGACTTGCCTCGATTCTCGGAAGAACTGCAAAAGGACGGCTGTGCTTGCCCATCGAACGATGGCTTGGCCCATACCACTTCAGGGCAGTCGCCGTTATTTCCAAAGCCCAAACTCATATTACGAGTCGGGGGAAAAGGTAATCCCATGAGAGTAAACGTTGGGTTCCTACTTGCATTCGACTCAGCATTATTATCCAGAGAAAGAGCAGTACTATTAGATGGTTCGTATTGTCTGTTTTCGAATGAGAGGACTCCATTAGAGCCAAAGTTCCATGAATCTTCAGCTTTTCTTACCCCGATGTTCACTTGATGCTGTGAAGCGTTCGAACTTGATTCCCCAGAAAACCACCCGGTATTCGGATCGTAAAGCCCAGAATGTTGAACAAAGTGCACGCTGTTATGGTTCGAAGGCAGTGTCTGTCTTGCCCGATTTTGTTCGTACGTAGTTGAATCGTTATGGTCGTTGTTCCATGGCATCTGTGTGGGCCCTACAAGAGAATCGCCCGAGGCAGAGCCATCGCCGAACAGAAGGTTTTCAGGCAAGGCACCCATTGAATTTCTTTGGCCTTGCATTGAACACTTGTCCAAACAAGACAGAGTCTTGTCTCCAAGAAAATCTGTAAGAGTATTATGCTTGAGAAGTTAAAATTCTAGGCTTTTACTCAAAACATGTGACAAGAATTAAGTTCTGCAGCAGACAAGGGAAGAAGGTAGCATCATATGGAATGGAACCAATGCCATTAGAGTTAGATGAACATAGTTTTTAACTAAGATTTGTAGCATAGATTTGTAGTACATGAGGATGGATAACCCAAGAAAATTGAGGGTTCATTGAGGTTTATACAATTATTTTAAGACACAATTCAGATACCACGGTTGAGGTGAAGAAAGATTTCAGAAGTAAATTGCTTAGAATAGAAAAGATTCCAGAAAAAGACAAAAACCCATACTTTTAAGAGCTCAGCTTAATCAACACGGCGATAGCGATGGATGCCAGAAACAAGATTAGAAAGCATCAACCCAGAAATTTTCTTCGTTAGAAAACCGAAAAAGATGAAATCTTTAAGCCGTACACAGAACATAAAAGCTCAAAATGACGAGGTTTTTGTCATCGATCGACGCAGATGAGAAGAATCTGAGAAGCTTACAAACGAAAGAGCAGCAGCAGACAGAGGAAATAGATCTATAGCAGGGACCTGAAAAATCATCAGAAAAACACGAAGAAAAGATATGTTTAGCAACAAGAAAAAAATGCTGAAGGTCTTACGATAAAAATCGAAACTTTGAAACAAAACATCAAAGAAGTCCACCAGCCCACCTTCCGTTTATTCCTCGAGAAACACAGAAGAGACGAAATGAATACAGAAATGTGAACGCACACACCTCTTAAGACAGAGAAAAAAGAATGAGAGAGAGAGGAGACATTTGGAAAATGAGGCAAAGAGGTGAAAAACAACGTAATAAAATTGGTGGGGTGGTGTGAGATTGAAAGATCGGACAAACAATAAATTTCGAAATAAATTAAATAAGATTAGCTTCAGTAGCTTGCTTGGACTGTTAAAAGATGGTGGAAAAAGATAACTCTCAATCAATGCACACATACATGTATATAATAATGGTGAAAAATGGTCTCTTTTTATCATTTTCTTGAAAGTATTTGAATTGTCACGCCAAGCACCTGTCACTAATTTCTATTATTACACGACATGCATCGCATTGATTCACTAAAGATGGTTCTTTTATTGCATTTGAGTTTTGCGTCTGTTGGATATTATCAGCGACTTTCGGGTAAGCTTTGTCCTCTTTGCTTTGTAGTTGGGTTATTTTCAGGGCATATTCGGCTAATTCCTTGCCTTAGAATTAGAATGTGTGTTTTTCTATTGTTGTATTGTATGTGGTGGCAAAAGTTTGGTATATCTGAAGTTTCTTTCTGATACGTATTGGTGTAACGTGAGGTTTTTGCTTTTATTGATTATAAAATAATATATATTTTAGTTTGCTTGGTCACTATTTTTATTGCAGGCACAATTAAACTTATGATCGATTAAAAGCGCGGAGAATTGTTATGACGATTGACTTATGGCAGTCTCTTTTGGAAGATTAATGAAATTAATTTTATATTAATGGAGTCATTAATATTGTTTAGTAAATGCTTTGTGGTGGCAGGTAAACGAATTCTCGAGCTATTTAATAATAATTACTTGGAGTTATGATGGAAATAATATAAATTATTGTCATCAGAAAATCAAAATAGATATTACATTGCGGAAAGAAATCTTGAATTCTTGTTGAATGTTGATCATTTTTTCATAAGTAAATCTAAACATACTATCTATACTATTTTATTAAACTGTCAATTAGTATATCTAAAAATTAAAAAAATTAAATAATAAAATTATAAGAAAAATCATCCATTACTTTTCAATATTAATTTTAATAATTCTACTTTTAATTTATAAATGAATTTTCTTTTTTATATTTGATGTGTTCAGCTAGAAACGACCTTAAGTGTGTGTAAAGGGAGTAAGACAGGTGCTAGGCTAGTAAGAACGGTTTTTATTTAAGTGTGTGTACCTCAGAAATGACCCAACCGTTACCTTTTTATACTAAGTTCGCCCCTCGTTGCCGTGACCTGATCTTCCCCCAGCCCGCCTTTTCCGCGGGCGTCGTGTAGAGAGATCGTGGGTTTCTCACTTCCCCACGTTCTCCCTTCCTCCTCTTTCTTTAGGTCCCTATCGCGACCTCCTCTCTTTGGCCTGGATTTACTCTGGTCGGACTCTTCCTCCCCTTCGGTCGTACTCGTTCTGTTCGGTTTCGCCCCTTCTTGAAGTAGTCTGCCCGAGCTACCCTGCTGCTTCTCGAGACGATTCGCCTCGACCAAACCCTCATCGGGCTATCCTCGAGCAGCTCGCCCAAGCCTTCTCAGCCTTTCCTCGGGCCCTCCCAACTAGGGATGGCAGTGGGGCGGGGATTCCCCGTCCCCGCGGGGATCCGCCCCGAAAGGGGCGGGGAATCCCCGAGTTTTTATCCCCGCGGGGTGGGGACGGGGACTGATTTTTCCCCGCGGGGATCCCCGCCCCGTTCCCCGCCCCGCCCCGAACCTGTATTAGATATTAAAATATATATAATTTTAAATTATAATTTAAATAATAATAAAATAATATCAAAATATAGATTAAATAATATTAAAATAATACAAATAATATTTAAAAATTATAATTTATATAATATTTATAACAAAAAATATCCAAATTTATATTTTATAATAAAAATATTAAATTTTTTAAAAAAAATATAAATCCCCGCGGGGAATCCCCGCCCCGCGGGGATCCGGCGGGGACGGGGACGGGGACAGTTTTGTCCCCGAATGCATCGCGGGGACGGGGACGGGGATTGGATCCCCGCCCCGAACCCGCCCCGTTGACAACTCTACTCCCAACTCCCTTCTCGCGGGGAGCTTTCTCGGGCATACGAGGCAATTTCTCGAACTTCTCGAACTCACTCGCCTTTTGCCTCCCGCCTTTTCTTTCGCGGGCTATTCTCCGAGTCGCGGGTTATTTTACCGTTAGCCGAGGGTCCCGAGGGTAACAATATTCTTATTGATATATAGTTAAATTTAAATTATACTTATACTTTCATTTAAATTTAAAATAAATTTAATATATTTATATATCATAGAACACACCTTTGAGTGTGCAACAGTGGTAAGACACATGTCCCACAACAATAAAGGCTTATTTTTGTTACATAGGATTAGTTTTATATGAATTTTAAAAAACGGATTCTTAGTTTTTTTTATTTGAAAAAAGGGATTGCGTATAAAAAAACCAAGTATTTAATCAAATTTTGATCCTCTCCACTCAAAATTAATTCGAAATGAGATGTTAATCGATGAGTTCGTGGTTTTTCAACATATAAATGCTAAATCTGAGTGAAGTTTCGTGTTTTTGAGCCTGAAATCGACATTTTCGAACAGAAAATGATTTATTCGAGTTATTCGAACTCGAAATTCGAATAACATTTGAATAGAAAAACAGTCTTTATTCGAATAAAAAAATTCTAATTAAATTCGAATTAATTTTTTTAATTGGAATTTATTCGAATTCGAATAGATTAATTCGAATTAAAAAAAATTAATTCGAATTTGATTCGAAGAAAGGCTTTTTAAGTTGTGGTATCTTTGTAATCTTTGGTCCATTTCTGTTTAATAAAAATAGAAGGCGGCCCCTTGTGTTAAACTATATTTATTCGTTGTGGTTAGTCTTATCTCGTTATTTTTCTTTATGGTTCTTCATTCATATAGTCTCCTGCACAAGCAATTGTGTATATTACTATTATATGTATTAATGTAATTAATCATCTTCTAAAATGCGCTTGTCGTGTTCAATATTTATCAATTATCATGTCCATGAGCCATGAAGTAGTTCGGTAACTTTTATTTGAATGCGATGATACTAATATTTTTTAAAAATTTAATCAACTACAGTATGATGTTTTCACATTTTGTTTTGCTATCGCTCGGTCATCATTTTAACACGGATAAATTTCATAGAGAATATTAAGTTTTTCCAGCAAAATTATAAAAAATTACAATATTGCATTTGTTTAAATTGACGGTGCAATGGACCTCTCATGGGGCTCGTTTGGAAAACAACACTGTCAAGAATTGCTAAATAAAATAGCCCAAATAATCTCATTTTCGCTTATACTAACTAAATTGACAAAAAAAAAAAAAATTGTATCTCGAAGATGATCCTTTTCAATAAATTGCTCTCACCTAATAGCGATTCTATTGAAAAATCGAGGTCCCAAATTATTGTATACAAAGACCGTCCAATGCCATCTCGAAACGTCTTATCTTATATACAACTAGGGGCTCGTTTGATATCTTTGTTTATGAATTACATGGGTATAAGTTATTTGTGTAATGGTATACACGGATTTTGTTGATAGTGTATTTAACATGTTTGATATGTGTGTATTAATTATTTGTGTAAAAAAATAAATTGTGTTTGATAGACGTGTTTGAGGTGGGTATGAAATAAGTTAAATATATATAAATTACAGTTTTATCCTTTATTAAATAAAGCTTTAAAAATAAATTACAACAGCTTTTCCTCATCGTCACTCCTCAGATCCCAAATTACAGCTTCTCATCGTCATCAATGGCAGAAATCTATATCAAATTACACTGCCGCTATCTTTCACCAGCGGAAACCAAGCAAACCCAGACACCGACCTTGAACCTCCGTCAACCTTGAACCTCCGTCGGGTCTCAAAAGCCGAGTCGGTCCCTCAGTTCATCATCTCCGCCACCGATTATGTTGCATCCACAGTCTTCTTCACCGACCCCGACCTTGAACCACCGTCTTCTCGTCCTCTAGCTATGGTGGGCGAAGGAAAACAGCAAGGTAAAGCCGAAGAGCCACAAGTCTCGAGATTCTTCTTCACTGTAAAAACCAAACCCACGTTGAGGGTAAATTTGGTATTAAGGAAACATGTATTAACATACCCACGTTTGAGGCTGGGTTTTCTTATACAGGGCTTATGAACGGATTCCGTGTAATGGACGTGTTTAGCTATACAACCCCGGTATGGGTTTACACGCATAACAAACACCATTAAATTTTGTCATACCCGTCTATTACACAAGCATACATCCGTATCAAACGACCCCTAGGTATTGTCCGTGCATACGCTGCATGATTGATGTCGTTTAATTTTGTTATTGATAAACATGTGGTGATTACAATTTTTATGCAGTATGTAGACAATTAAATGTCAAGGATGATTTTTTTACCTATTTGTGGATGTTATTGTAGGCATGGTTGTAATAGAACTTTAGCAAGTTTTAGTTATTCACAGTCATTCATACGTTGCTTGTATTGTACGTTCATACAGTAAGATGTCCTTACACAGCTGTGCGTCATTTTTAATTGTGAAAAAAAACGTCTTGCTAAAATGTAATTGTCCGCAAAATTCCATGGAACATGGTGTATGACAGTTGCAGTGTAACAGTCATACACTGTTTATTTAAAAATTATGATAAGATTATAATCAATACTATAAATATGTCATTTCTTTGTCTCGATATTTTGTTATTTATGGACAACTTCAAAAAATTTTCTTCCAATATTACCACCACATAAGAAAATAATACATAATTCTTCGCTCATATGCAAAAAATTTATGTGTAGGAGTCATACACTGTCTGTGTAAACAATTGTTGTATGGCACAAATGTGTTTTAAACAGATAAGACATCACAATGTTGTATGGCAGAAATATGTTAATGCTGTTATATGATCTATGTGTCTTATTCTACAGCTGAATGGACTATATGGATGCGATGTGCTTGGACAGATTTAGGAAATTTATTATGACTGGTAAAAATGTTAAAATGCTTAGAATGTAAGACGGGTAAATAATTGTTCGGCCATAGATATTCGACAAATATATGCCGTTCATATCATGTGTATATTAAGTTTGTCGCAAAAATAGTGCCGTCTACGCAAAGACTAAACATTTTCACTAAGAAAGAAATTGCACGACCTATCGATAGGCGTACAGTTCTTTCAATGTTTTTTTTTTACTCTGGAGTTCCTATCTTACGAAAGGTGTATCTTTAGTTTAGGTACTTCGTTTGTTAATGTTAGTGTTAAAAGGCTGTTTAATTGATGAACTGACTTCAAATTCTTTTAATGCATCAGATTAGTGGAGCAACAATGCTCAACCTTTCGCTGCTCATCTGTTTGATTGAATTGATCGACTGATAACAAATTTTTCCTTTTTCATTCATACACTTGTCCCATGAAGATATGCACTGTTTTTTCTACTGTTACATTAAAGAAAAATTTATAACCTAATTGGTACTTTGTTTTTACAAATATTGTAAGAGTTGTTAGGTTGAGAGTTCGCTTATAAATTATTGCAAATCAATTTTGTCAGATTGTGCATATTTAAGCATGTATGGCTTTTTAAAGTTGTAGGACTGATGTATGTCTTTTAAACCTGTAAGACTGTTCAAGTTGTAAGATTGATAATGAAATTGTAGGAGTGTTGATAGTCGACAAATCTTCGCCGTTTATATCACGCATATAAAGTAGTATGCACACACTATTGTATGCTATCAATAGGCGGACGGTTCTTCACGATGAACTGAATGTTAGAAACGTGTTGCTAAACTGCGATTGTCCGCAAAATTCCATGGAACATGGGAAACTTTCATTCATAAACATAAAGACATAGTTCCGTCCGAAAAATAAAGAAAAACATAACATAGGCATTCTTGGGATTTTTTTTCTTTATAGTTTATTGTCCTTCTGTGTATTTGGAAAACATGTTTTGCTTTTTGATTCGTATTTTCACTGTTATGTCTGATGGATTAAAATTGTATGACTGTCATGCACATACAAAGAACATGGATCGTTGTAAAACCCGAACGGCGAGTTCCGGCAGGGGATTTTCCCGGCGACGGCGTATGCATGGTCGATTGAGCATTGAGCGAAACAAAACATATAAGCACAACGATAGTTCCCAAGAGTGAAACACAAATTCAATGATCAGACATAATCAAGAAAAAACTGAAGCATACAGGAAATCAAGCTAAGAAACTGACCATAGAGGTGTTGCATTGAGAGAAGCTGGCCGATTGAGAATAGCCATCCTAGAATTCGCCTTCCCCTCGACAATCACCTGAAACATACACTATCACCCTTCTAAAATGGTCGCCTTCAGTAAATAAAAAGCATTCAGGGAACCCAAAGAAAGAAAAGCGTCAGAAAAACTGGCCAAATCGTCGGATTCATCAATCAGTGGGTTACTGCTCAAAAAGATGAATGATTTCTGTAGCAATACGAAGTGGGGGGGCCTCTTCCTCCTTAGCTTTAAACACCATCGGCGAGTAATTCAGATTTAAAGGATAGCATTTTCCTCCAAAACCCTTCTTTCGCCAATTCTTGGATGAAATTAACAACTATCAATCGCAATTGACAGCTAAATCACATAAAAAACACTCGCCTATACATCTCCCACGAAGCGAAATACGATACCGCTGTGATCTGATGTCTTTTCTACACTCCCACCAAGAAATGATAACACAGCGACCCATGCATGCGAGGGCGGTTTGTTTCGAGTCATGTTGGGTCGAAATCTGCAAATTACGCCTTTGCCTCGTTCGAGTATGACATGGGTGGCAGCCTTCATTCTCTTCATCCATGGCTTTACTCGATACTGGGGCTTATTAATACTCCTTTTGCCAACCAAAATCACGCAATTTACAAACCAACGGATAAGTGCATAATTAATTCAACAACATGTAGAGATAACCAAAACGCACAAACACACACACATGCATAAAATTTGCTCTCAAAACCAAAGAAAGAAAGAGAATCATACACCACCACAAGATGAATCATACACATACCAACCACGACTAAAGCACATCAATCCTTACAATTTCTCTTTTTTAATTTTTTTCTTCCGTGCATACCTAAAAAAATCACTATTTCCGTCACTGGTTTGCCTCTTTCCAGACTGAGGGTTCGATGAACACTTTCGTAGCAGCGTAATTCCATCCCCAGAATCAGGTTTTTTAATAAGGCCATCACCACAAGCAAGAATATCTGTACTTCGATCCCGTGGACTCGCGTCAACGCCATTCAACTCAACATCCACAACAACATTATCCGTCGGTATATTAACACCTATTTCAATGGCTGGGAGATGGTGCACGGGGACAGGAATATCGCAAGCCTGTAAGGTAAAAACAAAATAAAAACAACTATTTAGTTACCATGCCATTAGCCATATAGTTCGATGCAAGACGACATACGTCAACAATCTGAGGCGGTTCTGGTTTCTGCATATCTGTAACTTTGCAAATATCAGAATTATTCCTTTAACTAAGTCTCCACTGTCATACACCATGTAACTCATACCTTGATATGGTGTGGAATTTCTTGAATTACTAAATCTTCTCGGGTGAAATATCATGCACACCATATGCAAACATCAAAGAAAGAGCCGCATGTATACACCACATTCGCCGCTGGTTTGTACAGATAAAAGAAATGAAAAATTATTTTACGAAATAGTAACTGTAAAAAATAAATACGTTAAGGATTTTGTAATACCTTCTCGCCTGATGGGGGAACTCATGGTCTATATAAATGGTGAAGTTAATTATCGAGTCTGTCATGCCAAAATCTCGAAGAATATATGGTATCGTAAGCTTTGTTTTTTGAAATGCCTTTTCAAAGAATCTCATCCCTACAACTGAAGGTTCCACGAACATCGAACAATACATTAAAGATGTCTATATAACCTTTTAAAAAATGAACACAAATAATATGGAGATTTATATATATATATATAATATAACACATAATTACATATATATATCACATTGTTTGAGGAAGTCATATGTATATATCCACAATTTGTTTACAGTAGGCAAAAGCCCACATAGGCGTCAAGTGGCTCCGGCACTGACCGCAAGACTGTGAACTTGCACGATTGCTAATTTGCAATATTATTTGCAAATGTGCAACTGCAACTTTGTAATATTGACGTGTATGACTGCTTGACTTAAGGAACCAAAATTGTTGAGATTGAACAGTTGTGCCATACTACACATGTGAACGACTGCAAGAACATCTCGTAAGACTGCATGCTGCAAGACCGCACGAAAGAACCTCAAGATATGTAAGAATGTTAGAATATTTACAGCATTTTCAGAAACGTAAGACTGCAATGTTGCTATTTGTACGACTGCACTGTTGCTAGGAACTTATAAGAAAATTTCCAATTTTAGCGGGGAGAAGTACAATCATAGGTAAGAATACTATTAATTTAATTAATATATCAAAACACTTCCAAAAGATAAATGTCAAAACCAACTCTAGCAACAAAAGACAACCATCATCTCATCCTACCTAGTAAACCTCAAATGAAAAGAAAAAATTTTAAAAAAATAAAGACTGCGAAGGTTTTCTTAAAATTACGAAAGTGTTCATGGAATTAGACGACCATTAAAACTAATATATATTCTTCACAGATTTCGGTCGCAGACGTGACACAATCTTAAATGCACTATATTTCTGAGATATTCTGTAACGTAATACACTGTGAGGACCGCATGATTGATGAGGTTGAACAGTTGCAATATGCCATACTACGCATTTGAGCGACTGCAAGAACATCTCGTAAGACTGCATAACTACACGACAGAGTACCTCAAGATATGTAAGAATGTTGAAATATTTACAGCAATTTCAGAAACGTAAGACTGCATTGCTGCTATTTGCACGACTGCAAGTCTGAAGGAACTTATAAGAAATTTTCCAATTTAGCGGGGAGAAGTACAATCATAGGTTAGAATATTATTAATTTAATTAATATATCAAAACACTTCCAAAATATAAATGTCAAAACCAACTCTAACAACAAAAAGACAACCATCATCTCATCTTCCCGGGTAAACCTCCAACGAAAAGAAAAAAAAAAAAGAAAATAAAGACTGCGAAGGTTTTCTTAAAATTACGAAAGTGTACATGGAATTAGACGGCCATTAAAACTAGTATATATTCTTCACTGATGCATCTCAAGGTTCTCTTGCGTACTTAAGCGACGATTGAATCTCAATGGGCCCCCTCTTACTTGGTTGAGATATTAAACTCCTAAAAACAAACATTGGATATCAGTATCTACTTACGAAGATTCTTGCAAATATATAAGCTCATAGCTACACACCTTTTTTATGGGCTCTTCATTGTATTCTTTGGCTTGGCTCTTCGATCTTTCCCACTTGTCGGATGATTGCTCTGCTGCCATCGCTAGTCGTCGATGAATCGCTTGATCAAATAATCGAGCTCGTCAGACTCGAACTGCAGATAAGCCATTGTCTAAGCTACGGCTCTCCTTTGAGGCTTTTTCCGCGCGGAGAGAGATTATTAATGAATACCAAAACTGGTGATCCCAACACGTAAATTAAAAAAAATGAAACCAAACGAAATCAAATGATTCAGGAACGGAAAAGAATATCACTCACAACCGATACACCAAGGACATTATAAAGAAAAAATAAATTGATTAAGTAAACAACAAAGTTGAAAATTCTACACAACAATGAACAAACCCCTTGGCAAAGCTCGAAAGAAAGAAGTAAACCCGTTAATTTTATCTAAACTGAAATAATCATAATCATACCTAAACCCTTTCAAGAGACGCAAAGTGAATGACCTTGTTTTTCTTTGGTGTTTTCATTAAAACAGGCGCGCACACAACTGTTCTACAAAAAACACTCGAAATGTTAGGAAAATCACGACTCCACAATCAAGAGATTGAAGAAGGAAGTATCGCACAAAAGTAAAACTAAAAGAACAAAAGAAGCGGCATGAAACACAGAAAGCACCCATAAAGCATCAAACGAACAATATAACTTATATTATTTGCTACCAAAGTCACGTATAACACATGTGCAAGTAAAAGCGAAATCAAACGTAATTTACCTCTCGAAGCTCTTGCAAAAATTAATTGAAATCGGCGTTGTTCAGATTCTGACGCATGGATCGGATTATAGACAAACTAATATAAAATAAGATTAGGTTTGGCAAGATAACTATCATAAAGAGGCTCATCGGGAGATTAGCGAACCTGATCCGATTAATACTTGGAGCGCTATGAATTACTGAATCACACATTCCAGTCAATAGTAGAAAAAGAGTCGCTCTAATTAAGCGAGACTACATATTCCGTGTAAAGTCTAGTTCGATCCATGTAACCGCGAATAGTTTGTTCAACTTGATAAATTTGTCATCAATTTCGTAAATTACATGAGACAACTTCAACATGTAGCAAAACCTACGCAATGAAAAAGACGAAAAAAGAAACTAAATTAGAAATAGAAAACAGAAGCTCGAAACATAATATTAAGAATGGCATACATGATTAATGAAAGAAAAAACGGTGTTCTTCTTCAGCCTGTAAAATCGAATGAGACTTGTACTTATTATTTTTCAGACGAAAGTAAGGATTTAGATATAAATGACCAGTTTCTCACGTGGGGAGTTGTCTCCCAGCGATCGTCACCACAGAAATAAGCGCCGTTTGTTATCTTTCTAAGGAAGTGTAAATAAAATCAAGAAAAGGCGAAAACCTATACCAGAATTCACTTAATTGCCAACCAAGTGAACAAACTTGTACTTGAAGATCTTACTGAAATCTGGCGAATGAAGCTATTTAGTTAACCCGCGATCTTCGAGAGTAAAGCGATAAAGAGAAATTTATACGAAAAGAAAAAAAAAGGAGACCTGAAAGTATTCTATCTATCAACCGAAAGTAAACTCGCTTCTCACGTCGAGCAGCTCTCTGCAGTTTGCCGATGGACATAGTGAATGATATCATATTCCCCTGAGAAATTACCATCGACGCATACTTTTCGACAAAAAGGAAACACCGTTACAAACAAAAAAAAAGGATAGAATGTATACCACGACCGAGCGTTCTGGGACATCAAACTTGGCCAAGACATTGACTCCTCGTCTTTTTGTGTACCTGAGAATCAGCAATACATCATTCAGATAATTGCGTGACGAAATCTAACGGTGGAAAACATCGACTTGCGTTACGATCTCTTAAGGCGTAGACGACCGTATATTGTTCTGGTGTCGAATAAGCTCCGTCCCAATAGCTTTGGATAAAAGGTATATCAAGACTGGAAAGATTGCTCGTCTACGATATGCCAATGCAATACGTACTATAACACATTGATAAAAAAAAAGATCAGTTATTTTTCGACTTATCATCTCATGTAATAAGCTGTCGCACTCACCAGCTTAGCATAAGCCATCAAGTCGATAACCTTTTTAATCATTAAGAAAGTCTGGTAATGCCTCGATTCATCTGCACTTTTTTATTTCAAGCAAACATCGTATGGAAAAGCGCAGAGAATAAAACACATGGTATATACTATACCATGTGCAGCTCGCAGCACGTGACAGCTCTAGTGAACCCTGTATACAGATGGACATTCATCTTTGTTAGCACTGACATCGATGGTTTCTCATGCCTAGATCTGCAAGCAGCTCTGAGATAGTTCATGACGTACCTCTCATGCCTAAACAGTAACGTGCTGAAGATCTGCTATTTTCTTGCATTGATTCTGTTTCTGTCCAAACTTCAATGAAAACAATGGTAATCATAAAGAGCAAAAATTAAAGGAAGTTGAAATGTGGTTTATGATTCTCGAATTTTTATTGCTTGATCGACATGAAGCAGATCTTCAATCTAAGTCACAATGTTAAACGCCAACCCTAACACCCTCGAGTAACTCTCCAAAACTGCTTGCCCCACGTCTGTAAATTCAATCGAAAAAAAAGACTCAAAAATCAATCAAAATCTCCCCATATGAACAGCAACAAAGAAATGAGATCGCAACAAAGAGAGACGTTGATAATAGATAAACGCCACCTACAATACCGAACGGCGAGGAACAACATAACATGGACGGAACTACGTCTTGTGCTTGTCTCAATGTATAGTAGTAAAACTAAACCATTAAAGAGCAGACTAAGAATTTTATGTGCGGAATTTTAGCGAACACCTCGCAGGCATATTGCTGGGACTCCATGGATTCGTCGAGGAGCACCGACCTCGTCCCAGATTCGCTCAAGCTCAGCTCAAGCGTTCCCTCTGAAAGAAATGTCTTGCCCGCAGCCTCGCCTACGACCACCCACGAATGCGAGGTACTAACGGCGGCGGGGTATCAAAGAGGGCGGTGTTTTCGTCAGAAATGAATTTTTGTTTTTGGGATTTTCTGTTTTGGATAATGAATAGACTGCAACAGTTCATTAAACAAAGAAAGGCCAAGAGTCTGAAGCTGAACGGAGTAGCAACCAATAATGAATGTATAAGGCCATCTCCAACCGAGAAACGCATTCTCAAACTCAAACTCATTCTCAAACTCAAAATGCAGTAATTCTTCTCCAACCGTTAAATTCATTCTCAAACTCAAAAGGTTTGTTTTGTAATATTCACTTCCACATAATTCTTATAAAATTCAATACTACCCACATGTTCTACGGCTTTACAAATTAGACTATATATTATTGTATACTTGATTGAGAAAATTTTAATAAAATCAACAATAAAACTATAATTTGATGTAATAATAAAAGACTAGGTATCAGAAATTCGGGTGTCTCATGTTAGGAGTTAAATTAAATGAGATGCATTCAAAATTAATAATTCCAAAGTATTAAAGACTACAACTGTGCTCCATCAATGAATCTGCATGATCTGCTCATTGAGGAATTTTGTCAAACATTAGTTGTGCAAGGTTTCGGCGGCTTGTCCACCCTGACATTTATTTCATCCTCTCACACACCAAACTCCATTAACGAAAAACTTCATGCCTCGGCTTTTCCTTAAGCATAGCATCGATAACAAGCCCCCGACAAAATATAACTAGCATAAAGAGCCTGCCCAAAGAACTCCCTTTCATAGTACCTCTTCCTCGTTCACCGGCAGCCCTTCGCAAAGGTGACGACAATGGCCGGCGCCGGCGATGCTTCGTAGTGAAGCTGAAATAAAAAGAAAAGAATATCAAGTCAATTTTCGAAGATGACTGCTTTGAAATCAAGGGACGAAAAGATTCGGGTTGTTATTACCTAAGCAAATAGGAAGATGTTGAAGAAAATGCTGATGGAGGGAAGCAATGGAACCCCTAGGACAAGAAAACCCGGCGGACTTGCACGGATAATAATTATTAATTTTATGAGGGTCACTTTGTGATATTTAGAAACATATGCGATTTTTGAACAGTTGAAACGCAAAGATGGGTTTTTTGGTGAGAGAAATTCCTGTAAACCCATTTTGGGAATGAGTTTAGGTGTCCATTGGAGCAATTTTGGTATTTGAGTTGGAATTTGGGTGTCCATTGGAGATGGTCTAATTGTAATACTGTTCAATCTTCTCTATTTGCAAGACGTTTGAACAACCATAGATACTGTTCGTTTTTTGTGCAATATTTAATATATAAAATGTCTTTTCATTTCTAAAAAGTGCCTTGTACGTAACTACAAACTGCTCAGAAAGGAAGCAAAACCACCACAGTCGGCCACGTCAGCCTGCCAGAAACTCAACAGCCAAATACATCTCGTTTAGACCAAAAAAATTTACAAAAATATAATTAAAAATATTCCGAGCAATTTGATTGGTTGGAGGGAGAAATTATTGCCACGTGTCATCACAGGTCTCTATCCAACTTTTAGTATATAGATTAGAAAAATTGTCCATTACACATTTAGGACGCTTTTTATCCCTTAATTATGTAGTTTTAGCAATATAATTTATCTTACATTTTTTTATTTCTAATACCTTTCTCCCGTCTTTATCATTAATATAAATCTGAATAACAAAAAGAAATAAAGACATCCCAAGAAAGACAAAAACTACAAGGACAAGAACCAACAAAAAGGATAGATTTTTTTATCACTTCTGAAAATCACTTAAAATAAAGGGTCTTTTTCGTTTCATGCCCCAAGATAAATTTCATTTAGATTTTAGGACCCTATCAGAATATTCATAGTTTTAAGGACCTGATTTCTGCAGAACCACTTAATTATTCTGCTGTACCACTTCACTGTTTGACAGTACCACTTCATGGATCTACAGTACCAATTCATGGATCTACAGTACCACTTCATGGGTCTATAGTATTACTTCTTGGATCTACAGTACTACTTCATTGTTCTGAAATACCATTTATTGTTCTACGATAACAGTTCATATACCTTGTATAACACTTGCGTAGATTAGGTCTCTATCTCTAAATTTCATAAAAATCAAGTCCTTAAAACTATGAATTTTCTGACATGGGCCTGAAATCTAATTTAAAAGATGTCTTTGAGGCATGAACCCGTAAAATCTAAGTGTCGGTTCAAAATATACATAAATGTATATATAATATAATAACGTGTCTTATCTTTATGACGCATTTATTGATGCATAGTTGCTTAAGATGGGAATAACAAGGTCAAAAAAAGGAAGCAATTCATCTTCCTATCTTTCAACATATCCTTTGATTTTATAGTTTAATTACTTCTCTTTCTTTCCTTCTTTTCAATTCATGTGCTCTCTCTCTCTCTTTCTCATTCTCTCTCTGATATCTTCTGCTGCCATTGTTGAACAAGTCACATAGTCCACGCGCCTCTATCATACCATCTCCCTTCTCTACAAACCCATAACACAAAACTGAAAAATCTGCTGCAAGAAAACCCAACCTCATCGATGAAATAACACAAAAACATAGTACGTTTATTACAGCAATGATGAAACCCTTACACGCGGCCCTAATCGCACTTTCTGCTGCAATCCTTACCCTCTTCTTGCTGCTCATAATCCTCAAAAGGCACTGCTTTCCTCGAAAGACCCGAACCCGATTATCCGACCCGGGTGCAGAAGAGGGTCGGGGCAACCACCCTCTTCAGAACGGATCCGCCGCCGCCAGGCTTCACCAGGTGAGCCCCGCCCACCCCATCAAAGAAAAAGCAGCAGATGATTCGAACGCTTTTTTCAAGAAATCGGCAACTAACAACAGAAAGCAAGGAGGCTTATTGTTTTCCTGGGCCGATCATCCTTCCCTAGTCACTGAAGCCGTCGAAAACGGATGGTCGAGGTTTGGTTTCGCGGCCCTCGCTGCATCTTCTTCTTCGTCTGCGAATAAGTCCATGGCCATGATCTTGGCGCCGCCGTGCGTCGCCGGCGGCGGCGACGATCGTCAGTTGCCTGGGAACGAATCGAGCGTGGAAATAACCTGGGAAGTGTTTGAAGGATCGTCCGATTACATGCAGAAGGTGAGATTCAGACCGAATGTGAAGAAGCCATCGTCGGTGATTGTAAGGGCAGGTTTGCCTTTGCCTGGTCCGTACCTTGGGAGCAGCAGCAGCAGCTCTTTTCCGCAGGAAGCTTACTTTGAGATTACGATTCTCTCTCTGAGTCGATTATATGATCGCAGTTTAGGAGAAGAAGGAAGTTATAAGTTGGAAGGTGATAAGGTTAAGCTTATAGAGGAGGACTTCAACAAGAAAACGAGCGGTGATTCTTCTTCTGTAATAATAACCAGCAGCCATAGTCAGAGAAAGAATAGCAAGATTATTGTGGATGACTTGAAACGTGGGAAACTGTTATTACAAGACGTAGGCCGAGTTTTGGTTTCCGTAGGATTAACGTGTGGTGGTGGAAATTGTTGAAATTAATATTTTAAATATATTGGGCTTTAGTTTTTTATCTAGAATTGTTTTGTCTTTGGACCATTATATATTGTTAGTCTATGTAGTATGTAATGAACGTTTTTATGCCATTGGGAAGTATGAAAAAATATGAAATAGAGCAGAGGAGATAACGGCTGCCCCTCTCCTTCATTATCACTGTTCGATCATCACCCCACAAATAAAAACAGTATTTTTTCTTTGTTTTTGGGATGTTAAGGCCAACATAAATGGTATCAGAGCTTGTGTTTGGTGAGATTTGAAGTGGGTTTCTTCCATTGAAGGTGAAGAAATAGATTTTGAAGTTGAGAAGGGCACCATGGCTACCCAAGGAGGTGTTTGGGCACCACAAGGTGGGCAACCCGTATTTGATGGTGAGAGTTATGATTATTGGAGTATTAAAATGAAGACTCTTTTGATTTCACAAGATTTATGGGAGATTGTGGAAGATGGTTATGTGATAAATGAGAAAATAGAAGAGAAGAAAGATGGGAAAGGAAATGTTGTGAAGGCTACGGTTTCGGATCCCAACGAGAAGGAGAATAGAAAGAAGGAGGCAAGGGCTCTCTATTTGATTCAAGGAAGTATCTCCAACAAGATTTTTCCGAGAATAATCGGGGCTCAAACCTCCAAAGAAGCTTGGGAGATTTTGCAAAAGGAGTTTCAAGGCACCGATAAAGTTAGAACGGTAAAGCTCTTAACCTTGAAAAGGGAGTTTCAAAATTTGCAAATGAAGGAGAAAGAGACTCTACAAGAGTATTTCTCTAAGGTGATCGAGGTTGTGAATCAAATAAAAAATTTGGGTGAAACTTTGAGTGATAAGTCGGTGTGTGAGAAGTTCTTGATTAGTCTCCCTTCGAAGTATGATAACATTGTGGCCGTTATTGAAGAGACGAAAGACCTCTCTACTATTAGTGTGCATGATCTTATGGGCTCTCTTGAGAGACATGAAGAAAGGTTGAATAGGCATGGCGACCAAGTTCTTGAAAGCGCCTTTCAATCTAAGGTGAATGTGAAAGAGAGTAATAACCAAAGGGCGGCCAATAATAACTTCCGTGGTGGCTTTAGTGGTGGTAGAGGCCGAGGCCGATTTGGGGGTAGATTTGGTAGTGGAGGTGGTAGAGGTACCTACCAAAGCGGAGAAGCTAAGCTATGCAACTTTTGCAAGAAGCCGGGCCATATTGAAAAAGATTGTTGGAACAGGGGAAGGTTCAATGCTACAATTGCAAGAAATATGGCCATAAAGAGAAATTTTGTAGGCTAAAGAATGAAGAGCAAGCAAACTACACCGAAGAGAAGAGTCTCGAGAGAAGAAATGATGGAAGCACATTTTATGCGTGTCAAACGGCCATTGAGAAGAAGGAAGATGTGTGGTATGTTGATAGTGGATGTAGCAACCACATGACCGGGGATGAGTCGATTTTTTGCAAGCTTGATAGCACCGCTACTACTCAAATTACGATGGGCAACGGTGCCGTGGTGAAATCAAAGGGGAAAGGCACGATTGCGGTTGCATCAAAGAAGGGAAGGATGCTAATTCATGACGTATTGCTAGTGCCGGATTTGGCTCAAAATTTGCTAAGTGTTGGGCAATTGGTTGAGCATGGTCATGCGGTTCACTTCGAGGGTGCGACTTGTAGAATATTTGATAAGGTTGGGAATAAAAGAGAGTTGATGGCCGTAGTGAAGATGGAGAGGAATAGAAACTTCCCTCTCGCTCTCAAGCCCGAAAGAAGTGTTGCCTTGAAGGTTGGTGTAGGCGACGACTCATGGTTGTGGCATAAGAGATATGGTCATTTGAATTTTGAGAGCTTGAAGTTGCTAAGCAAGAAGGATATGGTGTATGGGCTACCGACTATAGAAGAGAAAGGTGGCGTATGTGAGGCATGTGCTCTTGGAAAGATACATCGAGAATCATTTCCAAAGGCGAAGGCGTGGAGAGCAAAGACGCCATTAGAGCTTGTTCACACCGATATTTGTGGTCCCATAAGCACAAACTCACATGGTGGAAATCGGTATTTCATCACTTTCATCGATGATTATTCACGAATGTGTTGGGTTTATTTTTTGAGGCAAAAGTCGGAAGCGCTTTATGTCTTCAAAAAGTTTCAAAGAATGGTTGAGAGACAAAGCGGCCGGTTGATAAAGAAGTTAAGAAGCGATAGAGGTGGTGAGTACAACTCCAAGGAGTTTGAGAAGTTTTGTGAAGATATCGGCTTAGAGAGACAATTAACGATTAGTTTTACACCGGAGCAAAATGGCGTGGCCGAGAGAAAAAATAGGACCATTGTTGAAATGGCAAGAACAATGATGAATGAAAAGGGATTACCATTGACCTTTTGGGCGGAAGCTACATATACGGCGGTGAACTTATTGAATAGGTGTCCCACAAGGCGGTTGAGAACAAGACTCCATTCGAAGCTTGGTCCGGCGGCAAAAACCCATCGGTGAATCACTTGAAGGTGTTCGGGTCCATTTGCTATGCACATGTTTCAAAGGAGTTAAGGAACAAGCTTGAAGATAAAGGTGAGAAGTGCATCTTTGTTGGCTATAGTATAAAATCAAAGGGCTATAGACTCTTTAGTTTGAAGAGAAACAAAGTGATAGAAAGCCGAGATGTGATTTTTAATGAGAAGGATCATTGGGATTGGAAAGGAAAAGGAGTTGAAAGTGTGTCATATCCTATTCAAGATGATGCACAAGAAGGGCCAAGTGGTAGTGGGCACGATATCGAAGAGGAAGAGCCTTCTCCATCATCACCTACGATAAATATCGGGTCGGCGTCATCATCCCCAAGCTCAACGCCGGTAAAATTGAGACCTATGACCGATATTTATGCACATTGTAATTTTGTTGTTGTTGAACCGGAGAACTTTGAGCAAGCAATTAGAGAAGAAGTTTGGAGAAATGCCATGGAAGATGAGATAAATATGATTGAGAAAAATGAGACGTGGGAGTTGGTTGAGAAGCCAAAGGAGAAGGATGTCGTTGGGTTGAAGTGGTTATACAAGACAAAGACTAACCCAGATGGTTCGGTGCAAAAGTACAAGGCAAGGTTAGTGGCGAAAGGGTACACTCAACAACCCGGTATCGACTATCATGAGACGTTTGCGCCGGTTGCGAGACATGAGACTATTAGATTGTTGATTGCATTAGCGGCACACAAAGGTTGGAAACTTTATCAACTTGATGTGAAGTCGGCTTTCTTGAATGGGGTGTTGAAAGAAGAAGTGTACGTAGAGCAACCACAAGGATTTGAGTGGGTGAAGAAAAGAAAGTATACAAATTGAAGAAAGCCTTGTATGGGTTGAAGCAAGCACCACGTGCTTGGTATGGCAATATCGATGCATACTTCTCGGAGAAAGGATTCAAAAGGAGTCCAAGTGAGCCGACACTCTATGTGAAGCAAGGTACCAACTCTATACTTCTTGTTTCACTTTACGTTGATGATTTGATATTTACGGGAAATGATGAGAAGATGTTGGGTGAATTCAAGAGTGATATGTTGAGAAGATATGAGATGAATGATTTGGGCTTGTTGCATTATTTTTTGGGGATTGAGATTGATCAAAGGGATGATGGTGTATTTATTTCTCAAAAGAAGTATGCCCAAGATATTTTATCAAAGTTTAAGATGGAGGATTGTAATCCGGTCATGACACCATTGTTGGTGAATGAGAAGTTGGTGAAAGAGGATGGTAGTGGTGATGCCGATGCGGCTTTATATAGGAGTCTAGTTGGGAGTTTGTTATACCTTACGACTACTAGGCCGGATATCATGTATGCTTCGGGGTTATTGTCTCGGTTTATGCATCGACCGAGCAAAACTCATTTTGGAGTTGGGAAAAGATTGTTGAGATATATTCAAGGGACCAAAGAGCTTGGCCTTATGTATGAAAGAAGTGATGAAGAGGCCGTCGAGCTATTCGGTTATTGTGATAGTGATTGGGCCGGTAGTATGGATGATATGAAGAGTACATCCGGATATGCATTTACGCTTGGATCCGGAATATTTAGTTGGGCGTCGAAGAAGCAAGAGAGAGTAGCGCACTCTTCGGCGGAGGCCGAATATGTATCGGCAAGTGAAGCTACAAAGCAAGTTGTTTGGTTGAGGAAGATTCTAGAGGACATGGGGGAGAAGCAAGACATGCCAACGGTTCTCTTTTGTGACAACAAGTCGGCGATTGCAATGTCGAAGAACTCGGTGTTCCATAGTCGAACGAAGCACATTAATCTCAAGCATCACTATATTCGAGAGGCGGTCGAAGATGAAGAAATTCAAATCAAGTATGTGAACACCGGTGACCAATTGGCGGACATCTTCACCAAACCTCTTCCCGGTGACAAGATTATTTATTTTCGAGAATTATTAGGTATGAAAGTTTAAAATATTAAGTGGGAGTGTTGAAATTAATATTTTAAATATATTGGGCTTTAGTTTTTTATCTAGAATTGTTTTGTCTTTGGCCCATTATATATTGTTAGTCTATGTAGTATGTAATGAACGTTTTTATGCCATTGGGAAGTATGAAAAAATATGAAATAGAGCAGAGGAGATAACGGCTGCCCCTCTCCTTCATTATCACTGTTCGATCATCACCCCACAAATAAAAACAGTATTTTTTTCTTTGTTTTTGGGATGTTAAGGCCAACAGAAATAACTCTCAAGCGTTGAAGATTCTTCCAGGGAATCACCAAGGATCTATTGGATTTAATTCAAGTGGCTCGGTCTATGTTAATGGTAAAAGACTATCTTTATTGTTTTCGCTTTTTTTATACTTGTCATTTTTTCAAGCAACTTCTTCATTAGTTGATTTAACTGCGCAACAGAAGTACAAGATGCATAATCTTTGAATCAAAGTTTCTGTAGGAAATGTTAGAATTTCTATTCTTTGAGTTAATAAACAAAAAAATGAAACGTGAAAACCCTATATTTTCTTCGAATTTCTTCCATCAAATATTAATGCGAATTGCTTCCACCGCCTCCCATCCTACCCATCTCATCTAAGTTGACTTTCGCTGTTTACATGCTCTTTTAAAGATTCGATTTTTATTATTATTATTATTATTATTAGCTAGCTTAGAGTGCTGAGATTATTGCAATCAAGTCTCCACACCCCATTAATATATATATTGATTATATCCTTTATTACGTGTGGTGTTAGGTATAATATTAGGTTCAGACAAACATACATAAGTCCAAACTATGATTTAACATCGTTGTTTATTCAATTACAGGCACGAAGCTGCTCATCGAATCCGAAGCAAAGGAATGGTCAGCAAAAGACAAAGTCATAGGCTGCGGCTACAACCCAAGCCAAAGGAGGGTTTTCTTCACCGTAGACTCACAATTAGTCCAAGAAATCCATTGCAAGACAGATGAGTTCACTTCTCCGTTGTACCCAATTCTTGCATCCAACGTGGACGCAGTGATCTTGGTGAATCTTGGTCAGAGCCCATTTAAGTATCTGCCCGCGAATTCTCAGAGCACGCCCAACCCTTGCTTCGTGATGATGAACAGCTCTCCTTCGTTAGGGTTTATCGAAGACAGTAAGGAGCTTTTCTCCATGGAGAGGATCGATTCTCAGGGCTTGCTTAGGTCTTCTGGCCTTGTCAGAAGCAGCAATAACAACGCTGTGAACAGTGTAAGATCTTTGGAATACGATGTAGAGTCTGAGGGTGATCTGTTTGAGATTGTCTTGGATCATAGTAGCAGCACTGTAAGATCGCCTTATGCATACTCCTCTACGACATATAATCATCACTAGCTATATGTTTCCGAGCAAACTTTTGTAAAATTGGAGAGAAAGTCGGGAATTATACGAAATTTTTTCTTGGTTAGCCTTTCTGACCCAATTGGGATCGTGGGCTCGATAGTTTTCTTGAAATGGGGCTTTGACCCGAATAGGGTTGGTTGGGCTTCGTATAGAATGGAGCAGCAAACACGAATTTGTTTGATTCTTTTCTTAAGCAAACTCCGCACAAAGAAAAACTAAGGCGAGCCACTTTTGTTCGAAAGGTATTGATGGTAAGAATGAGGTTGTAAAAGTAAAAAAGCTTTCTTTTATAAGTTTTTTGCTTCACATTCGATAAACGTTATTGGTTATAGTTTCCAGTTGAATAAAAAGAAAATTTGGTGCCAAGACCTTTGAATGTCCGGTTTTGATTTCTAAACTTTGCAAAATCTTTCATTTTTTGTTATATATCGGGCCAAAAGAACTAAAAAGAAAAGTTTTTACAAAGTTCAAAAAGCAAAACGGCGCATTTTGAATTTTGAGCGCCAATAGTTAGAGGATGATTGTGATAAGTTAGCAAGGTTTGTCAATATACATTATTTAAGTTTATTTTCCTTAAAAGGCCCCCATATTCGAAATTGCTTTAGGCCTCACATTATGATGAGCCGGCCTGCATATAGTTGTGCCTAACCACATGCATATGTATATGATCTACCGTTTGATGAGTTGTAAAAGCAATATCAAGATTAATTCCTTATGATATCTAAAAAATTCCCGAGACATACTTATGTATGTATATATATATATATATATATATCGATGTTATTACAGCTACTAAGTACTAGGAGAACAATGCACGTAGATAAACCTCTTATTAGGGCATCATATGATGTTGGGATTCTAAAGCACTAAAGCTGCCATGCATGTGGTGTGTTGTCCACTGTGATTTTCGGACTCATAAGATATGTCTATGGTCCTTAAAGCTTAGAGTGAAAGGGATGTCCAAAGAATACTTTTTGAGGGTTTCTTGAATCAAGGCAATGGGTGATGGGAAGAGAAAAGTATCAAAAATACCCTGACCAGAATCTGATTTTATCATGATTATTTGCTTTTGATAGAAAGCTTTCATAATTCATATATATTTAGTGTTATTCATTCAAGTAACCAAGAATAGACTAAGTAGTGTTAATTCTAATACGGTGCTAATGATATTATATTACTTTAGGGAAAGATAGGTTGAGGTTGGTGGAATAAACGAAGACAGAAAGATCAGAAAAGAGGAGATAAGAATAAGTATAATATAGAAAAAAAAAAAAAAAAAGAGGGTCGCAGCATGTGTTTAAAGCACCACTTCGACATTGGGCATCAAATATTATATATACATGAAGAGTTTTTATTTTTATTTTTTGGGGAAAATGGAAACTATGTAAAGATGATATTGGGAGTAGTTCGTTCATATTGATGATTAATAATTTAATTTTAGTCCCACCATCACGTGTCTTTGTCTACATGGTCGCTCTTTTGTGTCAAAATGCTTTTGTTACAACTTAATTAATTGCTATATATTGCAACAAAGCTGCAAATACTTCTCCTATGCCAACTAGAAAGTCGATGGCCTTAACATGTAGTAAGTATCGAGGAAAGCAAACTGAACTTCTAACACGATTGTGATTGTGTGATTAACTCACTGATTCTTGAAAGGTATAAAGCACCTTAAAGTAAAAGCCTTTTTTTTTTTTTTTAACTATAGTGCGATAGTTACGTTATAACTTGAATGCCTTTAGCTTAACACGACTATAAATGACATGTTTTATTAGTTTAATCATTTATTTATTTATTCCTTGTGTGTGAAGTAGTTTAGTTCATGTGGAGTGTGGACACAAAACATTTCGGGTGGGATTCGTCGGCAAAAGAGCTTGCTTAACTTCAAGTCTAACGCTAAGTTTCAAGTGCTCTATAGAATATTCATTGCTCTTGTTAGAAAATTGACATCTTGAATTTCATTTTTCTTGTTCTTTTTTCTTACATGTTCAATGCCTTGATCGGTGTCATCTCCGTTTTTTAGGGGCAAAGCAATGAGATTTTAGTAGTTGAACATTTGTTTTAGAAAAAAATTTAGACCGTAATTCATAGTTTAAGAAAAAACAAAGAAATCATGAATATATTCTCTTGTATATTGGTTTGCCATTTTTTTAATATTTACTCCTATATGTGCACTAGAGCTGGAACTTTGTTGGGCTCAACTGACCTATTAATTGAGATAATTAATGGAGATTAGTGGTGGCTAATCATCAATTATAGAACAAAGGATTAAATATAACAATTTTTTAAATTAATGAACGTCAATCAACATTAATGATTAAACACGCGAGCCCACAATCCACATTAGTACTAACTATTGCTCTTTTCTTTTGTCTTTCAATCTCTCTCGTTGTAAGAAACATCGTCCATAATTATATATTAAACCGAATAGGTGTCACGTAGTGATTGTTTACTTTTGATACTACATCTTTACCAATTTCACTATGAATACAGAGATTGGAGCTCGACATGTACACTTGCTATGAAATTGAAGTCCCTATAATTTATTTATATTTCAATTTCATTAATTGTAAAGCCTATCCTCTGCCTTAATGCTGAGATAAGGTAACAGGAATATAACACACGACACATATATATATATATGTGTGTGTGTGGGCTTGAAGAAATTTGACCGTTGTATATGTTGACCAGCTGTATCATGGGACTTAAATATGGCTCCTCTTTAGACTGCTATATATAAATATATATAATTTAATATTCCTGTCAATATGTAACAATTGTGATACACATATGATGACGATGATGATGATGTGACCCGCCTTACAAAGCTATGTAAGTGCTTGCTTCTGTTACTCATTGACTCGTCAGAGAACACGTTAGTTTTTTTCATTAATAATCTTGGGACGAAAGAAAGGTATTAATAATATATACTATCTATATATAAAGAAGTAAATAAAAATACAAACAAGGAAAGCACGTAGAAATTGGAAAAGCACAAATTAACGTGCTTAGAATAAGACACTAAACCCGTGAGGCGATGTTTGCTTATTACGAGTACAAACACATACATGTACGGCCTCGAACAATGATTTTGTAAGAATTTCGATTTGTAATTCTATTTTTAAATTAGTTTTAAATAGCATATATAAATAAATAGAGATAAAAATTGAGGGGCCCATGTAAGAAGTGGGTCCCATAGGGGATCATCGAAGGCCATGTGAGGTAGGAGACCACCAAGCTGGCTATTGTCCCTTTTTCTTTCTATTATGTCCCCAAACCATTTTCTCTGCACTGTCCCTTTCTTTCCTTTTTTCTTCTTTTTTCATTCTTTTTTCATTTTATTTCTGCTAAGCTCCAAATTCATTACAACCTAATATTTGTGAACATTTATATATATATATATAATTATCTAACTCGTGAATATGTGTGTCCATGCGTGTGGCGGTAAACAGAGACGCACGACGACGAGCCAACTGCAATTTCGTGTGTTCTTTATTTTCTTGAACTCGTTTTTTAATTTTGGTACAATATATAAAATGCCAACTCGTTAAATGTATCTGTCATGGAGAAAAGAGTATTTCTTTGATCCTTTTGTTTTAAAAATTTCTACATTCTCGGCAAACGAACAGCCCTTTCATTGCATACGTGGTCATTTATTAACTAAGTTGAAGAGATACGTACAAATAATAAAATAATAATAATTGGC
Source organism: Craterostigma plantagineum (assembly GCA_027422505.1). Classification (NCBI taxonomy): domain Eukaryota; kingdom Viridiplantae; phylum Streptophyta; class Magnoliopsida; order Lamiales; family Linderniaceae; genus Craterostigma; species Craterostigma plantagineum. The sequence continues at coordinate 281,459 of JAPQWV010000547.1, forward strand.
ACTGCACGTCAGAAATGGTTTTGTACTTTTATGTGCAAAGGGGCAAAATAGTCAGTTTTCAACGAGGAGACAACTGTTCTATCTAGGCAGAAGTTCAAGAAAACCGTTGGGAGACGCGCGAGCTTATTTATGTTATTATTTGTTGGAAATATATAATAAGCAGATCAATTTTTCGTCGTCATAAAAAGCTTACAAAAGGATTCGTTTTTTTCTCTTTGATTTGTTATTATTTCCAAAACCAACGTTGTCTTCATAAGAGAAAACCTAAATTGATTAGGGATGCATTTATGTAACATAAATGGAAATTATTAATTAGATTAGGTATTGGAGTGCAAATGAAGTATAAGACGTTCGTAGATAGGTCGTACGTAGTTTGTTTGACTACTAACTATGTTAGCCTAGCGTGTAAAGAATTCCACTGGAAAACCAAAGTGAAACAAAAAAGGCAACCCAAATAACAAAAATAATAAATACACCAATGAGTACATCAATAAATACATAAATAAATAATATTAAATTAAAATTAACCAACTCACTAGAAAGTGGTTGTCGTTACGGCTGCAGACACTTGACAGATGCGTTCATTCAAGTGTGTATTGAAGCCTTTCTTTTTCTCCCTTCATTCCCTCAAATACCCTTTTTATTACTACCTTATTCTATTTCCTCTCTCTTTCTCCCATCATAAGAGTTTATTGTCTTCTCCAAAACTCTCTCTCTCTCTCTCTCTCTCTCTCTCTCTCCTCTCTCAAGTTGCTGCATCATTTTCTGGTCCAAGAAAACTCTCTAACTTGTGTAGCACAGTTTCACGGTTTTCTGCCAACTGTTTGCCACATTGAACTCATTTTTTGGACATTCTTTAAGGTATTTTCTCCGTAGGAAATAAAAACACTTCACTTTGTCAATAGTTGGTATCAGTAAAACAACAAAAGGAAAGGAAAAGCAATGGAAGCCAATTCTTCTGGGGAAGACTGCTCCGTGAAAGTTGCAGTTCACATTAGGCCTTTGATAGGAGATGAGAAGCTTCAGGGCTGTAAAGATTGCGTCACTGTAGTACCTGGGAAACCTCAGGTACTGTGGTTCTTCTTACATTCATATCGAAAAAAGTAAAAAAAAAAAAAATGGAAAGGAGGAGTCTTTCTGCTGCTTTTGGAGCAGACTGCTATGTAAAGATCTGATTTTTATGTGAACTAAGCCAAAGCTGGGATTTTTTGTTTCTTTACAAGCTTGCGATTGTGGGCATTCTTTCTTTTTCTTTCTTCTTTTGATTTTTGATGGATTGCAATGTGAATGGTTTATGCTCTCTCTTTTGCTTAGCAGAGAATAACTCCAGCTAATCCTCACTATAATTACTTGTTATTTATTCATTTTTCTCACTTTAATTATTGCTTTCAGCTCAGCAGCCCCTCCAAGCATCATTTTCCTTTCTTTATTCCCCACATCAACAATCATCATTTCTCTTCTTTTTTTTTTAATCTGTTTTTCAGGTTCAACTTGGCTCTCATTCATTCACATTCGATCATGTCTATGGTAGCACTGGTTCTCCATCCAACGCCATGTACGAAGAGTGTGTTTCACCCCTCGTCGATGGCCTTTTTCTGTTGGATATAATCTCAAAGCAATACAAGATATAAAATAAAATAGAATAAAAATAAAAAAGAAAAACCAAGCATCCAACGTGATCTGCATGTTGGAAGAAAAGATGATTAGATCAATCGACATAGCAGCTAAAGAGGACCAAGAACAAAGAAAACAATAAAAGAAAGATAAAGCTAGCATGGATATTATTTGGAAGGAAGTCAAGGAAATCTTATTGTTGAAGATATGCGCACACAAAAGTAAGGCTGTAAGTCCGAGCGTTTATATTAGGTTGTCCTTTCTTATCATGTAATATTATATATATGTGTGTATCATGTATAAGAGAAAAAAAAAACGTGAGAGAGAGTGAGTAAGAAAGGCACTTGTGTCGTTGCCTAAGTTGTATTAGAAATACAAAGAAAAGAAAAGAAAGTTTTCTTCCTCTGAAATGAATCGTTTCTCCTCTTACACATAAAATCTTGTTCCTCTATAAAATATAAAATAACAAAATGGTATCAGAGCTGATGGTGTCAAAAGAGCCGAAGGTATCAACGAAACCGTCAGAGCCGATAGTGATGCTGAAATTACCAGGTGTTGGAATGCCACTCCCGCCAAAACTCACTGAAAGTAATTACGTATGGTGGAGCGCCGAGACGAGAGCATTGCTGAAATCGGAAGGCTTATGGGAAATAATCGAAAATGGATATTCATCAGATACGACGAAGTATACAAGGTCGCAAGGGAAGACGTTGCGAGCTGCTGCCATAGAAAATAGTCTCGCGATCGTCGTCATCCGCAAAGCGTTAGAATTTACTGGTGCTAGAGTGATAGGTGCAACAACAAATGCCAAGGAAGCCTGGAATCTGTTGGAGAAAGCGTATAAAGACGCTTGCAGCAATCAAGTTCAGCCACAAAAATAGGGCCAACTTGAGACAACGAAGGAGGACGAGAAGAACGCTGAGGGCGAACCCGTACGAGAAGAGGTAGCTCGTAACGTGGAGAGCAAGCTTGATAAAGATCAAGCTGAGCCAGTGGTGGAAAAGGAAAAAGTCGAACCACCACTAAAACCCGAGACGGGAAAAGAAGAAGGTGAATCATCAAAGATGAAAGCCGATGATGATGAAGAGGCGGAAACATATCCAAAGGCCGAGGGCCCGTGGAAGAAGAAAAGAAAAAAGGAGTTCCAAACGAAGAAGAGCTCGAGAAAGAGGAAGCGGTCGAAGAAACGCCGCCACGACAACCACCTGAGAAAGTCGAGGAGATCGACGTGAAGACATCCGAGAATGTCGATGAGATGAAAAACACGATTGACGACGCCATGCACACGTCGGAGGAGGAAGCTTATAACCACGAGGCGAACGAGAAAGTCATAGAGACAAATGAGACAGTATCCGAGAAAGGCGTTGAGGCAGTTGAAGAGACAACCATGCATGATGAAGAAGCCATGCGGAGAGATAACCAGAAGCGCGGCGTGAAAGAGACGATCGGCGTAGCCACGACGGAGGCCATGGGAAAAACTGGCGAAGAAGTCGGTAGACAGAAGATCGTCGAACCTAATGAGGTCAGCCCTAAAGAGACGGAGCGCGTTAACACGGAAAAAGCGCGCCAGAAAGAAAAAGAGGTAAAAGAATGGATTGAGGCGAGGAACAAACTCGAGACCTACATGAATATCTTGAGAAGTCGAACCAAGCTCGCCAGCAAATTAGAGGCGGACGAGAAAGACGAGATCGCGACGACGAACAAGGAGGTCCCCAAGCTGATGGGCGATAACCAAAATCTGAAAGAAAAAGAGATCGATGAGAACTGCAGAAAAATCGCAGAAGAGGTCACTAGCGATGCGCTCGTGAACAACCAGACGGAGCAGTACATGGTCACCACCATGGAGGAGATTAACGAGAAAGAGTATAAAGGATTCAACACGCCAGATCCTGGCGACGAGCAGACGAGCCTGCTGACGGGCTACATCACGAGGATGAAGAAAGAAGAGAAAAATATTTATTATATCAGCGATAAGAAGTTGATGATCACGAGGTTGTTGAGAATCGACAATGATTTATTATTTATGCAGGAGCTTTACGAAGAAAAGAACACGTTAGAAGAAACTAGCCAAAACGCGAAGGCGGTCCATGAAGAAAAACTAATGGTAGACGAGTACGATGAGATGGCAAACATGGCGAGAATCACAAAGGCAATTATTGACGGAAAATGGGCCGCGACGTACGACAGACGAAAGCGGGTCAAATTTAAAGAGCAGTGAAAGACGGAAATGCTTTGAGATTAAAGGGGGAATTTGTTGGATATAATCTCAAAGCAATACAAGATATAAAATAAAATAGAATAAAAATAGAAAAGAAAAACCAAGCATCCAACGTGATCTGCATGTTGGAAGAAAAGATGATTAGATCAATCGACATAGCAGCTAAAGAGGACCAAGAACAAAGAAAACAATAAAAGAAAGATAAAGCTAGCATGGATATTATTTGGAAGGAAGTCAAGGAAATCTTATTGTTGAAGATATGCGCACACAAAAGTAAGGCTGTAAGTCCGAGCGTTTATATTAGGTTGTCCTTTCTTATCATGTAATATTATATATATATATGTGTATCATGTATAAGAGAAAAAAAACGTGAGAGAGAGTGAGTAAGAAAGGCACTTGTGTCGTTGCCTAAGTTGTATTAGAAATACAAAGAAAAGAAAAGAAAGTTTTCTTCCTCTGAAATGAATCGTTTCTCCTCTTACACATAAATCTTGTTCCTCTATAAAATATAAAATGACATTTTCAAGGTTATAATGCTACTGTTCTTGCCTATGGGCAGGTAAGAATATCACACTAATCAAATGTTGTTTTTCTCCAAGAATGTTAAAGATTGAGTGAAAACGTTGTGATGCAGACTGGGTCGGGGAAGACGTACACCATGGGAACTAACGTCAAAGAATCGTCGAACGATGGGATAATTGTTGAAATTAATGTTTTATTTTGGGTTTTGTGTTTTTGGGCTTTTTAGTTTTGGTTTGCTTTGCCTTAGGCCCACGTCAATGTTAAGGGTTGTGTATTAAACAAAACCTAATTGCTAGAATGAAGGGTGTGGAGGCATTATGCCGTGAATGAAAAAACAGAGCCTCACCATCTTGAATCACTGTTCCATCACCACATTAACAAAAAGCAGTATTTTTTTCTTTGTTTGGCAAGCAAGGCCAACATAAGTGGTATCAGAGCTTGTGTTTGGTGAGATTTGAAGTGGGCTTCTTCCATTGAAGGTGAAGAAATAGAGTTTGAAGTTGAGAAGGGCACCATGGCTACCCAAGGAGGTGTTTGGGCACCACAAGGTGGGCAACCCGTATTTGATGGTGAGAGTTATGATTATTGGAGTATTAAGATGAAGACTCTTTTGATTTCACAAGATTTATGGGAGATTGTGGAAGATGGTTATGTGATAAATGAGAAAATAGAAGAGAAAAAAGATGGAAAAGGGAATGTTGTGAAGGCTACGGTTTCGGATCCGGACGAGAAGGAGAATAGAAAGAAAGATGCCAAGGCTCTTTATTTGATTCAAGGAAGTATCTCCAATAAGATTTTTCCGAGAATAATCGGGGCTCAAACCTCCAAGGAAGCATGGGAGATCTTGCAAAAGGAATTTCAAGGCACCGATAAAGTTAGAACGGTAAAGCTTCTAACCTTGAAAAGGGAGTTTCAAAATTTGCAAATGAAGGAGAAGAGACTCTAGAAGAGTATTTCTCTAAGGTGATTGAGGTTGTGAACCAAATAAAAAATTTGGGTGAAGCTTTGAGCGATAAGACGGTGTGTGAGAAATTCTTGATTAGTCTCCCTTCGAAGTATGATAACATTGTGGCCGTTATTGAAGAGACGAAAGACCTCTCTACTATTAGTGTGCATGATCTTATGGGCTCTCTTGAGAGACATGAAGAAAGGTTGAATAGGCATGGCGACCAAGTTCTTGAAAGCGCCTTTCAATCTAAGGTGAATGTGAAAGAGTATAACAACCAAAGGGCGGCCAATGGGAATACCTTCCGTGGTGGCTTTAGTGGTGGTAGAGGCCGAGGCCGATTTGGGGGTAGATTTGGTAGTGGAGGTGGTAGAGGTACCTACCAAAGTGGAGAGGCTAAGCTATGCAACTTTTGTAAGAAGCCGGGCCATATAGAAAAATATTGTTGGAACAAGGGGAAGGTTCAATGCTACAATTGTAAGAAATATGGCCATAAAGAGAAGTTTTGTAGGGTGAAGAATGAGGAGCAAGCAAACTACACCGAAGAGAAGAGTCTCGAGAGAAATGATGGAAGCACATTTTATGCATGCCAAGCGGCCATTGAGAAGAAGGAAGATGTGTGGTATGTTGATAGTGGTTGTAGCAACCACATGACCGGGGATGAGTCGATTTTTTGCAAGCTTGATAGCACCGCTACTACTCAAATTACGATGGGCAACGGTGCGGTGGTGAAATCGAAGGGGAAAGGCACGATTGCGGTTGCATAAAAGAAGGGAAGAATGCTAATTCATGACGTACTGCTAGTGCCGGATTTGGCTCAAAATTTGCTAAGTGTTGGGCAATTGGTTGAGCATGGTCATGCGGTTCACTTCGAGGGTGCGACTTGTATAATATTTGATAAGGTTGGGAATAAAAGAGAGTTGATGGCCGTAGTGAAGATGGAGAGGAATAGAAACTTCCCTCTCGCTCTCAAGCCCGAAAGAAGTGTTGCCTTGAAGGTTGGTGTAGGCGACGACTCATGGTTGTGGCATAAGAGATATGGTCATTTGAATTTTGAGAGCTTGAAGTTGCTAAGCAAGAAGGATATGGTGTATGGGCTACCAACTATAGAAGAGAAGGGTGGCGTATGTGAGGCATGTGCACTTGGGAAAATACATCGAGAATCATTTCCGAAGGCGAAGGCGTGGAGAGCAAAGACGCAATTAGAGCTTGTTCATACCGATATTTGTGGTCCCATGAGCACAAACTCACATGGTGGAAATCGGTATTTCATCACTTTCATCGATGATTATTCACGAATGTGTTGGGTTTATTTTTTGAGGCAAAAGTCGGAAGCGCTTTATGTCTTCAAAAAGTTTCAAAGAATGGTTGAGAGACAAAGCAGCCGGTTGATAAAGAAGTTAAGAAGCGATAGAGGTGGTGAGTACAACTCCAAGGAGTTTGAGAAGTTTTGTGAAGATATCGGCTTAGAGAGACAATTAACAATTAGTTTTACACCGGAGCAAAATGGCGTGGCCGAGAGAAAAAATAGGACCATTGTTGAAATGGCAAGAACCATGATGAATGAAAAGGGATTACCATTGACCTTTTGGGCGGAAGCTACATATACGGCGGTATACTTATTGAATAGGTATCCCACAAAGGCGGTTGAGAACAAGACTCCATTCGAAGCTTGGTCCGGCGGCAAAAAGCCATCTGAATCACTTGAAGGTGTTCGGGTCCATTTGCTATGCACATGTTCCAAAGGAGTTAAGGAACAAGCTTGAAGGTAAAGGTGAGAAGTGCATCTTTGTTGGCTATAGTATAAAATCAAAGGGCTATAGGCTCTTTAGTTTGAAGAGAAACAAAGTGATAGAAAGCCGAGATGTGATTTTTAATGAGAAGGATAATTGGGATTGGAAAGGAAAAGGAGTTGACAGTGTGTCATATCCTATTCAAGATGATGCACAAGAAGGGCCAAGTGGTAGTGGGTACGATATCGAAGAGGAAGAGCCATCTTCTCCTACGATAAATATCGGGTCGGCGTCATCATCCCCAAGCTCATCGCCGATAAAATTGAGACCTATGACCGATATTTATGCACATTGCAATTTTGTTGTTGTTGAACCGGAGAACTTTGAGCAAGCAAGTAGAGAAGAAGTGTGGAGAAATGCTATGGAAGATGAGACAAAAATGATTGTGAAGAATGAGACATGGGAGTTGGTTGAGAAGCCGAAGGACAAGGATGTTGTTGGGTTGAAGTGGCTATACAAGACAAAGACTAACCCGGATGGTTCGGTGCAAATGTATAAGGCAAGGTTAGTGGCGAAAGGGTACACAGCAACCCGGTATCGACTATCATGAGACGTTTGCGCCGGTTGCGAGACATGAGACTATTAGGTTATTGATTGCATTAGCGGCACACAAAGGTTGGAAACTCTATCAACTTGATGTGAAGTCCGCTTTCTTGAATGGGGTGTTGAAAGAAGAAGTGTACGTAGAGCAACCACAAGGATTTGAGTTGGAGGGTGAAGAAAAGAAAGTATACAAATTGAAGAAAGCCTTGTATGGGTTGAAACAAGCACCACGTGCTTGGTATGGGAATATCGATGCATACTTCACGGAGAAAGGATTCAAGAGGAGTCCAAGTGAGCCGACACTCTATGTGAAGCAAGGTACCAACTCTATACTTCTTGTTTCACTTTACGTTGATGATTTGATATTTACGGGAAATGATGAGAAGATGATGGGTGATTTCAAGAGTGATATGTTGAGAAGATATGAGATGAATGATTTGGGCTTGTTGCATTATTTTTTGGGGATTGAGATTGATCAATGGGATGATGGTGTATTTATTTCTCAAAAGAAGTATGCCCAAGATATTTTATCGAAGTTTAAGATGGAAGATTGTAATCCGGTTATGACCCCTTTGTTGGTGAATGAGAAGTTGGTGAAAGAGGATGGTAGTGGTGATGCCGATGCGGCTTTATATAGGAGTCTAGTTGGGAGTTTGTTATACCTTACGACTACTAGGCCGGATATCATGTATGCTTCGGGGTTATTATCTCGGTTTATGCATCGACCGAGCAAAACTCATTTTGGAGTTGGGAAAAGATTGTTGAGATATATTCAAGGGACCAAAGATCTTGGCCTTATGTATGAAAGAAGTGATGAAGAGGCCGTCGAGTTATTTGGTTATTGTGATAGTGATTGGGCCGGTAGTATGGATGATATGAAGAGTACATCCGGATATGCATTTACGCTTGGATCCGGAGTATTTAGTTGGGCGTCGAAGAAGCAAGAGAGAGTTGCACACTCTTCGGCGGAGGCCGAATATGTATCGGCAAGTGAAGCTACAAAGCAAGTTGTTTGGTTGAGGAAGATTCTAGAGGACATGGGGGAGAAGCAAGACATGCCAACGGTTCTCTTTTGTGACAACAAGTCGACGATTGCAATGTCGAAGAACTCGGTGTTCCATAGTCGAACGAAGCACATTAATCTCAAGCATCACTATATCCGAGAGGCGGTCGAAGATGAAGAAATTCAAATCAAGTATGTGAAGACCGGTGATCAATTGGCGGACATCTTTACCAAAGCTCTTCCCGGTGACAAGATTATCTATTTTCGAGAATTATTAGGTATGAAGGTTTAAAACATTAAGGGGGAGTGTTGAAATTAATGTTTTATTTTGGGTTTTGTGTTTTTGGGCTTTTTAGTTTTGGTTTGCTTTGCCTTAGGCCCACGTCAATGTTAAGGGTTGTGTATTAAACAAAACCTAATTGCTAGAATGAAGGGTGTGGAGGCATTATGCCGTGAATGAAAAAACAGAGCCTCACCATCTTGAATCACTGTTCCATCACCACATTAACAAAAAGCAGTATTTTTTTCTTTGTTTGGCAAGCAAGGCCAACAATAATACCGAAAGTCATGGAAGCCTTGTTTGCCAAGATCGAATCCCTCAGCCACGAAATCGAGTTTCAGCTCCACGTTTCGTTCATCGAGGTCATTCTTTTGTCTGCTGCTAACCCTTTTCTTCCTTCACATGTTCTTACATTTTCTGCTGATGCTTCTTTCTTTTTGTTTTGCTTTGCTAATAGATTCATAAAGAAGAAGTGAGAGACTTGATAGATCCAAGCTCTGCAAACAAACAAGATTCGCCGAACGGGCCTAACAGCGCAAAGCTGAACATCCCTGGGAAACCTCCAATACAGATCAGAGAATCGTCGAACGGCGTCATTACGTTGGCTGGAACTACAGAAGCAAGCGTCAAGAATCTCAAAGAAATGTCAGATTGCCTTGAGCAAGGGTCGCTTAATCGAGCAACTGGGAGTACTAACATGAACAATCAATCAAGGTTAATCGTAATAATATAATATGAACGAAAGAAAAAAGAAAAAAGTCTTTTGCATTGTATTGAAAGGTACACGTATGTTCTTTGTTTACAGTCGCTCTCATGCAATCTTCACCATCACAATGGAGCAAATTCGTAGGCTGAATTCGAACGATTGCATGAGCGAGGAATATCTGTGCGCTAAGCTGCATTTGGTCGATCTCGCTGGGTCTGAAAGGGCAAAGAGGACGGGCTCTGATGGCCTGCGTTTTAAGGAAGGTTAGCATATTATGTTATATTAAGTCTACTTTTTAGATAGACTCATCTCTTCTTCGTTTTGTGTACTCTGTTTTTGCTTGACTGCAATGGTTCTTACAAGTATAGGAGTTCACATTAACAAGGGCCTGCTTGCGCTTGGTAATGTGATAAGCGCGCTTGGCGATGAGAAAAAGCGTAGAGAAGGCGTCCATGTTCCATATCGGGACAGTAAACTCACTCGCCTGCTTCAGGTTAGATTTTCGTACGTTTTGCAAACTTTATCACAGCATCATACTTAAGATTATCCTGTTGGCCGAGTTTTGAGATGCCCTTTAATGGCAGGATTCTCTCGGGGGAAACAGCAAAACTGTAATTATAGGTAATAATTTGTAAGATTTTTTTTTTTTTTTGCTTATTATGCTTGATTTTCTTTGTTTTATTTCAAGAAAGCAGACTTCGACGTACATAACGAGTTGTTTATTTTTCAGCTTGCATTAGTCCAGCGGACATAAACGCTGAAGAAACTCTAAACACGCTCAAGTATGCTAACCGCGCTCGAAATATTCAGAACAAGCCAGTCGTGAGTTCAAGATTTTAGCGTTATCGTAGCTTTTTTTTTTTAAAAAAAAAAGAATACTAAAACACTACTCGAAACTGAACAGATTAACAGAGATCCTATGTCGAGCGAAATGGTAAAGATGCGTCAGCAGTTGGAATATCTTCAAGCCGAACTCTGCGCTCGCAGTGGAGGATTTTCCTTCGATGAAATACAGGCAAGAACTGCAATATTTTTTCTTAAAAAAAATTCGACGAAACCTTTCTCTGAAATATGTATTTACTGTGTAGAGCATGAAGGATCGAATCGCTTGGCTGGAGTCTAATAACGAGGAACTGTGCCGCGAGCTTAATACGCTGCGTAACAGAGGCAATTTCGCCGAACTCAACGAAGCCAACATTAGAGTACACATTTCCTTGCCATGCATTCAAATCGAAATGTCTGTTGAAGTCATCGTATTATAAGATTTAAAAGCCATTTTCTTTTTCAGGTTATTGGAAACGGTGTAATGAAAACTGAAGGTCTAAAGAGAGGACTGCAAAGTATCGAGTCGTGTGATTATCAAATGAGCGATAGCAGTATGTTCTTTTATTTCTTTTGTTCGAATACTCTAAAATCTTGATATGGGGAAGTTTCTTCAGGTTATTTTATTACATGTCTGAAGGTGAAAATGGGGACATCGATGAAGACACTGCTAAAGAATTGGAGCATACGTACTTTCAGAACAGCATGGATAAGGAATTGAGCGAACTCAACAGACAGTTGGAGATGAAAGAGGTAATCAATCGATGAGTTCGGTGACTTAATTTGTTTGATTTCGTTCGACGAATATCTGACCGAAAGCTACTCCATTTTTCAGACAGAGATGAAGCTCGTTAATGGATATGATGCCATAGCTCTTAAGCAACACTTTGGCAAGAAGATCGTGGAACTTGAGGAGGAGAAAAGGACTGTGCAGGTATATTCTATGGAAGATGAAGAACTAATCTCTCTCTCTCTCTGTCTCATACATTGTACATGTAAATTGATGTGTTTAATCTCATGTAGAGTGAAAGAGATCGACTTTTGGCCGAAGTAGAAAACTTGTCAGCTAACTGCGATGGACAAGCACAGAAACTGCAAGATGTTCATTCTCAGAAACTGAAGCTCCTTGAAGCTCAGGTCTGAAATTATTGCAACTTGTCTTCAATCTCCTTATCGCGTGAAAATTTTTAATAATTTTCGGTGAATTATCAGATACAAGATTTCAAGAAGAAGCAAGAGAGTCAAGTCCAACTTTTGAAGCAGAAACAGAAGAGTGAGGAAGCAGCGAAGAAGCTTCAAGAAGAGATACAATGCATCAAGGCACAAAAGGTTGAGTTTGCGTTTTCATTTCATTTCTCTGTAATACTCTCGATCTCAAAATTTTAATTTTCTGGGATTTTTGCGACGGGTTTTTTTTTCTCGATAGTGCAGGTCCAATTACAGCACAAGATCAAACAAGAAGCCGAACAGTTTCGGCAGCGGAAAGCTTCTCGCGAAAAGGAGCTATTGCAGGTACTTTGCTGCTTGAAAACTATGTTCTATTACGCGAAGTTTCCTTTGCTCGCTCTAACAATGTCTGAAAAACAGCTAAGGAAAGAGGGTAGAAGAAACGAGTATGAGAGGCATAAATTGCAGGCACTGAATCAACGCCAGAAAATGGTAATTTTGTTTCTTTAGAACTAACAACACAAGCCCTGTAAATCTTATGTTACAGTTTTCAAGTACGATTAATGTCGATGTACTAATGTAATGACTGTTAACTAACTCTGATTTCAGGTACTACAGCGGAAAACGGAGGAAGCTGCAATGGCTACAAAGAGGTTGAAAGAACTGTTAGAAGCTCGCAAATCTTCAGTCCGCGAAAATGGCGGTAGGTTCTTTTGCTGTCTCGACGAGTTAATTCACCGTAGCTTTCAATACTAAAACGCTGCTTTTAACTCAACAGTAACCAGCAATGGAAATGGATTCAGTGGGCAGGTAATAGAAATTGTCCTCACATCTTTCATCGAACGTAAATCTTTCTCCCAAACTATTTGGTCGAATAGTTTTACAGCATAACAAGTAGCATCGTATTTCAGACCAATGAGAAGTCATTGCAGAGGTGGATCGATCACGAGCTAGAAGTCACGGTGAATGTCCACGAAGTTCGTTACGAATACGAGAAACAAAGCGAAGTGTACGTATCATTATTAACCTCACAAAAAACATTATTTACTAATTTTTCGAACTCATCTTCTCAGACGAGCTGCTCTAGCAGAAGAGTTGTCCGTTCTGAGACAAGTCGACGAAATGGCTTCTAAAGGCATGAGCCCTCCAAGAGGCAAGAATGGTCTTTCTAGGTGAGCTTTTTTCACTGTAATAACTTACTAATTTGCTGCTTAATCATTCTTTATCTTTTTTATCATCTTTCTCCGTCATCTATTACAGGGCTTGCTCAATGTCGCCTAATGCAAGAATGGCAAGAATCGCCTCGCTCGAAAGCATGCTCAACATATCGTCGAATTCGCTCGTTCGATGGCTTCGCAGCTCTCGGAAGCCGAGGAAAGAGAGCGTAACTTGGGCTCGCGTGGGAGATTTAACCAACTACGATCCATGGGCGACGCTAAAAACTTGCTTCAGTACATGCTCAACCACTTAGGAGATTCGAGGTGTCAGCTCTGGGAGAAGGAGATCGAAATCAAAGAGATGAAAGAGCAGATGAAGGAGCTCGTCGGTCTGTTGAGACAGAGCGAGTTCAGAAGGAAAGAGATCGAAAAGGAACTGAGAATCAGAGAACAAACCGTTCCTCCTACCAATGGAGTATCCACGCCACCTTCAGTAGGCTTTTTTTCGCACCTTACTAACTTCTTTCGCCATTTTGCTGTTAAAAAGTTCTTTATTTCTTACACACGCTTTAATGAACGAACAGGCCGTACTATATCACAGACACAACGCCGAAGATTCGAATGGTCCCTTGTCTCCAATCTCACTCCCAGCGCCTAAGCAACTCAAGTACACTGCTGGCATCGCTAATGCCTCGAGTCGGGAATTTGCTTCTTTCTTGGATCAAAATCGAAAGGTTCAAAATCTCTCTTTCTCTCTCTCTCTCTGCCTCTCTCTCTCCCCCTCTCTCTCTCTCTGTCTCATGGCTATGATTGGCTGGGCAGATGGTTCCCCTGCCAATTGGGCAATTATCGATGAAGAAACTGGCATTAGCGGGCCATGGTGGTAAGCTATGGAGATGGAAGAGAAGCCATCATCAATGGTTATTACAGTTCAAGTGGAAGTGGCAGAAGCCATGGAGACTCTCTGAATGGATAAGGCACAGCGACGAGACTGTTATAAGGTCTAAGCCACGTCAGCATGCTCTGCCCGAGCAAGTCGCATATAGGCACAACAACAACGGTCGATAGCTTTCGTCTTCTGCTCATATATATACGTTTCGACTGCGTGTATGCGTATGTACATACGTCTAGCTATATCCAAATCCATCCATGGGGCAAGAAAAAGTGCATGATGGTGGGCTTCTTCAATAAGTTCTTTGGTAAAATAACTGAATGTGTTTTTCTCTACGTTTTCGAGCCATGCTTACTAGTCCCTCGAGCTTCGATTCGTGTAATAAGAGATTGCAGGTTTGTGATCGGAGAGTTATTAGCTTTAGTTTGTGATGGTGGTGGACGTTTTGGGTCGATAGAGATGGTTTTTATTTCATCTCCTTGTGAGCTATATAGTGCGTGTGTGTTGTGTGTGTGTAAAATACCTAAGAATGTTTTTTCCTTTTTTGTTTTCTTTTTCTGTATTGAGTTTCTTTGGTGGTTTGTTTCTCATTCTTGCAAGTTTTTTGGCGGCTAATTGGCCATTTTATTCGGATCATTTTTTTTCTTTTTTTTGTTATTACATAACTGTAACATCGATGGTTAGTACCAGAAACATGTTTCTTCGTTGAAACTAATCGATAGTATTAACATAACAAATGACGATCATGGCCTAAAGGCTAAACCTAACTTTTATTGTGCTAAAACTAAAATTAGGAATCATCAAGTCCCATCCATTGGGCATTAAAATATAAAGAATCTTTACATTGGATACAGCCAAGATTGACAAATCCCATGAATCGTATTGCTATTTGAATAGTAGTATTCGTGTTTAAATAACATATGTTATTTTTCCGAAAGGTCGTAAGATGGCAACGAAAGATTAATTAAATGCATAATTTAACAGATAATGGCTTAGAATTTGACTTTTGGCATCCATCCACTTGCACCGGATCCCGACCCAACATCCCTTAATTCATATACTATATTTAAATTAAATAATTAGCAAACAATAATTATTTAATACCATCCACCTTTTGTAATCGCCCCCATGCGTGTAATGAGATTTGTGCATGTCTGTCACGCTCAAAGATTTGAGTGCATTAGGGAACACAAAGTCTACTAATAATTGCGTCAAACGGTTTTAAAATTGAGAAGAAAATGAGATAATGAAACAAGTGGTTAGTAATAGTGGTCATACAATACTCATAAAGCAAATACCAAATCCCCTCAACTTGCTCGTTTTTCTTTTCTTCCCTTCTTCCAATCCAATCCAAACAAAATCAAATCTTTTCTTTTTTTCAACTTCAAACTTTAATAAATAATGGGATGGGTTAAGAATGAAGATGATTAAAGAACTAGTGAACCATTCGCATCTTTGTTAGAATGGTTGTGTTCTCCTTCGTAGGTCACAATTAGCATCGTTGGATCATCTAATGCTCTCTCCACATGCTTTCTTGCAGGGCACCCTCTAACGCTGCTGCACTTGTAATAACCCCTGAAAAAAAAAAATTTCATAGTAATCAACCACTAAAGAAAGATTATGTAATAATAATTACGACAAATTAAGTAGAATTTGAAAGTTATTACCTTGGATGAGGCGAACCCTTGATTGGTTTTTGACCGTACTTCCTCCAAGAATAGTCGTCGGGTGGAATATCAGCTCTCTTCAATCTTGATTTCCTATTAAAATTGGAAAAAATAGAGCAACAAAAATTGGATCTTTATCAAGTCCTCAAATTGGATTGGATCAAATACGGTCAAATAATGTCCAAGTTTGATTTTTTAAATTTTTTTTTTTAACCTTTTCTTGATACAGTGGCATCGACTAGCTGTTGACCGACCGGCGTTTTCCGTCGAATTACACTTCCTTTTGAACGATGACGTCGAAAGCGGTGGCCGTCCGGCGGATGACAGGGACATATTCGTGATTTGAAACCCCGACTGTAAGCTCTCGGTATCTCCGTTCAACGGCGGCGCGTAAGGAACCACCGGCGGCGGCAGCGGGGCGAAACTTATGGTGGTCGCCGCCTCTTTGCCGTTGGGCTTCGCCGCCTTCGCGCCGTGGAGGTGGTTGCTGGGCTGCGGAAGCGGCGGGAGGCGCTTAATCGGCGTCGGACAGTAAATCTTAGCCGCCGAAGCCACGTCATCTTTTTCCTCGGACTGTTGACAGACAATAGAAGAACTCTCAAGTCAAGTTAAGCTAAAAAGTCAACCATCGTCGCTCAAAAGGAAAGAATAAGATTTGATTGATTGGTTCAAGGACGATGAAATCTCACGTTTCTAACTGCGTCGGCGGTTGGCTCGGGTCGACCCAGGTGCTCGATTGGGTCGGGCGGCGACCTCACCGGTCGTCGTCGGAACCGCGCGTGGCCGGACGGCGGCGAGCGGTCAAGGAGGGAGATGAATCTCTTGAACTTGTCGACCGCCACGTCGGCAGCCGCCCGATAATTATTCGAAGGCTGGTTAGAGTGAGTGAGGACCTTTAGGAGCTTCTCAACGCCTTGGAAACCTTCCTCGGCGGCTGATTGTACGGCGTCGTTTTCGGCTCCGTACGCCGTCTTCTTGGACACGAAGCTGCTTGTCACGGGCCGCACGAAGAGTCCGAAACATGCACAAGGGGAACGCGGCCCATGAGGTTCATTTTCGATCTGGAAGGCCCTTGAAGCTTCTAGATCTCACTTGAGTATTCTAGGAATAAACCTAGAACCCTATAGAATTCTCTAGAGATAGAATATTCCTTGGATATGCTTAGAATTCTCTAGATCTCTTTCAGTAGCCGTTAGATTAAAATGATCTCATCCGTCCATCCCAAAGGGACATTTGTATAAATAGGGGTACTTGGCTCATTTGTAAATCATCAAGTGAAATACAAAGCTATTTCTCTCACTACCTTATCACCCTACGAGTTTTTCGCATACTTGCTATCTTTCCGACTTAGGCGATTAGAAGAGGCTGACTTAGCTAAAGTCGCACGAGGGCGAACTTGAGGAGCTAAGGCCGCGCGGAGCGTTGTAAGCGAGTTACAAGTCCGTGACAAGTGGTATCAGAGCCTAGTTCGAGCGTTGCTTGGGAAGATGGTGAATGAAGGTGCATCGGGTGTGACCGAGGAAAGGGGCCGAGATGCTGCCCCAACCCAAGGTAGTAAGAAGGCAAGGAGCCAGAGCAAGGCACGAGAGGCCGCTGACATCGAATCAACCATCATGGCGATGGCAACCCGCCTCGAAGAGTTTGAAGGGAAACTGGACGGGTTTGAAGACCATGCGTCTGAAGAATTCGACACTGCGGCGAAAGAGCTCAACTCCCTCAAAGATGAGCTCGAAACTGTGAAGGAAGACGTCAAGCGAATCTATGTCCTTGAGGGCTACGTGCATAACACTCTCCGGGCCGAGAATACCTTGCTATGGGAGGAGTTAGCCAAGGTGCAAACGGCCGTGCAGGACCTAAGAGAAGAAGTCACTGCATATCGTCGAGCCGCTCTCGTGGGGACTACTATGGTAGGCACCCCAAGTCCAAGGATCGACCTACCCAAGCCAAGGTCGTTCAGCGGAAAGAGGGAGGCCAAGCTAGTCGAGGACTACCTTTGGACGATGGAGAGGTACTTCGAGGATGCTCGAGTCGTTGAGGGAAACGACAAGGTACGTATCGCTTCCGCCTATTTAAGTGACAATGCCTTATTATGGTGGCGAAGAATCCATGGTGACATCGAACGAGGGGAGCGCACCATGGACACCTGGGAGGATTTCAAAACGGAACTTAAGCGCCACTTTTATCCTGAAAATGTGGAGTATGAGGCACGCAAAAAACTAAGGGAATTGAAGCACAAGTCGTCTCTCACCGACTACGTGAATGAGTTTCAGGTACTCACTCTGCAGATCCCTTGCTTAACATCTGCCGATAAACTCTTTTACTTCATAGACGGCCTCCAAGATTGGGCCAAACGAGAGTTACAAAGGAGGAACGTGACTACGGTCGACGACGCCATAGCCGAAGCCGAAAAACTCACCGAGTTCCAACGTGGCCACGATCCCTCTAAACCCAAGAATGAGAAGGGCCACCCAGGGAAAGGTGGGGGAGAGAAACGTGACCACAAAAAGGACTACGGGAAGGGACATGCGAAAAACACCCACGAAGCATCTACAAGCCGAAATCCTAAACCTTGGCATGATAAAAGCAAGCCACAAGGCGCACCGAAGGGAGGATGCTTTGGTTGCGGAGGACCACACCGATTTATGGACTGTCCCAATTTCAAATCCTTGGTGGCCATGACCAAGAACCAAGACGTACACGATGGCAATGAAGGGACCGGCCAAATTGGATCATTGCAATTACTCAATGCCATCGACGCAAACCCAAGTCCGACGAAGAACCAAAAGGGGTTAATGTACGTGGATGCTATCATCAATGGAAAGTCCACAAAGGCCTTGATCGATTCCGGAGCCACACATAACTTCATCGCCAACGAGGAGGCCAAGAGGTTGGGCCTAAAGATTACAAAGGGCGACGGTTGGCTCAAGACCGTGAATGCCGAGGCAAAGCCCCTAGGTGGTGTGGCAAAGGACGTAAAGGTGGCTATGGGAGAATGGACCGGCCAAGCCAATTTCTCAGTGGTGCCAATGGATGACTTCAAAGTGGTGTTCGGCCTAGAATTCTTTCGGCAGGTACGTGCAACGATAATGCCATCTTGCAATAACGTATGTATTATGGACCGAGGATCCCCCGTCATTGTGGCCACGACGAGTGAGGCGAAAGCAAGCAACGAGGGATATCTCTCGGCCATGCAAGTGGCCAAAGGAATCAAGAAAGGCGAGCCAACATTTTTGGCCACCCTCGTGGAGGATAAGCCAAAGGAGGGCCTTGCGGAAGTGCCTTCAATCATCCAACAAGTCTTGGACGAATGCAAGGATGTGATGCCTCCAAGCTTACCCAAGAAACTTCCACCTAGAAGGGAGGTGGATCATGTAATCGAACTGGAAGTAGGTGCCAAACCACCCGCAATGGCACCCTATCGAATGGCCCCAACGGAGTTGGAGGAACTCCGCAAGCAACTGAACGAGCTGCTGGAGGCGGGATTCATTCGACCCTCCAAGGCACCATTCGGCGCACCAATTCTATTCCAAAAGAAGCATGATGGCTCCTTAAGGATGTGTGTGGACTATCGGGCGCTTAATAAGGTAACGGTGAAGAATAAATATCCCATACCCTTGATTGCCGATTTGTTTGATAGGCTCGGGAAAGCGAAGGTGTACACGAAGATGGACCTGCAAAAAGGCTACTACCAAGTTCGAATAGCCGAGGGTGAGGAGCCAAAGACAACGTGCGTAACCCGATACGGAGCATACGAGTGGTTAGTGATGCCCTTCGGCCTCACTAATGCACCGGCCACATTTTGCACGCTAATGAACAAGATCTTTCATCCCTATTTGGATCGGTTCATGGTGGTCTACCTTGATGACATCGTGGTGTACTCCGACAATTTGAAGGATCACGCCGACCATTTGCGCATTGTCTTCCAAGTGCTACGGGAGAATGAGCTATTCGTAAAAAGGGAGAAATGCTCCTTTGCCCAAGAAGAAATACAATTCCTCGGCCACATCATTGGCCATGGGAAGCTCAAGATGGATGAAGCCAAGATCAAGGCAATCACGGAGTGGGAAGCCCCGACCAAGGTACCGAATTGCGCTCGTTCCTTGGTCTAGTTAACTATTATCGCCGTTTCCTTTGTGGCTACTCTAGTAGTGCAGCACTTTTGACGGACCTTCTCAAGAAGAATAAACCGTGGGTATGGTCCGATCGTTGCCAAGAAGCTTTCGAGAAGTTGAAGTCGGCGGTGAGCAAGGAACCTGTACTAGCCTTGCCCGATTTCAACAAGCCATTCGAGGTACATACCGATGCCTCTGATTTTGCCATTGGAGGAGTCCTGATGCAAGAAAGGCACCCCATTGCCTATGAAAGTCGCAAGTTAAATGAGACGGAGCGGCGTTACACCGTGCAAGAAAAAGAGATGACAGCCATAATCCATTGCTTACGCGTATGGAGACATTACTTGCTCGGAGCCAAGTTTGTGGTGAAGACTGACAACGTTGCGACTAGCTACTTCCAAACTCAAAAGAAGCTCTCACCAAAGCAAGCTCGATGGCAAGACTTCCTCGCGGAATTTGACTACGAGCTCGAGTACAAACCGGGAAAGGCCAACGTTGTCGCTGATGCCTTAAGCCGAAAGGCGGAACTTGCGACCATATCCTTAGTGACTAACGACCTTGTGGGCAAAATCAAGAAGGGGCTAGATCTCGATCCCGAAGCTAAGGCACTTGTGGACTTAGCTCGGAATGGGAAGACGCGACAATTTTGGGTAGAAGACGGCCTACTCTACACCAAAGGAAGGCGACTCTACGTGCCAAAGTGGGACAGCCTTCGTCGGGACCTAATCAAGGAGTGTCATGATACCAAGTGGGCGGGACATCCGGGCTCAAAGGAGGACATTGGCCTTACTTGAGGCGGCATACTTTTGGCCGCGAATGAAGGAAGCAGTGGAGCTTTACGTACGGACCTGTCTTGTGTGCCAACAAGATAAGGTGGAGAACCGACAACCGGCGGGCTTATTGGAACCATTACCCATTGCCGAGCGACCATGGGAGTCGATAAGCCTTGATTTTATCAGCGCCTTGCCCAAATCAGAGGGATTTGGATCAATCATGGTGGTGGTGGACCGGTTCTCCAAATACGGGACATTCATTCCGTGCCCCCGAGATTGCACCGCGGAGGAGGCTGCGCGACTGTTCTTTAAGAACGTCGTGAAATACTGGGGCTTACCAAAGAGTATTATAAGCGACTGAGACCCTCGCTTTACGGGTAAGTTGTGGACAGAGTTGTTCAAATTCTTTGGTTCGCAACTTTGTTTTTCCACCAGCTTCCATCCTCAAACCGATGGCCAAACGGAGAGGGTGAATGCATTGTTGGAGTGCTACTTACGGCATTTTGTGGGAGCCAACCAACGAGATTGGGCGCGGTTGCTTGACGTGGCACAATTCTCGTACAATATACAAAGGAGCGAGTCTACGGGGCAGAGTCCGTTCGAGCTCGCAACAGGGCAACAACCTCTTACTCCGCACACCTTGATGCCGGCTCTAAACGAGGGGAAAAGCGTCGTGGCATCTAAGTTAGCCAAGTCGTGGGACGAGCAAGTCGACTTGGCACGATCATGCCTAGAGAAGGCCCGCAAGCGGATGAAGAAGTGGGCCGATACTAAGAGACGACCAATGGAGTTTAGCCTTGGCGATCAAGTACTAGTCAAGCTACTACCGCAACAATTCAAGGCATTTCGAAGCATGCACAAGGGCTTGATTAGGCGCTATGAGGGCCCATTTCCGATTATCGCTAAGGTAGGTAAGGTTTCATATCGCCTTGACCTTCCTAGCTCATTGAAGATTCATCCGGTCTTCCACGTGAGCATGCTCAAACCGTTTCATCGAGACATGGAAGACCCAAGCCGAGGGGAATCATCACGAGCACCGCCCGTTGTCACCAAATCGTTCGAAAAAGATATTGAGGCGATTATCGATTCAAGAACGGTGAGACGTCGTGGTGTTCCGCCATGTATTCAGTACTTGGTAATTTGGAAAGGATTACCAACATCCGAAGCCACATGGGAGACGAAGGAAGACTTGTGGCAATTCCAAGGGCAACTTCGCAACTTCGACGCGACGGGGACGTCGCCACATTCGGTGGGGGAGAATGTCACGGGCCGCACGAAGAGTCCGAAACATGCACAAGGGGAACGCGGCCCATGAGGTTCATTTTCGATCTGGAAGGCCCTTGAAGCTTCTAGATCTCACTTGAGTATTCTAGGAATAAACCTAGAACCCTATAGAATTCTCTAGAGATAGAATATTCCTTGGATATGCTTAGAATTCTCTAGATCTCTTTCAGTAGCCGTTAGATTAAAATGATCTCATCCGTCCATCCCAAAGGGACATTTGTATAAATAGGGGTACTTGGCTCATTTGTAAATCATCAAGTGAAATACAAAGCTATTTCTCTCACTACCTTCTCACCCTACGAGTTTTTCGCATACTTGCTATCTTTCCGACTTAGGCGATTAGAAGAGGCTGACTTAGCTAAAGTCGCACGAGGGCGAACTTGAGGAGCTAAGGCCGCGCGGAGCGTTGTAAGCGAGTTACAAGTCCGTGACATGCTGCTGTTATAACCCAAATGCATCAGTTCCACAAATGTCTAGAGAGAGAGAGAGAGAGAGAGAGGGAGAGGGAGAGAGGAAATTTCTTGAAAGAAAGGGGCAGAGAGAGAGAGAGAAGTTGAAAATATAAACTTGATTTTGGCTTGAATTATTAAGAGATTGATTAATATTTGGGCTAAAGAGGATTACAAGCCCAATATCTAGAAACTTACGGAAAATCTAGAGAAATCCATAGAACTCTATGGAACCTTATGGAAACTAGATATTTGTTAGGAATATTCTAGGTTAGTGACATGTGGCTTAATCATAGACACATTTGAAGGGGGTGCCACTAGTATAAATAGGGGTGATGTCTTAGCATTTGTATCAAGCAAGCAATCAAGCAAGTGAAAAACAATATCAAGTGTTGTAATATAAAGCATCTTCCTCTAAATACTATCTTTCGATATCAAGTTCCTCCCTTCCGATATAACTCCTAATTTCCAACAAAGTGGAGCACTTCTATATCCAACAAAGTGGTATCAGAGCTAGAAGATCCTAAGGCGATGGCGAGCGGCATGGTTCCCTTCCAAGTTCCGACACTCAACAAGAGCAACTACGACAATTGGAATATCAAGTTGAGGGCGCTCCTCGGATCACAAGACGTATGGGATATCGTGGAGAAAGGCTACGTCGAGCCGAAGAACGAAGACACCCAATCTCAAACTCAAAAGGATAGTTTGAGAGAACTGAGAAAGAGGGACAAGAAAGCTCTCTTTCTGATCTATCAAGGATTGGACGATGATGCTTTCGAGAAGATTTCGGAAGCAAAGACCGCCAAGGAAGCATGGGAGAAGCTTCAAACATCGTAAAGGAGCGGATTCGGTAAAGAAGGTACGTCTTCAAACTTTAAGAGCCGAGTTTGAAGCCTTGCATATGAAACAAGATGAAGTTGTGTCGGACAACTTCTCGAGGGTATTAGCAATAACCAATCAATTAAAGAGGAACGGCGAGAAAATTGATGATGTTAGAATCATGGAGAAAATTCTTCGCTCGTTAGATCCGAAATTCGAGCATATCGTAGCCATCATAGAAGAAACTAAGGATCTAGAGGAAATGACGATGGAGCAACTATTGGGCTCATTGCAAGCCCACGAGGAAAAGAAAATGAAGAGGGAAGGGATCGTAGAACAACTACTTAAGTTGCAAGTTGATTCTTCAAGAGAAAGGGAAAATAAGGAGAAATATCAAGGACGAGGCTACAGGCAAGGATATAGAGGAGAACGAGACGGAGGCCATGGACACAAATACGGACGAGGTTGGAGGCCGGACAACGACGACCAAGATAATAATCAAGGACAAGATTATTCAACAAAAGGCTACTGGAGAGGTAACTCAAGATCAAGGTATGACAAATCACATATTAAGTGCTATAATTGTCAGAAATTCGGACATTACGCTTCCGAGTGTCGAGCCGGTAGAATCAGTAAAGTCGAAGAGAGAGCTAACTACATTGAAGAGAAAAATCAAGAAGAAGAGATTCTACTGCTAGCCCATAAGGATATTGAGATCGGCGAATGCAATAAGTGGTACATAAACACCGGTGCGAGCAATACCGTGAGTGCAAACAGAAGCATGTCCATGGAGTTTAATGAGTTAGTGAGTGACGATGCTGATTTTGGAGAAGAGCATAACATCCTGATGGAAGATAACAATAACATTCTCAGTCAAGATGTGATAACCAACGAAGAAGAAGAAGAGGATGAGAGTATTTCATACATCGAAGAAATTAGCATGGAGAAACCAATGATAGAGAAGACAAGAGAGGAGGCCAATACTCTAGTAGGTTTACCCCTTGCGGGATCTGGAGAAGACGAAAACTCAATTGAGGGAGCCTCACACTTCAAGAGCCAACAAGAAATATCCAAGGTAATTGAAAATCAAAACAATCAAACTCTCATTTGTCTCTTTGCAGATGGTGGGCCAATGAGGTTCAAAGACGCTAAGGACGAGAAAGATATCATGGATGAGAAAACTAAAGATGTCAAGAAAGCTGACATGCGGGAGTTAAGGCCAATTCAAGTATGGCCTAAAGGAGAAGCTGAAAGAAATACGACAAGCTTAGTGCATGAAGGCTACAGCCAAGAAGCATATATCAGCTATGACGAGAATAATGACAAAATACGACCAATGGATATTAAATCTTCCCTCTTGGATGGCGTTCTTGAGAAATATACGAAGCAACTACCCGAATATGAAGCATCGAAGATGAAGAGCGCACTACATGAGCTCAAGAAAACACCAAGAGCTTGGACCTCACGAATCAACAAGAAACCCCACAGGAGAAATATGAGAACGAAACAGAAGGGGCCAAACATGATTCTCAGGGATGACAAGTTGGCAATAACATTAGCTAAGAATCCAATCAGCCATGACCGAAGACAACGCATTACACGGAAGGAAGTGAAGCTAGAATATGTGAAGTCTAAGGATCAAGTAGCCGATATTTTCACCAAGTCATCGATTGAGGAAGACCTATTGACTATGATGTTTCCTCGGAATACCAAATCAAGTTTAAGGGGGGGTGTTGAAAATATAAACTTGATTTGGGCTTGAATTATTAAGAGATGGATTAATATTTGGGCTAAAGAGGATTACAAGCCCAATATCTAGAAACTTACGGAAAATCTAGAGAAATCCATAGAACTCTATGGAACCTTATGGAAACTAGATATTTGTTAGGAATATTCTAGGTTAGTGACATGTGGCTTAATCATAGACACATTTGAAGGAGGTGCCACTAGTATAAATAGGGGTGATGTCTTAGCATTTGTATCAAGCAAGCAATCAAGCAAGTGAAAAACAATATCAAGTGTTGTAATATAAAGCCTCTTCCTCTAAATACTATCTTTCGATATCAAGTTCCTCCCTTCCGATATAACTCCTAATTTCCAACAAAGTGGAGCACTTCTATATCCAACAGAGAGAGAGAGAGAGGAGTGCAAGAGTCAAACTCTTCTTTATCTATTTATTCTCAAAGTTTGATTGACGATTCTACTTACCAAGGGTCAAAGGCCCTAGCCAATCTGAAGAAAGTGCGTGTCTCTATGTCTTGTGTGTGTAGTAGTGGGTATGATGATAGTTGACAATCGAGGGATGTACAGAAAGTCAAAAGGGTAGCAATGAGCCGTTGGATTAGGGTAACTTTGTTTTTATTTTATAGTTATTCACAAAACTCATATACTTATGTTTTTTTTTTGGGGTATATTTGGATTCTAAGACCGGTAAGTTTAATTTAAGATTGAGGTACTATCAGTAGAGGTCCAATTTCTGTAAAATTTTAGAGATAAGAACCTAACTTAAAAAAGTTGTATAAAAGCTGTTAATGTTGAGCATTCAGCATTGGCAATGTTGGGGTAACATTCTAGCCAACATTTGTTGGCCGAGAATGTTCCATTTCTCAGTTTTATCTTTCATGCCCAAAACTAATTTTATTAATGACGTGGCATTTTTCTAGTGTTGTGCAGGACATATTCAAGGGATGGAACGGATCAAACCGCGTGGAAGAAGTGTAGATGAGCTAGAGCGAAAATAGGAGTGGAGCATGCTAGAAATAGAGAGCTTGGAGAACAAGTGAAGACCAAGTGCTTGGAGCTGACCAAGTCGAGTCCCAACGGTCACTAACTGTCCAGAATCACTTAGTGGATATTAGTGGACGTTGTGGGAAGTGGCCAAGCCGTTTGTGAAGTCACCCCAAAGTCGAAGACATATAAAAGGGACTTCACTTAACCGTTTGACGTGATGAACTGATTACGAGCGAGAAAGAGCAAGCGAGTTCAGTCTTTAAGAGAGTTTTTCTGTTTAGTCTAGCTTTTAAGGTCGTGAGATCCTTGAGTTTACTGAATCATTTTTTGATTCGTAGGTTGTGCTAGACTTAGTTTTTGACTATCTTTGTTGATAGTTTGTAATCCATCTTTATAGTGGATTTTTGCCTCTTGAGGTGCGCAGCAAGTTATTTGACTTGCTGCATAAAATCTCTGCTCGTGTTCATTTCGTTTTACCACTAAGTACTTATCATTCCGCTGTGCGTTGTAAAAGTGAGATTGAGTGTTAGCCTAACATTCCGTCCAATCCGTTTAGTATTTAGTGTTTTTACATCCATTTTGTATGGGATCGCCGTCAAAGACACTTTGATGGCGGTCCCGTTCGAATGGATGTAAAAACACTAAGTTGTAAACTGATGTTGGGCGTGATGTTGGGCTAACACTCACACTCTCTTAGAAACGCACAGCGGAAATGATAGAAACTTAGTGATAAAAACGAAATGAACACGAGAGATGTTCTTATGCAGCAACTCAAATAACTTGCTGCGTGCCCAAGGTGTAAAAATCCACTATGAATATGGATTACAAACTATCAAAAAGGATAGTTAAAACAAGCCTAGCAAAACCTACGAATCTAAAAAGGATTCTGAAAAACTAGAAGATCTTTCGATCTCTGAAAAGCTAGACTCAAAAGAAAAACTCTCTTAAAGAATGAACTAGCTCGATCTTGCTCTTTTCTCGCTCGTTGTCAGTTCGTCCCTTCAAACGGTTAAGTGAAGTCCCTTTTATATGTCTTCGAGTTTGAGGCGACTTCACAAAACGACTTGGCAACCACCCACAACGTCCACTAACGTCCACTAAGTGATTTTGGACAGTTAGTGACCGTTGGGACTCGACTTGGTCAGCTCCAAGCACTCGGCCTTCACTTGTTCTCCAAGCTCCCTATTTTTAGCATGCTCCATTCCTATTTTCGCTCTAGCTCATCTACACTTCTTCCATGCGGTTTGATCCGTTCCATCAAAAGTTATATGAAGTGGTATAGGATGATTGTTTTGTGATACAAACTTTCAACATATTGTTATTTCAGAACAATGAAGGTAATGCATAAATGAACTGATATCGGATTGATCAATTACCTAATACCGGATGATCATTTTACAAAATTCAACATATTATTATTTCCGATGGTATTGTACTGCAGAAAGTCCTTAAAATTAATTTTTTTCCTGACATACCTGAATCCCAAAATGAAATTACCTTGAATGAAAAGTCCCCGTTTTTTCACTTCACAGGGAATCTGTCTCATGTCTGATTTGAATATTGAATGTCAAGACTTTTTCTTTATTTTCACTTTTTCAGTTAAAAAATAGCACTAAAGTTGGATAACAATTTGTTTCCCTGCTTAGTTAGTAGGCTCATATATGGGCTGGCCAAAAAATGATTTAAATCTTGGCTATCACCTTCGGGCCTGCCCATCATCATCAGAGAAGAAGAAGAAAACGATGATCATTTCTTCCATGCGTCCTATACTTGAAATTATCATGCATTTTAATATTAATCATTTCTTGTTCAACACTCTAAATATTATATATTTAAATATTAGGATAAAAAACTAGAGGATATAAAATGATAATTATGGTTTGATGCAAATATAGATAGTTTGAATGGTAAAGGGGTAGCCGACAAAGAAGAGAATCCCATGTTCACCGCCTACAAGCATGTGAACGTGGCTTCTCTCTCGTTCAATACATATATGTTAAATCATATAAGAATTAAAATATATTCGTTCTAAATAAATAAAAATAATACTAAATAATGTAGATGTCCGTGGCCCTTTCACTATTGATATATTAAATTCCCCTATGGTCCCCTTGTTCATCGCAACTAATTGTAGTCTTACTATTGAAGGCATGCACCTCGTGCATTGACTTGAGTCATGGAAGGAGAAATTAACTAATTATTCACAAGTAACTATAGGAGAATTTGATTTAAAATTAAATACCACGATACTTTTGCATATGAAAACTAAATATCTAATTAAGCTAACCGCCTCGATATGCCAATGGATTAAGCAATGACTAAGCCAATATTGGGTAATTTAAATAACAAGCGTATCAAGTCGTTCCACGTCTCAACTCAAGCAACAAATGTTGAAAAAATGACCAATAGCAGTATTTTCTTCTTTTAAATCCATAAAAAAAAAAAATCAATAAAAAAATAACAAATATCTCCTAAACTTTTGCCTTTATATCTTCACTTCTCTCGACTTGATACAATACACCAATCTACGATTACGAAGCAAGCAAAACCATGGCGACGACTTCACCTCCCTTCTTCGTCCTTGTCCTACTTACCCTCTCCTTGTTCTTCTCTCACGCGCTATGTTCTTCCGACATGTCCATCATCTCCTACGACGAGGTCCACAGCACCAAGCTTCGGACCCACGAGGAGCTGAAATCGATGCACGAATCGTGGATGTCGAAGCACGGCAGGACATACGACGCCGTCCAGGAGAAGGAGAGGCGGTTCGAGATTTTTAAGGAGAATCTGAGGTACGTCGAAGAGATGAACGCTTTGCCTAATCGCACTTACAAGCTTGGTCTGAATCGGTTCGCCGATCTGACCAACGAGGAGTATAAGAAGACCTACATGGGCACTAGGACCGACGCTAAGCGCCGGCTGATGAAGGGCGCTCGTGCCAGCGACCGTTACGAGCCTAAGGTCGGCGATAGCTTGCCCGATGCGATCGATTGGAGAGAGAAAGGCGCCGTCGTCCCGGTCAAAGATCAAGGCAGCTGCGGTGAGATTTTTCTCCTTTTCAATCGACCTATCGTGTCGTGATTTTTCTTCTGAAAAGCTGGGTTAGATGGGTTTCGAAAGATTCTTTTTGCTTAAGTTAGTATTGGTCAAAAGTTTTGGTAACCTAATTTCTCGAGATTCGTGGCTATCTACTACTTCAGTGGGTTGCAAGTTTTGACTGAACCCAGAAACAAACAATATTAGTCAAATGATGCTGTGATAACTTTCTTTGAATTTTTTGTCAAAGTTATATTATCCTCTTTTACGTTGGTTGGATCTTTGAAGGGAGTTGCTGGTCATTTTCTACAATTGCTTCCGTGGAAGGGATAAACAAGATAGTTTCCGGCGAACTGATATCACTGTCTGAGCAAGAGCTTGTGGACTGCGATACCTCGTACGACCAGGGATGCAATGGAGGCCTTATGGACTATGGATTTCAGTTCATCATTAAAAACGGCGGAATAGACACAGAATCCGATTATCCGTACGTCAGCAGAGACGAAAGATGCGACCAATACAGGGTTAGTCGTTTAACATCATCCAACTGTAATAACATCCACGATGTCAGAAGAAGCTATCTTTACCGTCATCCATCTTGTTGTTATACCGCAGAAAAACGCCAAAGTCGTATCTATCGACGGATACGAAGACGTTCCCACCAACAACGAAAACGCTCTGAAGAAGGCAGTTGCAAACCAACCCGTGAGCGTCGCCATCGAAGCTGGTGGAAGGGACTTTCAGCTGTACGAATCCGTAAGTTCATTCATTACACTGCACAACAGATAAAAAAGAGAAACCCTTTTTCATCGAAGTTGCGAAAGAATCATTGTATGTTCATTACAGGGCATATTCACCGGCAAGTGTGGCCTGGACTTGGACCACGGAGTGAACGTCGTGGGATATGGCACTGAAAAGGGCAAAGACTATTGGATAGTTAGAAACTCGTGGGGCCCAAGCTGGGGCGAGAAGGGCTACTTAAGAATG
The DNA here is from genome assembly GCA_027422505.1 of Craterostigma plantagineum. NCBI lineage: Eukaryota > Viridiplantae > Streptophyta > Magnoliopsida > Lamiales > Linderniaceae > Craterostigma > Craterostigma plantagineum. The sequence goes on from JAPQWV010000547.1 coordinate 310,979, forward strand.
CAGAGAAATGTTAGGTCGAAGTCCGGCCTCTGTGGCATAGCTGTCGAGCCGTCGTACCCAACCAAGAAGGGTAAGAACCCGCCCAAACCAAGCCCATCGCCGCCCTCTCCTGTCAAGCCGCCCTCTTACTGCGACGCTAACTACGCCTGCCCGGCGAGCACCACTTGCTGCTGTGTCTATGAGTATCACGGAAACTGCTACGATTGGGGCTGTTGTCCCCTCGAGGGAGCGAGCTGCTGCGAGGATCATTACAGCTGTTGTCCTCACGAGTATCCCGTGTGTAATGTCTATGCTGGAACTTGCTCGCTGGTAAGAAAATACTAGTTGCGTGAAACTTGAATCTTCCTTTAGAATAAGCAAGTGATGGTGATATTCTTGATTATTGTGAAAAACAGAGCAAAGGTAATCCACTTGGGGTGAAGGCGATGAAGCGCATATCTGCTACTCCGATTAAGGGTTCGGAGATTGTCGGGGGAGGAAAGAGCAGCGCCTGAGGGTTCATTGGAGGGTCGTTGCTTTTTAAATATTTGACTACGGTGTAATAAGAGGGATTATATACTCTGTTTCTGTCCATTGTTCATTTGATTCTCTATGCTTCTGCTTAATTATGGCTTGGGATTATTTGAAGCTTTAACGCCATGAAAAGCCATTTCATGTGTAATATTATCCTGATTGGACTGATTATGTACAGCTGCTGCACATGGATCTGTCGCGAACAGTCTTTGCTCCGTTCATCATCAAGCTGATAATACCTCTGCAATCTTCGATTTATATTAGCAAAAGTTGTCTTTAAACAAAGTCCGATTTCGCATGTTCAGTCTTAATCAGGAATTAATTTATCTTAAGTCATTATCGGTACAAAACCGACATGCGAGAACAGAAAACAGAGTGCTCTGTTTCTAATCGACGCCACCTACAACCGCCGCCGGAGTTTATCCACCGACGTACTGAACATGACGCTACAGATTCATAATTTTTTCTTTTTTAGCTTCATCGTAAGTTCTATCGTTCTATAGCTTTATATGTATCACGTAGGTTGTCCATGGAGTCTTGTGCATCGCTATTCAGGTGATCATACAATAAACTCAAAACACAATTTTTAGCTTTCGATGTTCAAATATAATACTACCTCCGTCCCACTTATTTCTTCACATCTTTCTATTTCGTCCCACATAATTCTTCCCGTTTCCATTTTTGGTAAAAAATTATCCCACTAATTAAACTAATTACACCATTAATATTAAAAAATGTCTTCTTGATTTGTGTGTCTGTGTTTACTAATAACATTTCTCTCTCCATACCTCAAAAGGTGTACTATAATATTAAAATAATGTGGTTTCTTAATCTAGCACTAATCTTTGAGAAGAAATAGTCGGGACGGAGGAAGTAATAATTAATGCCCATTACAGCATTCATACATCAAGCCTCTTTAATTTTTCCGTAAAACTAAATCGTAATACCATGGCCACGACTAAGTTTTGAGCTACTTATCAGGTAGGACTTGTATTTCATCCTCATCTCTTTTTATTCTTGTAAAGTAGTCAACAATGTTGAATTATGAGACCATAACAGTATAATAGATGATTACCTTTTTAATACTATTATTATTTAGGCTTGCCCAATTTAATCGTAACCACCGGTTTGAACCGTCGGTTTGCCGGTTACGGTTTGTAGACCGGAACCTTAACAAAACTGAACCGGAACATATATGACGGTTTCATCTGGTTTGCACTTTGCAGAGGGCAAAAAACCGTAAACCGCCCGTTACGGTTTTAACCGCCGGTTTACTTTTTTTTTTTAAATAGTTCTTATTTATTTAACACCCAACGAGTAGTGGGGCTGGGACTTGGGTGTCAGGTTAGTTTTTTCTTTAAGTTTTTTATTTACTTCTTTTTAAATATTAGGTTTTTTTGTAATTATCTAAGTGTCTAAACTCAAAGAGTAACAACTACTTTTGAACTTTTAGCTTTAATATATATATATTTTAAATACGTACAAAATCCTTAAGGAGGTATTTAACGGCTACTCTTATATAAATATAATACTTTTTTATTATTATAATTAAATTGATGGTTGAGATTACGTGTCCATTGGAGATCGATGGACAAGATTAAGTATCCGTTGTAAATTTTACCTATAAAGCCTTTATGAAGGCTAATGACATGATTTTTTTAACCCAATCCTCAAAGATAAGATCATTCGCGAATCTAAACGGAAGATGCTTAGCGCATACAAGTTTTGCTAGTTTCCTACGTCTCACGGATTCGTCATACCTATATAGAGACATAGCATTGACATCTTCCTTACCATTACCGGTCGAAGATCCATTTGCTACTTGTATTTAGGTAAATTTTACAACGGAGAACTTAATCTTGTCCATCAATCTCCAACGGACACTTAATCTCAGCCATCAATTTAATTATAATAATAAAAAAATTATATTTATAAAACTAACCTTACACCCACGTCCAGTCCCATTAGCCGTTGAATATCGCAAAATAAATAAAATATTACGATTTCGTAATCGGCAAACCCGTGGTTCAAACGGGCGGTTACAGTTAAATAGGGCCGGATAAATCGTCTGTCCAACTTTTTGTATCCCACTTTATGTCCCAAAATACTAAAATTAAAAATTAATAATTCTTACTAATACAGAAATTATAATATATGGATATCATTTTAATCATCATAAAATAACGAATAAATTGGTGACGTTTATATGTTTTTATCGTATATATCACATAAAATAATAGTGATTTTGTGATTGGTGAATTGTGGAATAAAAAGAATTTAAAAATAGAGAGAAAATATGCTAGCCCCTAGATAAAAAATTCAATGGCTGAGATTAAATGAAACAAAGAGTGGGATAAAAAAAGTGAGACGCCGATTTCATCCGAAATTGGGCTAAGTCTAATAACAACAAGACGATGTCTTCGTAAAGTACAAGGAAATTACGCTACACAGAAGTTCAAATTCTGGGCTTCGATTTAATGAGGCCCAAAGCTCAGGGATCGACTGTATTATTCAGTTAGAAAAATCGAACTTTTACCTTGTTTCGTATCCAATGGCTGCTAGGTTGCCGTTGAGCAAGAACTTACTACACATTTTATTACAGCTCAATTAACCAATATTTGATCTTTGCAGCGTAATTCAAAGTTAAAAAAACATGATGATTGAGTTTCTTGAATACATTGCATTGATGTACGAAGCACCCAACACAATTAATTAAGAAAAGCCAAGTACAAACGCCCTTCCATTTCATTGTTAACCATAATTACTTCGTTGAGTTCATTACGGTTGACTGTTAAAAGCAGCATTATAAAAAGAGTTAATTATGATTCAGGACCTTTAAGTTTTAAAATTGGATTCAAACCATGTCAGTATAAAATTTAGTTTTAAGGATCCGATTTCTGCAGTATCACTTCATTATTCTGCAGTACCACTTCATTGTTATTCAATATCACTTCATTGTTCTGAAGTACCATATCATTTTTCTGCAGTACCACTTCATTTGTTCTGCGCTACCACTTCATTGTTATGCCGTACAAAATGAAGTGGTATTGCATAACAATGAAGTGGTATTGCAGAATAATGAAGTGATACTGCAGAAATCGGATTCTTAAAACTAATTTTTAAACTGATAGGGCCTGAAACTAATTTTAAAACAGTAACGGGCCTGAAACGAAAATTGCCCTTATAAAAATGATAGATGCATACCGTCTTTAGCCCTTATTATGCAGACAATTAAACCACATAATGGGCCACGACATAATCGTGCTGTAATGAATCTAATCTACAACAACCTTGGCTATAAAAACCTACCTATTCTTTGATTAATGCCTATGTACTCTCAAATCTCAATGTAATGGATCAACGGGTTGTTTGAGTTCCCATAAAGTGATAGTATATGCACACACACACACACACATATATATATATATATATTATTATTATTAGGTTATTAGGGGCTTGAACACTTAAATACCTAGATCAATAAAAAAGTAACAAATCAGTCCCTTGTCTAATCTTTTCTGTAGGTACCTAGTTGAAACAATTTTTACTGATAGGTACCTAACTGACGAATATACTCTTATAAAAAGTCACTTATTACAACTTTACCAACCAACAAATCCACACACACCATCGAGCACAACACAAACACACGCAACCTAAGCGACAGCCTTCCCAAAAATTTGTCTGTGCTTCCCGAATTAAGCGACGAAGCTACTCTCGTTGCAACTGGCCATCAACACCGTTCAAACGCCGCTCGAATTCGTCGCAGTCGTTCACCGAGAAGGAAGTTAAGTAAGTTCGATTTTTTAAAAAAAAAATTCGTGTATTGTCGTTGAATCATTCGGTGTGTGTTTGGTGGGTTGGGATAGACGTTTCTGTTAATGTTCTTAACAATTTGTGCGCATTTTTCGAATGGATTCGACTTGTTGTCGATTTGGGTATTTTCAAATGATTTAATTTATTGCTGTCGATTTGGGATTCTTCGAGTTGCGTTTTCTCGAATGGTTCAATTTACTGTGGTCGATTTCTGTTTTCTCGAATGGGTCGATTTGTTGTGACCGATTTGAGTTTTTTCGAATGGGTCAATTTCTTTTGGTATACATGCTAATTTGATGTGTGTGAACTCTGCGGAGAATCCATAGGCACGTATCTAGTTTGCCTTTGCCGTTATTCGTGAAGTTTAAGCATTTATGTGGTTTATCTTCATCACGACTTCTGATATTTAGTTGAGATGATCTAACATTTGTCAGTCTATGTTTTTATCAGGATTGGTCAATTGATTTGTGGATATTGTTAGGTTTCGAATTCGGTACTCATTATGTTGATTACTTGGTACTACATGATAAATGCATTTGGTACCATCTGTTTGGGCAAATTGGTACGCCGTGTGTGAATAAAATGGCACTCTTTTTTCATTACTCGCTAACAGTTTTGTGTTTGCAGAAATGGCACCAAAGGCACCGCCGAACTCATATGATCTTTCTTCCAGCAGTCATCCTTCTCTGTTTTGATCTACTATAAGTGTGTGAATAAAATGGTATTAATAACAATTTGCTTTTTTTGCAGAAATGCCTCCGAAAAAGATCTGATCGTGCTTCTATGGCTGCTCGCATTTTACGTGACGAGCACAGTTATATGCTAGATCTATTTCGTTAAGTTATTTGGCTTGGTTGTGAGACTGTTTGGAGACTTTCTCTTTTATGTTTGTTGTGTAGTTCTGCTATGCTTGGAGACTGTTTGGAGACTAGATTAGATCTATTTTATGCTATGTTTGAAAACTTGGTTGTGATATTGTTTGGAGACTTTGCGGTTGTGATACTATTTCGTTAACCGGCCCCAGTTGATCTATTTCTTTTAACTTATCTTATGTTTGGAGACTTGTTCGTATTTTATGAAGTACCATATCTTTTTATATTAGCGTACCTTATCTTTTACATACAGAGTACTATAATATGCAGGTTTACCGTACCATTATATAAATATATAACGTACCATAAACAGAAGACATGAAGTACCTTGTCTTTTACATTAGCGCACCTTATCATTTACATAAAGAGTACCATAATATGCATGTTTTTTTGTGTGTGGACGGTTACTACCAGGTGTTGTGTTGTGTTGTGTTGTGTAGTTCTATTTGATTGTCCGTATTTTATGCAGTACCATATGTTTTTATATGATCGTACCTTATATTTTACATAAAGAATATCATAACATGCACTTTAACCGTACCATATGTAAACATATAGCGCACCATAAATAGAAGATATGAAGTACATTGTCTTTTATATTAACGTACCATATCGTTTACATACATAGTACCATAATATGCAGTTTAACCGTATCCTTATGTTTATATATGGTGTACCATAAATAGAAGATATGAAGTACCTTGTCGTTCATATTGCCGTACCATATCTTTTACATACGGAGTACCATAATATGCGGGTTAACCGTATCATTATGTGTATATGTCCCGTACCATAAATAGAATATATGAAGTACCTTATCCGTGTACAGTAAGATAACTTATCTTGTACAGTAAGGTACCTTATCATTTACATATATAGTACCATAACCTGCATGTTGACGGTATCCAGAATTATACATATACGGTACCCAGATATGAAAGTATACGGTATCATTTGTTATACGATCGAAAAATGAATACATTCCTAATCGAATCGCGTTGTCCTGCGTTATTTTCACAATGCCGAACAATAACGAAACGAGAAAAAAAAGGAAAGCCTAATGCACCGAGTTCACAGATCTAGCACTCACCAAATTATTCAAAACATGTTGTAGATGTTCTAGCTTTTATCCTTATACTACAATGAATCTTGGTATTTTAAGATTTAATTCATCTGTGCGGGGTTTAATGCACCGAATTTGATCTGAAACGTATTGCATACTATATATTATTGTTCTATGGTGGTTCGAGATGAAAAAGTTCTTCGATCGACCTCGAAAAATACTAACCCTAGTACGACGTATCATATATATAAGGGACGCCATACCTTAAAGGTCTTTGTAGGGGTACCTATCTTTTGGTTTAAAGCGTACCAAATCAGCCACGGTTGCAGTACCCAAAATTACTGATGACATGAAACATTTTAGGAAAGCCACTGACATGTCAGACGAGCTGACTTTTATTATTTAATACCTCGTATGTCAGATCTGACCAACTCATGACTGAAAATGTCAGAAATCTCTCAAATCATCACTGAAAAATGTCAGAAAAGTGTGGAATCATTACTGAAAAAATCAGAAAATGTCTAATCCTTGTCTTCCACGTGAACACTTGCTGAAATGCTTCGTTTGTGACGGAATATAGTCAAGGCTTAAATACCAGTTGTTACTTTAATTTTAGGGTACCAAAATTGCATGTCTTAGAGTACCAAAATGGCATGTCTCAGAGTACCAAAATTGCATGTCTTACAGTACCATAATTGAATGTCGTAGGGTACCAAACTGGCATTCATCACAGTACCAAATTAACATGTTACGGTGCCAAATGTGCATACAGTAGCAAAATGGTTTCGTTTAGGGTACCAAAATTACATGTCTTAGAGTACCAAAATGGCATTAATAACAGTACCAAAGTAGTTGTATATAACCGTACCAAATTAATCTGTAGCAAACTTAGGGGTGGGATCGGGTCGGGTATATCGGGTTTCGGGTTTTTCGGGTCGAGTACCCGACAAAGTCGGGTATTGATTTTCAAACCCGACCCCGACCCGATCTAATATCGGGTACCCGACAATCGGGTAACCGAAACCCGTCGGGTACCCGCGGGTCGGGTCGGATTTATTCTTTTTTTTTGGTATGCTTACAAGGAAGAAGAAGAAAAGGCACCACAAGAGTCATAAAGTTGCAGCAACCATAGCTATCACTACAACACGAATCACATAATCGCGTTTTGAAGCATACAGAAAAAACAAAATCACCTTTTTCTTCTGCTTTTGTGTCCTAATAGTCGCACGAACAGGATTAAAAGCCGATTTAGCAGCAGAAATCGTGGCTTTGGATCTGCAGCAGTCCCCCTCTTCGACTTCCGATCTACTGTCATCAGGACATGAACTCCCACCCCCGGACCTGCCGAATCAATTGCCGGAGCTGCCGTGGACGAAGGAGGAGGTTTCGAAGATGAACTGTCCGATGTTATCAGATCGGGTATGCCGTAGTCCGTGTGGTGTTTAAAGTTCTTTATTATTATTAATATTATGGACCATTGTTTGGGCTGAACCACTATGTTGGGCCTAATATTGATAGTATCTTTTTTTTGGGTCTAAAGCATCGGGTACCCGATCGGGTAGTTCGGGTAGCTTTGAGCTACCCGAAACCCGACCCGAAAATTTTAATCGGGTTTCGGGTACCCGACCCGATACCCGATTGAATCCGAATTTTTTTAAATTCGGGTAAAAACCCGATCGGGTCGGGTCGGGTACCCGTAACCCGAACCCGTTTGCCCACCCCTAAGCAAAATGGTTTCTTTTAGGGTACCAAAATTGCATGTCTTAGAGTACCAAAATTGCATTTCTTATCGTACCAAAATGGCGTTAATAACAGTACCAAAGAGTAGTATATAACCGTACCAAACGTGCATGTCGTAGGGTACCAAAATGGCATGTCGTAGGGTACCAAACTGGCATTCATCACAGTACCAAATTAACATATATTACGGTGCCAAATGTGCATACAGTAGCAAAGCGACGTCTTCTAGGGTACCAAAATGATGAAGACTTAGGGTACCAAAATGCCATTAATAACAGTACCAAAGAGTAATATATAACCGTACCAAACTTGCATGTCGTAGGGTACCAACTGGCCTTAATAGTACCAGATTTACATATAATACTGTACCAAACGTGCATCAATTACAATACCAAACTGGCAGTCTTTGCAGTACCAAATTTGGACAAAAACAATGAGCCATATCCTATGGACACATTTGAACAAACTTCTACTTATTGGCATCATTTAGACAAAAAGAATGAGCCAAGACCATACAAAACAACACCGAAAAAGGTCATGGGACAAAAGCAATGACAAAATACATGGAAAATACGAACGCTACGTCGTTACGGCTTCTGTACAAGTACGGCGATTATGTCCGTATTTCCCACATCTTGAAAACATCCGTATTTTCTTTCAATGTCGAGTACAAACTTTGGAACGGAACTTGATACTTTATTGAGTCATGCCGGCAATCGATATCAGACCACCTTCTTTGGAGGGATACGTATATATCGATAAGCGTCGTTGCTTCATTGATTAATAGTAACGAAGACTCCCTCGTATACTCACACATTGCAAATAACGTCCTGCCATCAAACGAATTCGCAGACGCCATATTTTCAGATAATATGGCAACCTGTTAAAATGGTACGGTGTATAGTTTAGATTGGTACTGCATAACTGGACATTTTGGTAACGTATAGACAGATTACTTGGTACATAATATAAATACACAAAGATACTACATAATATAAATGTCCAATCGGACTGTGTCGCATAATGTATTTAGGTACGGTAAAACAACATACAATGGTACATAATATTCATAGGAAATGGTACGTCGTAAAAGTTATATAAAAGAAAACCGAAATCTCGATGGATTAGCCTCAATAACTATCAAATCCTAACATTCCACTCTTATATGGAGCTCTTGGATCGCATTGAGCTCCCGGATTTGGGATAAACCTTGAACAAACGCCCAAAATCGATTAACCAAACACTAACCAAAAGAAAAGCTTACCTTACAAAATCAACCCCCAAAATCGAGAACCTAACGTTCAAGAGGCTCTTCGATCCTTGTCCGGCGCCGGCACGAGCAGAAGAAGTTGGTCGGCAAGAATATCGTCGTCGACGGCGAGCTGAAGCTCGATTTTTGCAGAGAAAAAAAGAGCTGAAATGAAATTCTATTTAATAAGGGTATTTTGGTAATCTTAGGTAATTAGGTACCTAAGTGTAAAATTTTTATTCAACTAGGTACCTAGCTGTAAAAGATGTCTGACAAGGTACCTAAGTGGCTGAAAAGTTTTCTATTGGGGATTTATGTGTAGATTCCCGTTATTATTATAAAATTAGTTGGTATAACGTCCAGTTTCACTGTATAAAATTAAAATAACTGGTATAATAACGCAAATAGATGGTATAATTTCTACAATTTCTGTTATAATTTCAAAATCAGTTGGTATAAATGACCAATATTACTTGTACGATAACCAAAACAGATGGTATAATTTATTCTGGTATAATTTCAAAATTAGATGGTATAAATGTCCAATTTTCGCTGTATAAAATTATAATAACGTTATTTACTGCTACGATAACCAAAATAGATGGTATAATTTTTATAATTTCTGGTATAATTTCGAAATCAGTTGGTATAAATGTCCAATTTGAAGTGTGAGACAGGGGTATTTTCGACTTTTCAACCCTGAAAAGACCTTTTCAGGTACTGAGCAGGAAGAAATTTTCAAATGGGTACTTATAAGGAAGAAATAATTCGAGGGGTATTTAAGAGGTTTGAAAATTCAAAAGGTACTGATAAGGAATTAACCCTTTTTTTCCTGCTAGTATATGATATATTTAATGATCTTTCATATTTTTGTTTTTACTTTATTTAGCTTTTGGTGAAAAAAGAAATAATAATTATATTTAGGTGAAGCGAAAAGAAAGAAAAGGCAATTACTACTTACTGTTGACGTCTAGACATTGACAAAGGACTCGACGTAGTATATAGTAGGGGTGGTTCGGTACGGTATAGCGTACCAAAACTGTGATACCGTATACCGTACCGAAATTACAGTATTTAAAAAATCATACCAATATCATACCAAAATTTGGTATACCTTAAATTTCGATACGGTATCATACCGAAATTTCGGTATGGTGTCGGTATCATATCTTCTATACCATCACACGGAGGGTTTTACCATGCATGTCTCGTAAATCGTTAATTCGTTGTTTTGGAATTTTTAATCAATTCACTCCTTAGGCGGCCCTAATAAGATAGATTATTAATAGCAAATTTTTCAAAATAAAAAGATTTTTTAACGTTAAATAATTTACATATTTTAGTTAATATCCTTAGTAAGGTAAAAAACTTTACTTAACAACCAAATACAACTTAATATACAGATTAATTAGAACGAAGCGGCTATATTTAAAAAATTAGTGAAGATTAACAAAAAGTAATTGCATTGCATCTTTACGCTTTCAAAATCCTGAAAAAACACACATTAAAAAGGCAAAAATTAAACGTTACTTTAGTTACATAAGTGAAATATGGGGGGCCTAATCTTAGAAAGTTGTGTATAAGTTAATAATTTATGGGCTAAATAAGTTTATCAAGATCCTTAATTTTTCATTTTATATTTTTTGAAATAATATAATATATGTAGGTGTGGTGTGTAGATATATATATATATATATATATATATAAAATATATTAAAAATTTTAGTATTTCGGTATTCGGTATAATCGGTATACCTAATTTTAAAAACTTTCATACCATTACCGTACCGAACATTTTCGGTACGGTATCATACCTTACCAAAAACTTCGATATACCAAAATTTTCGATATTTTCGATACGATTCGATACGATAAGGACGGTATTTCGGTATTTCGGTATTTTTCCCCAGCCCTAGTATATAGTAAACATCTCAATTTTACTTTTTAAGTACGGTAATAAGACGAAACTGAAGTTTTACCAAGATAATTAAATAAATGTAAGCAGTTACGTCTTTGGGAGTGACGATGGTCTTAATTAAAATAGGGCGTATTAAATGTTTTCACGTAATTTTACAGAAATATACGGCCAAGCTTCGAGGAGCCAATTAATACGAATAATGGATTATAACCCCCATAATTGTGATGATTGAATTCAATTGCTTCCAATAATTTTGTCTATTTTTAATTACTTAAAATATAACGTCGCTTTATTTCCATCTATCACCAATACATATATACAATGCAACATAACGAGGTAGTTAAGAAAGAAAATTAAATTAAATAAAACCTCTGTCTCTCCAAGACAACATAACAACCTGCTATATTGTTCTTATTATCATCCTATTTTCCTCTCTGCCATAAGAAAAATAACTAAATTTAAAAAATAATAATAACTGATAATTCATTCTATTCTATCTACTTACCATACCACTTGCTTATTTTACAGATGCTCAGAGCCCACCCATCTCTCTCTAGGCCTCTCTTTCTTCCTCTTTTATTTGACTACACAAATGCATATACAAGAAGCAGCTTAGCAGTTCATAAAACGACACAGAGAGAGAGAGAGAGAGAGAGAGAGAGAGAGAGAGAGAGAGAGAGAGAGAGAGAGAGATTATGAACTCGGATCATCAAAACCTCTCATACTCTTTAGATTCTCTGTATTGCGAAGAAGAACGGAGCTGGGACGATGAAGAAACCTCGGATAACGGTTTCATACAAGATGAGGACATGGAGTCTAGACATTTAGCGGAGTTGTCGGAAAATGGACTATTTCTTGGCGAAGATGATGAAGATCTGAACTCCTTGCTCGGCAAAGAGCATGGAAACGAGCTGATGTACAATGGGCTTAAGGAGAACCCGTCTCTAGCGTCTGCAAGAGACGAAGCCGTCGATTGGATGCTCAAAGTCGTCGGCTTTCACTCGTTCTCTTCGCTCACTGCGATTCTTGCAGTGAACTACTTGGACAGATTCCTATACAGGTTTCAGTTTCAGTCAGAGAAGCCATGGATGAGCCAACTCGTCGCCGTGACTTGCCTTTCTTTGGCTGCAAAAGTCGAGGAAACTGATGCCCCACTTCTTTTAGACCTCCAAGTATGTTAATCAAAAGCATACAAAATTACGAGAACGAAAGGCCCCAAATTTAAGATGAATATCCATTTCGCCACGTGTACGGTGCGGAGCCGCACCAACCCTTTTCTCTTCAGTTCACAATCGTTTCATAATCTGCGCCATACTACCACCTTTTTTTCCCCTTTATCTGCAGACCTCAACAGCTCATCACCTTACAACAAGTTACAATGTATTGTTATTACTTTCCATTAAAAACAAATTCTGAAAATTTCTCGGTGAACAATCTAGATTAAATATTTACAAATTTTGCATAAATATTTTTCCAATCAATGCACGAAATTGAACACTATATAAGCAACAAATCTCACTCACATCCTAAGCTAAGAAGCGACACAAACAAGAAGAGGAAAGCGAAGTAGTACTTTACGAACACACAAACAAGCAAAAACTCGCCGCCGTTCATCATGGCCTCGCCGCCGCCGCCGCATCAGAACCAAAGGCAGCCGTTGACGAAATCCGACGGCCCAGATCTGCCGAGCAGCAGCAGCAATAGGATGTGGAGGGATTCGAGCTACGACTTCTCAAACGACGCCGTCATGAGAGCCGCGGCGGAGTCAAACGACTTCGACTTCGCGGCGGACTCTCCCCCGCTATCTCGCCCCGCCGCTTCTCCGCCGCCGCTGACCAAGATCCCAGAGAGCCCCACCGTCGTCGCCCGGACCAGCAACGACGGCGGCGGGCTGACGCCGCGCGAGGTACGCGTTTCCTTTCGCGAGGACAAGAACGCTTCTGAGAACGATAATAACGAGGTTCTTGTCTGTAGCTCGAATAACTCCTTCCGTAGGAAATCTAGCCTTTTAAGGACTAAGACTAAGTCGAGATTGTTAGACCCACCTGAGGATAATCGTAGGTCGCAAACTGTGAGAATGGGTAATAATAATCTCAGCAATTGAAGGGTACTTTCAGTCCTAGCGAGATTGACGAGGACGACCCTTTCTTAGAAGAGGATTTGCCCGACCATTACAAGAAGATGAGGTTTAGCGTACTGTCCGTTATTCAATTGCTGAGTCTCACTCTCCTCATCGCTGCTTTAGCTTGTAGCCTGAGCATTCCCTTTCTGAGGAACAAGAAAGTCTTCGATTTAGAGCTATGGAAATGGGAAGTGATGGTCTTAGTTCTGATTTGTGGGAGATTGCTGTCGGGTTGGGGTGTAAGGATCGCTGTCTTCTTCATAGAGAGGAACTTCTTACTGCGAAAGAGAGTTCTCTACTTCGTCTACGGTCTGAGAAACTCTGTGCAGAACGTTTGTTGGCTTACAATGGTCTTAATCGCCTGGCAATTGATCTTCGATAAGAGGGTGGAGAGGGTCACAAAGCATGGAAAAATCTTGCCTTACGTAACTAGAATTTGGGTGTGTTTGCTCGTTGGGACAGTGATTTGGCTTGTGAAGACGCTGCTAGTTAAGGTTCTCGCATCGTCGTTCCACGTCAGCACATTCTTCGATCGCATTCAAGAATCTCTGTTCAATCAGTACGTCATCGAAACACTATCCGGGCCGCCTCTGATAGAGATCGAACTCGAAAAGGAAGAAGAAGAGAAAGTAATGGTCGAAGTGCAAAAGCTACAGAAAGCTGGGGCGCACGTCCCCCCCGAGCTAAGCGCAAACATGTTCCCAAAGAGCGGGCGAATCATCGCAACTACGCCCAGAAAGAGCCCACATCAGCTGCTGCTGGCGTAAGAAGCCCGGCGTTCAGTAAATCCATGTCCAAAAAAGAAGAGCAGAACGCAATAACCATCGACCACCTGCATAGGATGAATCAGAAGAACGTTTCAGCTTGGAATATGAAGAGGCTGATGAATATAGTGAGGAGAGGAGTGCTTTCGACTTTGGACGAGAAACTGCAGGGCTCGACAGGCGAGGACGAAGCCACGGTGCACATCACCAGCGAAAAACAGGCGAAATCTGCTGCGAAAAAGATATTCACGAACGTCGCAAAGCCAGGATCGAAGTGAGTTCTCTTACATGTTTTGCTTTTGTCGGCTAAACGTAGAATACATCCTCAGTTTCTTACGCACTTTCCTTGAGAAAGGTACATATACTTAGAGGACTTGCTGCGCTTTCTGAGAGAAGACGAAGCTGTAAAGACTATGAATCTGTTCGAAGATGGAAGCGAACTGAAGGGGATCAGCAAACGTGCCCTCAAGAATTGGGTGGTAAGGAAAGAGAGAACGAACTTTCCCTTTTTCTCCAGTCCTTTTTTGAAGGTTTGATCGTTTTTATCTATTACAATGTTTGCAGGTGAATGCGTTCAGGGAGAGAAGGGCGCTCGCACTGTCCCTAAACGACACGAAAACTGCTGTGAACAAACTTCACCACATGCTGAACGTAATGGTGGGAGTGCTCGTCGTCGTAATATGGCTCCTACTACTAAAAGTCGCCACAACTCACTTCTTCATATTCCTGAGCTCTCAGCTCCTGCCGGTCGTCTTCATGTTCGGCAACACTTGCAAGACGACTTTCGAGGCCATCATCTTCCTATTCGTCATCCCTTCGACGTCGGCGATCGAGTGGAGGTCGACGGCGTTCAGGTACTCACCTCTTGCAACATTTTCGAACAACTTCTGACCTCACTGGCCGAGAATTTTTATAACACGTTGTTTGGTTTTCGATGATCGTGGAAGAGATGAACATACTGGCGACGGTTTTCCTCAGATACGACAACAACAAAATCTACTACCCAAACAGCGTACTTTCGACTAAGCCGATACAGAATTACTACCGAAGCCCAGACATGGGAGACGCGATAGATTTTTGCATTTCGACCCCAGGAGAAAAGATCGCCCTAATGAAGGAAAGGATCGTTAGGTACGCTTCACTTCATCATTACATCAGTACCTTAAAAGCACGTATGTAATATGATATCGTTTGAATTGGAAGGTACGTGGAGAATAAGAGCGACCATTGGTACCCTTCGCCTATGATCGTGATGAGGGACATTGAAGACATGAACAGAATGAAGTTCTCCGTTTGGCTATCGCATAGGATGAACCATCAAGACATGGGAGAGAGGTGGTCGAGGAGGGCTCTGCTGTTAGAAGAGATGGTTAAGACGTTCAGAGAGCTCGATATCGAGTACCGTTTGCTTCCCCTGGACGTAAACGTTCGAACGATGCCTCCTCTGAGCTCGACGAGGTTGCCCTCTAATTGGACGACTTGTGCGTCCTAATAATTGAGTAGTTGTCCGTTGTTATTATTATTATTACAGTTGCCGTGTTGGTGTAGTCACGATTTTATTTTGAGTTTCTTACTAGCCAAACATGGACTAAATGGATGGATTGTCTTCTGTAACTGCACGGTCTTGCATGTACCCTTCTCTTTTTTTTTTTTTTCATGGGGATGATCAGGGCTTCCTTATTATCGCATCATAGTAATCTGTCTGTAGTGTGAATAGGGGTGTTCAACTTAATCGAAAAAACGGATCGAACCGTAAAGAACTAAACCGAAAAGACCGGAACCAAAAAAAATCGAACCGAACCAAATAAGAATGGTTCGGATATCGGATTAAGCATAAGTAAAACCCAAAAACCGAACTGAAATTATCATACTACATTAAAAATAGAAAAATTATCATAAATCATTTGTTTTTCTCCCCATAACACAGTAAATATGATTTCATTGGTATACTTTTTCTTTTCCATTTTTAGGTGAATATTTTCCTCACCAGTCAAATACCCCCTCCGTCTCAAACCATTTTATACTTTTTACTAAATAGGGCGTCCCACATCTTTTACACATTTCCTTTTTTAGCAAAAAAAATTACCACAGATAATCAATATGATAATATTGAATATTCTTAAAAGACATGTCAAAATATACACTTTCTTACATTTTAATTGTAGTAGATTATTAAAATATTCAGTTTCTTTATTTGCGTGCCAAATCCAAAATGTAAAAAAGATTTACACAAGGACTCCATCTCTTCTTACACGAAGTCCACTGTGTGTGAAGGATGAGCCTTTAAGTCAACTTCGTCAACAGTCACCATCTCATCGAACTTCCAAGATTGTTCAGTTTAAGGATAAATTTACATGAAACTACTACCACCGCAAAAGGATCGCTTGCCGAAGACAAAATCTGTATGAGGTAAGAGCATCTCCACCCAATACTCATTTTACAACCAAAAATAGAAAAGTACTCCAATGGATACCTAAAAGCTTACCCAAAATGAGTTTAAAGTATTTTCTCTCACCTCTTTACCCATATTTGCGTCCATAATGTTCATCTACTTATAAGTTTTAAAGTCTTACAAACTAACCCCTGTAAAGTTATAAATTACTTTTACTATTTATTATATATTTATTTCATCAACAGTAATTCAACTATTTATTTTGTTTTTGCATTGACGTAACAAACAATGAACATGCAATCATTAATTACACACAACTACCGTAATAAACAACCGAACTATTCATGGATACACAAACCCTAAATCGAACCAAACCATTCCTAGACAATCAAAGTGTACCCTCGTTCCTCATTCCACAGCAAGAAATAATAAAAGTAAAGATGATTGTTGGAGAAAAGATGTGCTACATGATATAGTAAGTACATGTATAATTTTGCACAATATGATTGTTGAGGATGAACGTGAGTGCTCCAATTGAAGTTGAGATGGAAACGCCGCCGCCGGAGGTCGAATATGCGATTGATGAAAATGCTCGATTTCAGGAATTCATATCTCGGTACCAAAAAATTAGAAATAAAGACGCTCACATTGCACTTCGGAATGCACTTATTGATCATTTATGGGAGGAACGCACCAATTCCTAATTATATGTATCTTTCAGTTGTACTAATAATATTTCAAAAGTTATTTTATTAAATGTTTTCTCATTTACTTTTATTATTGAATTTAAAATCGTAACAATGTAACATTATTGAATTTAAAATAATATTATTGTACAATAAATATAACATTATTATACTAATAATTATGAATTTAAAATAATATCCTTGTTTAATTTTTTTGGTATAGTTGTTGTCTAATTTGTAAAGTTGTAAAATGCATGGGTAATATTGAAAAGTTGTAAAATTTGTTGTGGAAAAGAATATTCTGAGAATATTCTTTTGAGTTTGAAAATGGGTTTAATGGTTGGAGAAGAATTATTGTTTGATGTGACATTTACTGTATTTTGGGTTTGAGAATAGGTTTTTCGGTTGGAGATGGCCTAAGAACAACATAACTGATACTACTCAGCAAAGTCAGCTGTCACCTGATATCTTGGCAAGAACACAGACCGTCGGCGAAGCAGTGAAGGGCCGATGCATCCCTAACCCTTATCTCCCGTTTCGTAACGATCGAAACATGTCTGAAAAACGTGTGGCAATCGCCGCACAAATGTACGTTCTTGAAAACCCTGACAGGTTTCCCAGGCTTCGTCGTCAACAGCCCATAAGTCACCGCCAATTTCCCGCTATGGTACAGCAAGAAATTAATCTTCTGATGATCCTCAACGTCGTGTAGGACGAAGCTCTTATCTGGGACGTAGCCTTTCTTCAGACATTCCATGAAGAGTATATCCAAGGCACTGTACACATCTTTCGCTTGAAAGTGAGACTTATCCCTGGCAAAGAACGCATGAACTCTGCTGTACTCGTCTACGACCCAGCTTTGGGCGGGAATTTTACGAAGCCCTTTTCGTTTCATCTCTTCTCTAACAAGCTCAGAGCATTGCCACCTATTCGAAGCTGAGTAGAGATTCGATTTCAGTATGTACGTGGATGGATCGTTGGGCTCGTAGCTCAGTATCTTCTTCGCAACCCTTTTACCTACTGTGATGTTTCTATGCAGTCTACAGCTATCTAGCAGTGCCCTCCATGAGGAGACGTTAGGCTCGAATGGGATCTTTTCGTTGAGCAGCTCTTCAGCTTCTTCGAGGAGGCCCCAGGGACCTAAAACGCTGACAAAAGCTGTGTAATGGTCTGAATTTGGTTCGATGCAGTAAGAAGATGACATGGATCGAAAGAAGTCTTTGCAGTGATCGACTAAGTTCGAAGCTGTGTGCTTATACGCTGAGATGATCAAGACACAGGTTATCTCATCTGGTAATAATTCTTGTTTCTTCATCTTCGACCATAAGTGCAGGGCATTGTCCCGTTCCCTGTTGAGGATATGACCGTTTATCAGACCGTTCCACGAGATAATATCGTGGGCTGGCATACGATCGAATACTTTGGAAGCTCTTTCCATGTCACAGCACTTTGAGTACATGCTTATCAAGGCGTTTCCCAAACCAATATCGAACAAATAACCGTGCTTTAAAGCATAGGAATGGAACTGTTCGCCGAGCCTCTCACATCCCAAGTCGCCACATATGCCGAGCATTGAGGCTAAAGCAACTTCATCCATGAAAAAGTGCTGTTTCTGCTTCCATTGGCTGATCAAAGAAAGGGCTTTGATGGGCTCTGAGTTTCGAGCGTAACCACACAGCATCGTTGTAAGCATAATCGAATCAGAGCCATCTTCCCTCGTCGAAGAACGGTGGAATATCTTTTCAGCATCTTTGATCCTACCACACTTGGTACACATGTCTAGCAAAGCTGCGATGATATGATCGTTGTGACGAAAGTTAACCTTGAGAACAAAGGCTTGGATTTGTTGGCTAATCCTCGAGTCACCGATCAGTCCACAGGCATTTAAGACGCTGGTCAGCGCAAAGTCGGTTAGTTCTACGCTTTCATATAACATTCTGCAGAAGAAAGCCAATGCTTGCAAGCCCATGCCATTTTCGCAGAATCCAGACAAGAGGGAGTTGTAAGAGACGCTGTTCTTCTCTGGCATTTTGTCGAAGGCCTCCAACGCCAAATCGACAAGCTTAAATCGCATGTAACAGTTGATCATTTCGGTCCAAGTAAAGACATCTTTCTCGCGCGTGTTACTAAACAGAGACTCGACTTGTTCAACGAGTCCGCACTTGGAATAAAATTCGATCAGTGCGTTCTTAACGCTTAGATTGCTATCGTAACCTAATTTGAGCGCATATGCATGGACTGATCTGCCTTTTTCCGCGTTAAGATTCTTAGCACACGCAGCCAAGATGCTCGAAAGCGTATAATGATCCACCCCGCAATAATCTTCCACTCTCAACATATCAACAAACAGCTCAAATGCCCTGTCGAACATACCATCCTTCACAGCGCAAGATATCACTGTATTCCAAGAAGCAACATCCCTTTCACGCATTTCATCGAACAGCTTCATCATGGAGTATGAACAGCCACACTTGCCATACAATCCCATCAACGCATTCGCGACATAGAGGCAATTCAAGGAACCAGTTTTAACCACAAACGCATGAACTTGAGAGCCCAACTCTTGATCAAACAGACGCATACAAGCAGTCAACAGTGCGACGAAAGTATACTCATTGGGCTCAATTCCCAGCCTCATCATCTCGAAGAAAATCCCAACGGCTTCGTTCTGAAGACCCGATTTTGACAAACCCGAAATCATAGCAGTATAAGAAACGACATCGGGGGTCAAAATCGAGTCGCATACTCTGTAAGCGTAGCCTACCTCGCCATTCTCTAGATAAGCTGTAATAAGGGAGTTAAACAAGTGAACCTGTGTGTGTTCTTGAGCCTTGAGAATCCATGCGTGGACCACTCTGTTGAGCTGAGTATCAGAGTGGTCGCCGGAAAGCTTGAGTAGGTGGAGAAGTTCGCCGCTCGATAGCTTGGGCTGAGTTGTGTGTTTATAAGATTGAATATTGGCGTACGAAAATGAAAGGCCATGTTTGACTGGGAACCTTCATAACATATCGATAAGACTCAAGTTATTACATTTTCGATTCACATTCTAAAATTAAATACAATCCATTTGTCCAACTTCTCCTTATAGTAGTAAAAATATGAAAGTTACATTTCATGTGGATGTTGCAAGTCATTTTCTATCAATAATAATATGATCAGACTATCCTAGAAGCAAATCGGTTACACTAAAAGACAACGAAAAGAGGAAAACCATCTTATATAAGCTAAGATGTAAACGAAGAACTAACGTTGAAAGAAAAGTCACAAGATGAAATATCAGTATAGCACATTCAAGTGAAAATGCAACAACAGAAAAACAATTCCACATTTTTTTTGTTTGCAAAAACAGAAAACAATCTGCAAAAAAAAAAAAAGGGACCAATTGTTCATTCATAGCATCCCACTCTTCTCATTCAGTAATCTCTTAAGACTTCCTTTGAGGCTCGTGTTTCTGATCTCATCGAGCGTTTCTTGAAGAACGTGATGACGCTTTTCTTCCCATTGGGCTTCGTTTACAGTCCTCTCAGCCTCTTTGACAAAACAATGGGATGCATTAACACAACGGTTATCGAGATAAATTAAAAACTGATACATCAGACTTTGTAATAATCATGGCCTATCTTACCTTGAAGTGCTTGTCCGAAAGTATCCTCATGAACTCGCTTTGACTTCTTCTTGTGCTTCTTAACTCCTTGAGAGATCATAGTATTTCGAACTTCGAGGGGCATTCTGGGACATTCTCTGTTTAAATGGATAGTCATTCTTTCGATTCCTCCTTGTTCAGACACATAGCCACAGTACCTACACTTGAGGCGCTGTCCCATTTCGTCTAATGGGATAGCGTGGTCAAACATATCGTGTAACTTCCTCGCCTTTTTAGAAGGTTTGGCGCGCCCGTGTACCCTTTGAAAAAAAAAAAACAAAAACAAAAGAACATGAAAGAATTCGGTAAAAATTATTGTGTTTCAAACTTTTCAATTTGAATTTTCATACCACTGCACTTTCGAACCCAGACAGCATTTGAGGTGATTGACCACTCGCTGAACCACTGTGCCATGACGGTTTTAACCTCGTGTGGTACTTTAGGACAACCTTGTAGTTGAATTTCTGAGGAGCCACCGCCTAAATGAGCCTTTAGTCGTGAGATTCCTCCATACATTGATATGAAACCACAGTGTACACACTGTGTTTTTTGCCTGGCTTCATCCAGCGCTCTAGCGTGTTTCCATGCATCGTCTAGTGGTCGACCTTTCTTATCGCCTTGTGTGCCAGCTGTTTCAACGTCATAATACGAAAAAACCCCATTACATAATATCGAATAAAACGAGGAAAATAGTAAAAAAAATTGTTTACCAAGAGATTTCTTCTTTGTTTTGGATGACGACGATGACGATGAGATATCGAAATTTCCCGACTTCGCTTCTTCCATATTATGAAATATTTTTTTATTTTTTTTCGAAACGATAGCTTGCATTGATAACAAAGATACAGAGCTAAATAGCCCAAGGGGGTCTCACCGGTACAACGTCAACCGGGAGAACAAAGGCCCACAAAGGAGCAAAACATCCCACAGGGGAAAACAAACAATCCCACAAGGGGAAAACAAGGGTCCACAAAGGACAAAAAACCGACAGAAAATAAAATCCATTATCTATGACCAAGAACTATAGAAACTATAACAGACCAAGCGATTAAGCTAAATCTACGATACTCTAAACTTTAACTTGGTCTTCGACGTCAGGATTTTATCGTCATCGGACTGAGGCTCCACAAAGGAGAAAAACGCTACCGACCTGCAGGTCGAGAGAAATGAGGGAGGCAGCGGGGGAGCGAGCTGGCCGGCGAGGCAGAAGCGGCTGTCGGTGGCGAAGGTGGCTCGACGGAGACAGTGCGGTGGAAGCGGCACGGCCAGCGGAGGTGGGCGGCGGGGGGCCGGCAGAGAAGCTGGCCAGCGAAGGTGGGCGGCCGGCGAAGGTCGACCGACAGAGGCGAGCGGCTGGGAGTCCGGCAGGAGGATGGTGGGCAGTAGTTGGGTTTTTTTTTTCCAAGATAAAAAGCCAAAAAAAATTAAAAAAAAAATTAAAACAAATCGAGCTACAGCTTTGGTCTCATTCAACTCCGTGGACGACTCGACGTGCATTTTCCTACCCATTTCGGTGCAACTGCTTTGGTCTCATTCAACTCCGTGGACGACTCGACGTGCATTTTCAGTTCTTGCCCGCCCAAATGTACCCTAAATTGAGGAATTCCCGAGTGCGAAGGACCAAACTTGATGACTCATTCTCCGTCTTATGACCACTTACAGCGAATGGAATTATATCTTCTGCAAACACAGATTAAGGATGTAAGGACGGGTAGTAACATCACAAACATATATATGATGCCACTGAATGGTATGGCAGTTAGAAGGCACAATAAAACACCTCTGATCTCCTTCGTCCAAACAGCTTTCGTGGTCTTTAACCAGTCATTGAACCAAATACTCATGGACTTTTTCACTTGTGGTGGAACATCATCGCACCCTGGTAAGTGAATCCTAGGATGTCCACCACCCAAATGTGCCTTGAGACGTGAAATCCCTCCATGCCAGGAAACAAAGCCACAGTACTTGCATTCTGCTTTTGTCTCAGTTCATCCAAGTTTAGCGTGTTCCCAGACATCGTCTAAGCGTCTCCCTCGTCTTTCTGATCTAGCAGCACTTGTCACTGACTTACGCCAAAGAGAACAAAGAAAAGGGAAGGCCAAAAAAAAAGATTAGAATATTTGCAAATGGAAAAATTCTATCCTAAGGACCTAAAATCAATTCAAATCAAATGGACTAGCATCTCGTATGTATAACGTGAGCTCAATCGATATAATTTCTCAATGCGAGATAACTCATCTTACCGATCTCTATAATGATTTAGTTTAGATAAACAACAAATATAAAGCCTTTTCAGTTTAGATAGATATGATATATAACAAAATGGAGGAGATAGATAGATATGTTATATAAGAAACTGAATAATGAAAAAATCAAATATGATTGTTCACAATCTTAGATATGACTAACAGAAATCCTCTAATTTCAAGTGACGCAGTGATAGATTCCAATTCTCTCGCAAAAGAATTTCTATATACACCTATCCTCGCCACTGATTGCTCGAAATGGTAATGAAGCACAGCCTATCTCCCTACCTATTCAAATCGAACATTAAGAACTCTTTCGATAATTATAATAACTTCTTAGTTTATGAACAGCCCAATGACGTCAACATAAGATGAGAAAGGGAAAAACAAAAGAATCAGTTATGTTGTTACTGTTTCAAAAGGAGTTACATTGATCATGATTGATGGAGATGCTCATTGGACTCCCTTGTCCCTCAAACCTCATATGATTGCCTGTGTTGGAGACAAGTCTTGTTCCTCACGTTTTTGTGCAAGAGCGTGCTTCTCTAACTGACGAGATGAAGCAGTTCCTTGATCCTTGAAAACTCCCCAAAAATAAGGTTTGCCTTGAAATCCTTCACAGAAAATTAAAACACCCTTCTTCAATGGAGGCAAAAAACTGAACTGTTAATTATTCCATAATAGATGTGAGTGAAAAATCTCACTGTGAAGCCTCTCCGGCAATAGAAAAGAAGTAAACACCAAGAGCTCGGATTTTCCAAGTACAGCTCTAAGCCCTGACTTGACATAGACTGCATCGTGAGCAGCATTTCAAGAGCTTTTTTATCTCTGTGAAACCTAAGTACGTTAAAAACATGCAACGATATTTTCTTTTCAGATGACATTAACAAAAAAAAACTTCAAAATCTGATATGTTTTAACCACCTCTCTTCTGGAAAGAAGAAGAGTGCAATAGCCTGCTCCGTTGGCGAACCCCAAAATGTAGATGGCCATAAATCAAGCAAAGGACACATTTCCAAGTACAACAACTCTGGCAATTTACTAGTCACATCCCAAATTTGCGAGCTCGCTTTGTCCGATACATGCGCAGAGATGCGTAAATCCATGTTTCGACTAGGAATGTAAACCTTCCCCTGAATCATACGAACAAAAAACTTGATTTAATTAAGCATAATAAATAACATAATATCCATCCGTGAGGTTAATGAAATCGTACCTCCATGCCGCAACAACGACTGGCTGTGCAGACACACCTTCACCGTGTGGGCGCTCACGTTTTATTACATGACCCATTGATGCATTCACTAGATTCCCTTGTAATAAAAGGAATTGTTTTAAAAAGTGATAGCAACAAAGTTGTAACTAGTTAAGTTTTCTCTTTCTCTCAACAATCATCCATTATCATAAGTAAAAGTCGTCCCGTTCTATAGTAAACCTTTCAGAAACAAAAGATAACACAACAACGCAATCGTCTTCCTTTTTTTTTTTTTTCAGTAAGCACATCAAAGCAAAAGATCATATACACTACGGTACAACAGTATCACATTCAGCAACAGAAGCGAAACCAAGGAGCTATTCAAACTCGTTATCCACTACATAAAAATTTAACATTTAGGGCAACAAAGAGAAGTGGGGTCAAATTCCATGCCCCTAAAAAAAAAAAGAAATTAACAATCACCACCACACACTCAGGCCAGCTCCAAACCCTCGGCGGAACCTTTTTAAACCCCTAAAAATTTACAGAAGCGGCATGTACTAAGTCGTCGAAAGTTACAAGAAATCGAAAATCACAGATCGTAAGCTAATGCACGTGAGAAACTTGCGCATTACCTCGGAAGATTTAGGTGCTGAGCTCGTTCTCAATCGGTCCAAGGAGAAATCATCACAGATTACACTTTCCCAAAATTTTCACTTTTCGCGGAGCTGAGGAATAATTGAGCTGTAAGCAGAAGTGCATTTTGTGTAGAAACCGAATTTTATGAGTTATTCCATTTAGCACCCTTATGTTTCGATAATTTCTATACGCAGCTCCAATTTTGTAAGTGCCAAAAATATTATTATTAAAAAACTTAATTTGTTTATCGATTATCAGTTAATTATGTTTAGCAATTTGAAACTCGTAACAACTAAAATTACATCGATCTCCACAATATTATACTTTGTTAAATATGATCATCATAATGCAAAATTATTGTTATCATATCGATTATTCAAGGAATATCACCATTTTATAGTGGTTTTTTCACATAGTCGTGGTAGTGGTCCAGCTCCCACAATATGGCTGTTCTTTATCACTAAAAAAAATTAATAATGAAAAACATATTCCACGATTTTCGTTTATTTGTTTTCTGAAATAAATAAAAATATAACCTAGTTAGTGTGAGGAATAACTAAGGGTTTGATTGAACACATTATTTGCTGGTACTACATTGAAGTTTAATTTGATTGTGGTAGGCCATGTAATATGATTCTACTGTATTTCTGATTTTTTCACAAATGCTGCACGGTTATAATATTCGTACATTTATAAAGATATACACAGTGCAAGCCACAATATCCTTATAACACGTACGGTGAGAACTAAATGAGAAATAATAACATGCTTTGATTTTAAATTGTAACATGGCCCAGCTCTTCCATTTAATTATGAGCATGTTTCTTCGTATCCAACACAAGAGGTCCAAGACGACATATTTTTTGCTGAATCTTACATCATCATTAGGTCTTATGCTACAATATATCCTTTTCCTGTTTAAAATGGATAACGTTAAAAATATCCTAGCTCGGTATTGCTATATGACTGTTCAAGAATTATAAACGTGTTGAATTGAACATGTAATATTAGAAATCGAGGGTCCTTGGTAATAGAAGGATAAAGCCTTTTTATATATATACTGGCTCAAAGAGCTTGAATAGTCGATGTGGGACGACACCCACTTTTCGAATCTCAACACCCACCTCACGTGTGGCGTGACTAGCCTAACACGTGGACATATGAATCGGGTGGCGGCGAGCGGAAGATTCCTCTGATACCACGTTAAATTGAGGGTTCCAACCTGCCGGGTGATATTAATTCCCGATGTGGGACAGAAATTCTCAACACGCCCCCTCACGTGTGGCATGATTCAAAGCCTAACACGTGAACATATGAAATCGGGTGACGTGAGTGAAATATGCGTGATAACACGCAGATCGAACCAGCTCTGATACCATATTAGAAATCGAGGGGTTCTTTCTAAAACCAATTGGTAATAGGAGGAGAAAGCCTCTTATATATATACTGGCTCAAAGAGCTTGAATTAGTCGATAATCTCAACATGTAATAATAGTAGAGTTCATATTCCAATCATAATTAACAACCACATATCGGTAATGATACTGTTCAAAACGAGGGTTTCCTGTAATCTGTCATAGTATATAATCTGATAAAAATGAAATCTTCTCTCTAGAAAAAATCAATTAGAAACGATAATTCTTGAAATAAAGATGGTATGGGTGGAACATATTATCTTACCCCACATGAGCAAATGCCCAAGTAGGGTAGTCATGGTGGAGAGGACTGTGAAATCGTGCGATATGTAATGTGTATATGACGTATATGCGTGAGTGTGTGTGTGTTTTAAGTATAAATATGCGCTTCTATCCAGATATAATCCATATCTAATTAACCTGCATTTTAAATAATAACTTACACAAATATAAGTAAAACAGAAGCATTAAAGATAAATATGGCGGCGGCATCTATGAAGAACATCATCTTAGACAAATACACGCCTTACATTGCAATAATCTTCGTGCAGTTGGCATATACAGGGATGTCACTCTTGTCCAAAGCAGCAGTAAACAAAGGAATGAATCCTTATGTGTTTGTCGTGTATCGCCAGGCTTTTGCAACACTTGCCTTGGCTCCATTTGCTTTCTTTCTCGACAGGTAATATAATTCTTCCTTTCCATTTAATATATACTGTAGTAGAATTGTGTTGTCTTCGTTGTTCTTTTTTACACTGATTTATTTTTCCAGGAAGAAAGCTACTCCATGTCCTACGGCCTTATGTTGAGAATTTTCTTCGTCTCTCTATTAGGGTAAATATAACTCCATTACGTTTCGACGAAATTTAGTTTTATATTCAAACCATATATATATCATATTCCAGGATCACTTTGAGCTTGAATCTATTCACATATTCGATGAAAACGTCGCTGCAACTTTCGCCTCGGCTAGCATGAACACAATCCCAGCGAGCACTTTCTTGATCGCAGTAATATCAGGTAAGCAACAATATCCATTTGTATGTATATATAATCTGTGACATATTAAATATATATAATGAATAATATATGACTATATTTTTTAAATTAGATTAAATAATATTAAATTATTTTTTTAATGGGCGGGCCTGGCCCGCCGGGCCCGCGGCCCGCCGCGGGGCGGGGCGGGCTCCTATTTTTAGGGCCCGCCGTGCCCCGCCAATTTGACAGCTCTACCCACCAGCCCATAAATGCAAGTTCCTTACGTATTGTTAAGTATAATTGCCGTTTTCTTCTTCATAATAATTTTTGAATAAAGTGTTTCAGGCTATTTGTATCTTGTAATAAGTTTGACTAATTTAGGTTCGTCTTGTTAATGGGTCGGAATAACAATTAATAAATAAATAATATATATTTGTAAAAATGTGCATCAAGGACATGTAACTAGAGCCGTCAAAATGGCGGGCGGGCCGGGTTGGCCCGCCGCCCGCCAAAGCCCGCCACTTGGCGGGGCGGGGCGGGCTGGCCCGCCACCTGGCGGGCCTAAAAAAATCAGGGACCGCCCCGCCCCGCGGCGGGCCGCGGGCCAGGCGGGCCAGGCCCGCCCGCATATAAAAATATTTATTTTTTTGTATTTCATTTTATAATTTAATTTATTAATTACTTTTGTTAATTAATGTATTTAATAATAAAATGGATAAATAATGTATTAATTATATATTTATAAATACATATCTTATTAATTATGATATAATTAAGGAATCATTAACTATTAAATTAATATATTTAAACATAATATATGATATAAAATATATATAATTTATAAACTGGCGGGCTGGCCCGCGGGCCAGCCCGCCCCGCCAAGCCCGCGGCCCGCGCGGGCTGGCCCGTTTAGGCCCACCTCTGGGGCGGGCCTAAAATATCCCAGCCCAGCCCGCCCTTTTTGGGGGCGGGGCGGGCCGGCCCGCGGGCCACGGGCCCATTTGACGGCTCTACATGTAACTCAGTGAAACTATATTTAATCTTCTTGAACTCCAAAAGTAAGACATTTCCCTTATCTCTTTGCCTAATTCTCCCACTTGCTAGTTGCTGACACTGATCTATTATGTTGTACTATAATATTATGATTAAAAAATTTAATTAAAATGATCTAACAAATGATTCGAATAAGTTCCCACACGACTTGTCACTTCTGCTATGGATGGATGGCACATGCAATCTCACACAGCAAATTCTATATAGTTATTAATCAATTTGAAATTAGTTCTTGTATTCATGCACCGATTGTATCTTCAAACCTTTTTTACAGATTGAATTTATTATCTATAATTGAACAAAACGGGTAGTGGTTGGCTGGCCTAATATAAAACTCAAATTAATCATATGAAATGCACATGGAAGTGAACATGACTAACCAACAGTTTTTATATGTATCTATTTTAAAGTATTTCATTTTCAGTTCCCGAACTTCTATTTTTTACTACTTTTATCACCTTTTGAAAGAGTTGTGTGCCTACCCATCCAACAAATGCCAAATGTTCTTGATTCTCCTAATCGTCTCATGTGGTTTTGTGAACCTAACGTCTTATTATCTGCCTTAATACACTTTAATTTTTTTTTTTTAATTTTGTCAAAAAAGAAATCTCTCTCTCTCTCTCTCTCTCTCTCTCTCTCCCTCTCTCTCTCTCTCTCTCTCTCTCTCTCTCTCTCTCCCCCTCTCTCTCTCTCGCTCTCTCTCTCTCCCTCTCTCTCCCTCTCTCTCTCTCCACGTGAGATGTATTTAGGTATTATTAGGTAAGAGGCATATATGCCCGAAACTTGTGGTGAGAACACATGCACAAAAAAATTAGATTCCAAAAGCTCCTAATATATTCTTAATTATTTGAAAAATAAACTAATGCCATGTGCATTCTATTATAGAGGATTTTAAATATATGTTTATGAAAACTAGAGACCGGTGTATAGTTCGAGCAATATCAAAATAAATCAATTGTTAGGTGATAGTCAACTGCATATTTACGCCATATATGTATAAAGATCGCCAAGAAATCGAAGTATTGTTTTACTAGAGAAGGGAAGATGGATATATATATATATATATATATATATATATCTATATATAGGGTGATCTCTTTTTAGATATATTATTATATTTTGTGCGGATTAGATTAATACAACTTACGGGAAGATTAGATGGGGATGTTAGCTTTATCTGAATATTTATTTTAAAATGGATTATTACACATAAGTACCTATTTGGATAAAAACTTGTAATTTAGTACCCTGTCAGAAATTTTTTTATATGTAGGTACCTAACAGAATAAATTTTTTGCAAATAGGTACCCGATCCCCGAAAGTACACCATACAACACATTTGAGTACCCTATATCAACACATTTGGGTGTCCTATATAACAGAAAATGATACGACATATGCTATATTTGGGTACCCTATATCAACGTGTTATGATACGCAATATACACACAGGAAGGTATGACATGCCTAAAGAAACTGGTAAAAATTAAATTGGGTGCCTATCTGTAAAATTTATGACATGGATACATATGTGAAAAAATTTTATTCAATTGGGTATTTAAAATTACAACTGCGAGAATTATCTACAAAGAAGAATAAACAAAAATAAACTATAATTATGTCACACTCTTACAGGTGTTGAAACTTAAAAGTAATTGTCTATAAATTTATAACCCGTGGACTTTGATCGTCGTCTAAGCTTCATGGGTCATGCCTGTCTGAATTAAGAGTACTCAAACGTTTTTAATACAGCTGATAATCTATTAGTATATGACTTATACTTCCTCTTACACATTTTTTTGAGAAAAAATATATGTGATGATTCGTAATCTTATATTATGTCAGTTGCAATTTACAAGGAAAAGGCATGAAAAATCCATAAGATGAAATTATAAATGAAAATAAAAATAAAAAGTCATCACGGATCATTAATTAACATTTCAACCCTGATTAAGTAGGTAATAATGAATCACAGTCAAAACGCCTGGATAATGGATCTACAGTTGTTACACGGCGGAGCAACACAATCAAATCGCCGGAGCCATCTCCGTCGCCGGCGTTCGGAAGAAGTCGTAGAAAGCTTTAGACTCACCAAACGACGACGGCGACGAACTACTGAGGTTAGAAACAACAGCGCCTTTCTCATACGTCAGCGAAGGCAGCCCAATCGACAGCTCTAAGTCAAGTGCTTCACCGTTCTCCGTCGCCGTAGGCGGCGGCCGCGGAGTCGGAGGCTTGGAATCCGTCCGCGATTCTTCTGTGGTGGTGCTGCCGTTGCCGCCGTCGCGCGATGAAGGAGACGACAGCATGATATAATTATTACTGTCTGGTCCACCTCTGATACTACTGTCGGCGGGGGGCTGCGGCTGGCGCCGCCTGACGCGGCGGCGGTGGATTTTTTAGGAGACGAGCGCGCGGCGGAGGAGTTGATTGGACGGTGGGTTTGAGGGTCGATGCCACGGCTGATGAGCTTTCGCTTTATGTGCGTGTTCCAATAATTCTTTATCTCATTGTCTGTTCTTCCTGGTAATCTACCAGCTATAAGCGACCATCTGCGAAATCAAAATGAGAGTTTTTTTTAAATTTATTTTCTCGATACAATAAAATCTATTACATAAGCTGAAAATGATGATCATAATTCATATACATACTTGTTTCCAAGGAGACTATGAAGCTTGATAATGATATCATCTTCTTCATCAGTGAAATTGCCTCTTTTGAGGTCAGGTCTAAGGTAGTTTATCCACCTTAACCTGCAACTCTTGCCACACCTTAGCAATCCTACAAAGAAAAATAATAAGAAAAGAATCAACGAATGTAATAAGAGACAATTAATAAAGGAGGCACAACACAAGCCAAAGCTAATAGTTATGCTTCTATTTATTACCTGCAGCTTTAGGGAGAGAACGCCAACAGCCTTCGCCATGAGCACGTATGTAGTTGATGAGCCTCGTATCTTCTTCTTTAGTCCACGCACCTTTGTTTGTATGTTCTTTTTCGCAACAAGGAGACCTTCCCATTATCAAAATTTTCTTGATAAAACAATATATATGTATTCGAGAACTTATTTCTTGAAACGAAAGAGATGGCTTTTCTTAGGGTGTAGATCTCATAGAGCAGTGTTTAACAGTGCGCGCACACACAGACGCGTATATATAGTTGAACGAGGTGAGGTGGGGCAGATGAAAGAATGACTGTAAATACAGAGAAGTAAACTACGTTAAGTTAAGACACAAATAATGCATATAACTATATATATAGAGAGGACAGATAGAGAGAGATAGAGAGTATGGGGCGAATGTTTTTTTTTTTTTTTGGAATTTTCACTAAAAGAAAGAAAGAAAATAGGAGTAAAGTTACAGCGGTATCATTCTACCGACCAGACAGCACAAAACCAAGCCAAAAAAAAGACAGCCCAAACAACCCACAAGGTCCCAACGAGACTCAAGCCAAAAAGAGAAAAAAACACAACAGAAGAAAGGCAGAGGTAGGCGTCTACAACCACTCTTCAATCAACGGGTTCCTGGCACCAGATGTAGTACCAACAGCCCCCTCCCGCCCAAGGCAACCTGCAAGGACACAACAAAGAAAAGAACAGGGCACAAAATGAAGGGAAGACAAAATGAACAGACAAAAGTTAGAGAAACTCCCTCTTTCATTCAGCCGTCACATCCCAGCGCATCGCTTTAGCACCGTCCTACAAAGCAATTCACCAATCTTCGCATCGTCAAAAACAGTGCCAAGATCTACCAAGCAATCCTCCAAAGCCGCCTCAAGGCAAGGAGTTGGAAAGAGTACTTCGGGGGCATCGTATCCAAACGTGTACAAAACGTCCCAATGACATCTGCCACCAGAAGGTCTTCAGCTCGAAAAGATCCAATCTTCCATCGCCTATTGCGTTCCTGCCACAAGTGATAAACAAGTGAGGCAAGCATATGCCGGTTAGCGAGATGGACAAGATGCTTTCCACGCCATTTTGCCGCCGCCCAAGTAATACCCATGTCCCATCCACGATAGGGCCACATGAAACGGAGTTTGTACTTCAAGAGCTGGATGCATCGCCAGGAGTAGGTGCATTCGAAGAATAGGTGTTCTACGGATTCCTGTTCCCCTCCATTGCACAGTAAGCATTCTGTCGATCTGGCAGCTGCCGCAATCCACGGGTGATCCCTTGTCGCCACCCTTTTTCTTATAGCCAGCCAGAGGATAACTTCGTGACGGGGGATGCAAAGGGGACCTCCAAAGAGTACAGCCCAATGGACTTTATCGCACCGATACCTGATGGCCTCTCTGACAGAAGAGGTAGAGAATAAACCATCCGATGAGCCCAGCCATCGATAACGATCCGACATATGGGCTCGGACAACAGGGAGGTCCGCAGTCAAGTATTCATCAGTAGATTTCGCAGGCCAGTTCCATCCATTTGCATCGATCACCCTACTAAGACGAGAGTCTAGGGGTATCCCCATAACCACTGGACCACATGGATGCCGATCAACAAGAGGCTCGGTATAGAGCCAAGGATCGAGCCATAAGTAAATGGACTCACCATTACCAACCTCGCAAGAAATAAGAGAGCGCAAAGTCGGACGAAGTTTGAGCAGCTTATTCCAGCTCCATGCTGCCCTAGCTGATGCTCGAACTGTCCAAATCGAAGCACGCGCAAGACGGGTGTTGGTGATCCAAGATACCCAAATCGAGTTTGGGTCTCGTGAGAGGAGTCGCCATAGATGCCGAATTAGGAGAGCACGATTATCAACCTCGATGGAACGAATGCCTAGCCCTCCCTCTGATTTGGGTAGACACACATCAGCCCACGCAACCTTTGAAGTGGAACCCCGCCATAAGAAGCGCCTGATACGGCTCTCAATATCTTTGATGACGCCTTTGGGAGTAAAAAGACGCCGGACCAGTAAATATGGATTGCCAAAAGTACATATTTTATCAACTGAACTCTTCCTGCATAAGATAAGGATTGATTCATCCAGGAGCCCAATCTTCGATCAACAGTCCGTAGTAATGGGGAGCAATCCTGAGTAGAGAGTCGTGTCGTGATCAAAGGTATGCCAAGATAACGAACAGGCAGAGCGCCAACTTGATAGCCCATAACAGCCTGAAGACTGGGAATAAGATGCTCAGCACGCTTGGAAACGTACATCTCACTTTTTAGAGGATTAGCTTGGAGACCCGAGAGAGCCGCAAACTCATCAAGACCAGTCTTAAGTGTACCAATAGAATCGTTGTCCGCATGCGAGAAAAGAAGGATATCATCCGCAAAGGTAAGCATAAATAGCTCGGTGGCTTCACAACGCCAATGATACCGAAAGTTCGGATTATGGGCAGTCCTTTCCTTAAGAATACCATACAGAACCTCCATTGCAAGCGTGAATAAATAAGGTGAGATAGGATCGCCCTGGCGCAATCCTCGCCGTCCCGCGAAAAAACCCTCACTTCGGCCATTGATGTTCAGAGAGAATCTTGTGGATGTAAGGCATGTCCGAACCCAACCAATGAAAATGGGATGGAAATTCATCCCTTGCAACGTAGCAAGGACAAAATCCCACTCCAATCGAGCATAAGCTTTGGCAAGGTCAACTTTGAACGCGATGCGTTCCGGGAGGTGGCGGCTCTTGTATCCGTGGCAGATTTCTTGCGCAAGCATGATGTTGTCAGAAATGCGTCGCCCTGGGATGAAAGCGGTCTGCGTGATGTGTACGAGCGAGGAAAGGTTGCCCTTAATTCTGTTAGCGATAACCTTCGAGATCACTTTGTACAACACGTTGCAGCAAGAGATAGGTCTAAAATCTGAAGCTTTCCGCGGTGCGTCCCCCTTCGGGATGAGAGTGATCAAGGTGCTATTAAGTTCTTTCAGTAAGAATCCTGTCCTAAAAAATTCAAGCACCGCATGTGTGATGTCGATACCCACAATATCCCACGCCGCCTTATAAAACGCCGCCGTATAGCCGTCTGGGCCAGGCGCCTTTTCATCTTTGATGGAGAAAAGAGCATCTTTAATCTCACCCGGCTGGATAGGCCGAACCATATCAATTGCATCGGTTTGGTTCAGTTTTCGTGGTAGGTAATTACCGATGGTGAGCTGCGCAGGTGAAGTCCTTATAGTCTGCCCAAGGAGCATTTTATAATAGCGAAGTAGTTCCTCGCGAACACCATCTTCACCCTCAATGATGGAACCGTCTTCACCCTCTAGATAGAAAATTCTGTTCGCAACCCGACGCATCGCCATCTTTTTAAAGAAAAAGGAGGAGCAATGATCTCCTTCCTTTAACCAGTGAACTTTGGCACGCTGCGAGAGGAAGGCGCGTTCCATGTCGATAGTTCTAGCATAAATAATACGGCATATGCGCTCCAAGATATAGAAGCGATCTTCTCGTGGGTAGATAGTCGTGTATTCTTGAGCAATTTCAAGGAATTTGCGCGCAACCTCCACATTTGCCACCAAGTCGCCTTTAGTGCGCCTGAGGTGCTTCAGCATAGGCTTAATTTTCTTCAAACGGGTGACAACAGTGTGCATTGGGTAGCCTTGAACTCGTTCACTCCACGCGTGTTTCACCAAGGTCAGGAATTGCGCGTCTCTCGTGAGAAAATTGTCGAAGCGGAAACAAGCCCCACGTTGCTGTTGGATGTTCCGCGGTTCCAAGATAAGTGGACTATGATCCGACGTAGCTGGTACGTCACATCGATATCGTATGTCAGAAAAGTGGGAGAACCACATCGGATTTGCAACCATTCTATCCAGTCGTCGCCAAACTCCTCTTGCACCACGTTGTTGGTTGTACCATGTAAAGAAGGGTCCAACTCTCGGTAGGGAAAAAAGATCCACTTCGATAAAACATCTTTGCATATCATCAGTCTCCCTGAGTAGTCGTACCCCCTCGAGCTTCATGCGGTCCAAGAATAGCATTAAAATCCCCCATGACGAGCCATGGTTCGTTTGCATGCACTCGTGATAACGTAGTAAGTTTTGCCCAGAGATCACGTCTCTCATTCCTCAAGTTTTTTCCGTAAGCGAAGGTGATGTAGAACTCCACATTGGTTGGTAGCCATCGAATTTTGCAATGAATCATCTGAGTCATGAGGTATTCAATAGAAATCGTTATGTACCTAGCATCCCATCCAAGCCATATGCGGTTTCCCGGTCCGCCATCGTAATCAAAGAACCAAGTCCAGTCACGTATAGAATTAGAAATGGAAGCTGCGTTTTGAATAGAGACTCTGGTCTCAATTAAACAAACCATTTTCAATCTGAATTTTTGAAGCAAATCCTGCACCCCTCTTTGGTGGTCTAATTTGTTTAGACCACGAACATTCCAAGTAGCGACAGGGATCATGGATCACACATCACAAGGGTGCTGTTTAGGCCCTCGACAGTGGTCGCCAATGTATTAATGTCGTTTCTTACCATAAGAACAGAATCGTCTTCATTAATATCTTGGAGGATTGCAAACGTATTTGTTTCACTATTTTGAGGCGTTGTTGTATGCACTTTGGGCCCCAAATGAGGTGCTCGTCTTGGCTCTTTTTGAGGGGCTGTTTGTGGCTCGCTTTGAGGGCCTCCTCGTGGGTCATTTTGCGGGGCTGACCTTGGTTCATTTCCAACTTGTCTTCCCTCATTTTTCTGCTTCGCCCGTTCATTTTTTTGCTCTTTACGGATGGACTGCCATTCACGTCGAGGCGGCCGCCGGACAGCAGCTTGAGGCGCTTCGACTCGATGCGGTTGGCTCTTGGCCGGTTTATTCGGGCAGCTGCTTTTCCCATGAGCGAAGGACGAGCAAAGGTCACACGGTACAGGTCGCCACTCGTATTCCACTTTAATGGTGATGGAGCCTGCGCTTTCTCCATTTGGCAATGGCACGTCGATTGTAAAGTGGTTCAAATAAGGTTCCGAGATCTTCTTCATTACACAAACACGGGCGTAGTCAATCCTTTCCATGCTCAATGTCATCGTGTCAGGAAATAGTGGCTTTCCAATGGCACTAGCAATGGGACTCAAGCCTTCAGGTGTCCAAAATTCTGACGGAATATTACGAAAACGAACCCAGGTAGGAACCTCGCGATGGTCTTTTTTCTCCAGCGTCATCCCCGGTCGCCATAGCTGAAGGAAGAGGGGCTGTCCTTGGTATAGCCATGGGCCTCCTTCAAGCGCTTCGTTCATGGCCACTGCCGTTTTAAAGCGCAGCTTGAAAAAGCCCGACGAGGTTGATCTTACCTCGACTAGCTCCGGCCATATTGAACGAAAGAATTTTTCTGCCATAGGGTAAAACGGTCTACGGCCCAAGAAGTAGCCAACCAATGTATGAGTCCATCGAGCAAGTCCTTTTAATCGCGGTGTCCCATGATAACTTAACGACTACATCACCTTCGACTAGCTGTGGCGGTATGTATTGTAGTTGGACTCGATTTGGGTTTCTAACTCCAGACCCGATAACATTCTGTGTGATTCCCTGGACAACTTCAGTGAAGGATGGGTGTGGCAGCCTCTTTGGTTGCTCTTCAGGTGTCTTCGGCGGTGGCGACAAAGTTCTAACGGTACGATCCATACCATTCCGAGTAGGCGCTGCCGGGACTGGCGATGAGATAGGGCCAGGTTCCTTCTCTGAATCCGACCCGTCCGTTGAAATATCAGTCCTGAAAATTATATCTCGTGGTGGAGGGGGTGTCCCCGCGCGCTGAAGTCCCGTGAGATTCGGATCGCCTCGCAATGGTAGCTCCATGTCAGTGAATCGACGCGGTCGGTTATTTTCTACATGGGCAAGCAGTGCGGTAAACTGGGCATTCGCAATAGGCGGTGTGCTGACCTGGGTGTTCACAACAAGCGGTGCGGTCACAATGGGCGGTGCAAAGACCTGGGTATTCACATCCGGCGTCTGGCCAGCTTGCACACACTGCATCAGGGAGTTGAAGGCTGCCGTGTCAAACTTCTTCTCAAACGTCGGATAGTCACGATTCAGGGTTATCAAATCTGGAAAGAGATTGGGGGCCAAGAAATTGGTGGTTGCAGACGATGCTGTAGAGCCACACATGGCAGACGAAGAGGCCATCGGAGTTGAGATGGCGAGCGACAAAAGGGAACGGCGAGAGGGGCGCTACCACCGGCCGACCTTGTCAGAAAGACAACAGCCAGAAACAGCGATGGTAGGGATGGGCAGTGATGGATGATAATGACGACGGTGGATTGGCTGTGGAAGGGCAGTGATGGATGATGACGACCTTGGTGCTGCACTTGCAAAAAACCAGAAGAAAAAACAATTCAAAACTAAAAGAATACCCCAGACCACCGCCGTCTGATCCCGGCGGCGGGGGGTCGACACCTACCGCCGAGGCTGGTCCAAAACGGCCAACAATGACGTGTAAGGTGGCCGGAAAAATCTGGGAAAGGTGAAAGAGTTTTTTGGGTGGCGGCTAGGGTTCGCGTGAGGAAGACAGAAAAAATTTTAGAGAGAGAATTTTTCTACAGTCCCGCTTAGTATGGGGCGAATGTTGAAGAAGAGAGGCACTTGAATTTGACCAAGTTGGTGAGGTTGAGAAGGAGACAAGCAGTTAATGAATGGGGTTGGATTTGGTAGGTATAGACAGGTACAGACTTTAGCTGATCATAGTTGGCCATCTCTCTTTCTCTCTCTCTCTCGTCTTTAAGAATATAGAGATATATAATTCATTTTGACTTTTTTATATGAATGTGTACTACTGCATATACAACACATCATAAATACACAAGGAATTATTTTTAGCGTGTAGATAAAGTTGATTGGTTCGAAAGATAGATTGATTGAGTTGGCCGGCCACATGGGGGTTTGTTGTTGGTTTTTCATTTGCTGCATAAAGCTCATTTGATTTGCATTATTACTTCCCACATACCAA
Source organism: Craterostigma plantagineum (assembly GCA_027422505.1). NCBI lineage: Eukaryota > Viridiplantae > Streptophyta > Magnoliopsida > Lamiales > Linderniaceae > Craterostigma > Craterostigma plantagineum. Next base: position 349,165 of record JAPQWV010000547.1, read on the forward strand.
TTGCATCCAAATTCTTATTATTATTATATAAGGAAAGCTCATACATGAAATTCTCTGACCTTTCTACAAAAACCCAAGTTGCAATAGCAAAAGTAAATGCCTTTGTGGCTGATGACGATGGCATACTACAAGTTAGTGCTGGGCTTTGGGCCGGGTTGGGCCGGTTCCGGGCCGGTTCTACCGGTTCCGGCACTGTTCCGGTTCCGGTTCCGGTTCCGGTCCGTTTCCGGAACCATTTTCCAGGGACCGGACCAGAACCATACGAAGAACCCCCGGGCCTATTTTGGGCCGGTTTCGTTTCCAGAACCGGAACCGGCCCGTTTATATTTTTTTTTATTTTTTTATTATTATTTTTTTTTTGCTATGAAATAATTCTTTAGAAAATATCCAAAAATTTTATTCCAAAAAAACAAAAAAAAAGATAAGAAAAGTACAAAAAAATAAAAAAACTACCTAAAAAATACAAATAAAAACATAAAGAAAGAAAAATAAATCTAAAACTTACAAGTTACAAAATACAAAAAAGGAAAAAATATTCGAAATAAAAATACAATTTATTCGACTTGACTATTAATTAAAACTATGTTAGAGGCCTCTTCGTCTTCGTCCGAACTGGAAGAACGGAACTCGTCGATGGCGTTCTCCCGTCGGTTCTTCGATTCGGCCAAATACCAATCCTTCAATAATGTTAACATTGCGAGGGAAGTCGGGTTAAGGCTCGCGCGTCTGTCGCCGATAATTCGCCCGGAGGTAGAGAATGCGGACTCGGAGGCGACGCTAGACGCTTGCACGGCTAAAACGTCTCGAGCGACGGCGGAGAGGGTCGGATAAAGAGTCGCGTTCGACTTCCACCAGGCCAAAACGTTGAAGTCTTCGGGAGTCTGGAAGTTGTGGCTCAGGTAGAGCTGGATCTCATTCGTGTTCGACCCCGACGCACGCGTTTTGGTCTTCGTCTTTTGCGCCTTCAATCTTCGTAGTAGTCCCATTGCGCCGCCGCCTCCTTCCGACGAACCGGCTTCACTCGCTGGTACGGATTGCTCCACGCTATGTCACTGCTCAGATGCATAAAAAGAAAAAAGTTCTTGGAGAGAAGCGTGAATTGACGCCTTTTGGTCGTCCACTTTCTTTCGAAGAAACTGAGCATAATATTCGAAAAAAATATCAAATGTATCAACACCGCAACTAGGATCGAGTATGGCCGACAAACCGTGTACTATTGGGATGGTTTCCCAATACTTCTTGAACTTCTGCTCCATATTTTGGATGAAACCACCCAAGTACGGATTGTTGCGAAACTCCACGAACTTGTAGCACATCGCGAAGAGGTTCGGGACGAATAAGGGGGACATCGGGTAGTGAACTCCGGAAAATTTCTCCGTAGCCTCGGCGAACACTTCAAGTATAGACACGACCAAACCTATAATATCCCAATCAAGTGGTCGTAATTCATACCTGGAGGTGGTGCCGACCGCGGCCTCGTTCCAAAAAGGCGTCGCAATTCCTTGTAACGCATGAAGGTGCTGAGGAGGTGGTACAACGAGTTCCACCTAGTCGGGACTGGCAACGGAAACTTCTTGTACGGGAGGCCGGCGGCAAGGACGGTTTGCTTCCACGACGTTCCGATGCGGCGTTCTCGAAGTAACTTACCATTACCTTAAACTTTTCTACAATATCTCCCAAAACTTCGTCAAAAGTACATTGCACACACAAGTTAATAATATGGCAAGCGCACCTAGCATGTAATAATTTGCCGTCTAAGGGTAACCTAAGTTGCCTACGAAAGGATCCCTATCGCTACGTTGTTCGCGCTAGCATTATCTAAGGTGATAGACATAATCTTATCTTGAATACAATATTTATTAACGACATTCAACACATAGTTCGATATCGTAGTGGCATTATGTTGCGAATCTAGGGGATCTAGGGAAAGAATACGTTTTTGCATGGTCCATGTTTCATCTATCCAATGGGCGGTGACGACTAAATAAGATTGCGACGTAATATTAGTCCAAATATCGGTAGTCAAACTAATCCTACACGTAATGTTGGCTAAATGACTAATTAAGCTAGTTTGATATTCATGAAAAGTTTCTAACACATATTTCCTAAGGGTTTTACGGGTCACGTTATGGAATCCGGGTTGTATCGTACTCGTAAATTCGATAAACCCTTCACTTTCCGCAATGCAAAAGGGTTCTTCACACATAACTACGAATTTAACTAATGTTTTTTTAGAAATTTCCCTACTAATAACAAAATTCTTACCCGTACTTACGTTTATTTGTTGTTGTCGGGGTTCGGTCCCTACCGGCTCTAGATCGTCCCCGAAGTTATGCGCCCTCTGGAGGTGTTTTTTCATCGAGCCCGTCCCACCTTGATTCGGTCCGGTCTTAATTGTGTAGGGGTGGCGGCACATTTTGCAATAAGCGGTACCTGAAGCGGCATTATTTTTATCCATTTCTAAATCGAAAAAATTCCATACCTTAGACCGCCGACCACGCGGTTGTTGCTTCCTTTTTGTCTTCGCCGTAGAAGCTTGGCTCGGTCCCTCGTCGGTCGCTCTCGTCTGTTGCGGTTCCGGTATATCGGTCTCCTCGTCGGTGTCGCCATTTCCCCGAAATGTGTCGGCGTGACCTAAAACCATAAAAACATCTTCGTCACGAGGGTTAGGATTTCTCGATGACGACGCCATTAGTGTAAAATAATAATTTAATTATTGGTAATAATAAGTGAGTGTGTGTAGGTAGTAGTGTAGTGTAGTAATAATAAAATAATTATTAATGTTAATAATATTAAATATTAATAGGATGATTTTTTTGAGAGCTTTTGAGAGAGTTTGGAAGAGATTTGGATGTAATTGTGAGTTAAAATGGTTAAAATGAGGTGGTATTTATAGATTTTTCGTTTGGGACTAAAACTGTAATTTTACAGTGTTAAAAAAAAAAATATCAGATTGCCGTTGTAGCCGTTGGGCCGGTTCCGGTTCCGGTTCGGAACCGGAACCGGAACCGCGGATCCGGATCCGGGAACCGGAACCGGCAATCCGCGGTTCCGCGGCCCAAAAACCGGCCCAGCCCAAATATAATGGGCCGGTTACCGGTTCTGGAACCGGTAACCGGTTCCGGTTTTGGGCCGGGTTAACGGGCCGGTTTCGGGCCGGTTCCGGGTCGGCCCGGCCCAAAGCCCACGTCTACTACAAGTGCAAGAGATAGAGACTCACTGTCCAAGAACTTGTCAGCAACAGCTTCATTCAGTACACTCTTTTTTTTTTTTTTTTTGGAAATTTGTATTCAGTCCCTGGTTTGTATTTTTGGTAAGAGTTCAGTCTCTGTCAGAAGTGACATTAGTTTTAAGGACCAAAAATTCGAAAATTGCAGAGATAAGGATATAAAATATGTATTGACGAGAATACCCATCCCAACATACTGAACTAATTGTTATTTTCGGCGACTTTCTGTTATGTTTTTAGATTATATTGTTATAAATGTCTGTCGAACTGTTATTTCGCATACCTTATCTGTTACTACGTTGCAGAAAATTATTATAGGCATAGTATTTATTTTACGAATCTCGTTTTTAGAGTGAATCGAGCTCCGAAATTTCGAATGCCCATTAACCAACCAATTTCGGCGTGTAATGTAGGATGTATTGTGGTATTTACGAAGCAAGATGTAAGATTTTTATGATTTTTATCTTTCTATTTAGGGTTCTAATATACGAAAATAAGATGAAATCAAAGTCGTTTTGGGCACCGATTACATCAAATATGTACAAATTTGAAGTACCCATAGTACAGGCAGCTTGGTGCGGCTAATTATTTGCTCGTTCGTCAGACGTTCATCTTTTAATTTCGCGAAAATACGGTCGATCCCAATATTTGGGTATATTTTTACTGTGTCCAAACTGTTACTCGCAGTGTCAAATATGTTACCTGTTGTGCCAAATCGTTACTAGGTCTGTCAAAACCGTTATTAAACTAAACTTAATTGTTACCATGTGTAGTGTTCTAATTTGCGAAAATAAGATGAAATCAAAGCCGTTTTTTGGCAACGATTACTCGGTGCGGCACATCGTTTGCTCGTTCGTCCGACGTTCATCTTTTAATTCGCAAAAATACGGTCGACCCAATAATTTGGTATATTTATACTGTGTCATCAAAGCTGTTACTCAGTCTACCAAACTCGTTACTATGTCTGTCAAATCCATTATTTAACTGTAATTAATTGTTACCATATGTAGGTTCTAATTTGCAAAAATAAGATGAAATCAAAGCCGTTTTTGGCAACGATTACATCTAATATGGATAAATTCGAAGTGCCCATAGTATGGGCAGCTCGGTGCGGCACCTCGTTTGGTCGTTCTTCCGATGTTCATCATTTAATTCGCGAAAATACGATCGACCCTATAAAGTTGGGTGTATTTTTTTCATTTTGGCCGATTTGTAAAATTCTCAGGATCTGTTACTAGTATATGCGCTTCTGTTACTGTGTTGACTAAATTTGTTACTAAATTGTCGGTGAAATTTCGGGCGGGAAAACCAAAATGAGATGAATTTTGGGCTGGAGTCTTAATAAATCAAGCATAGATTATCTGTTACCCAATATGTGTAAACTGTTACTAGTTATATGTTTATATGTTACTAGAATTATTATAGTTTGTGAATTAGGGTTTGTAATTAAAATTATAACATAAACCAATATATTTTTATCTAAAACCTCGTAAATTCATATATTTTAGTGAATATAGCGTTTGCAATATAAAATTTGAAAATCATAAAGTAAACTAATTACATATTAAATTGTTATTTTGACTATGTATTCTGTTACTCGTGTTGTGTTTTCTTGTTACCTACATATCAGTTTCTGTTTTTTCCTCTGTTTCTGATCAGTGTTAAACTGTTACTACATGAAATCAGTAAACAACATAGGGTTTACGTTTAAAATTAATTGAAGATGTCATTAATTTTGTTGAATCATTTATGTTAGGTCGACCATCTGGATTGTAATAAACAACTAATAGTTCATATCCGCAACGTTTTGAGTAAGTAGAATCAATTTCGTAGAAGCATGATCATCTTTCAAGAAGAGTGCTACTTGTTCTCCATACTATATACTTCAAATTCTTCAATTCAAACATAATCTCCACGAAAATCATAACATAAACTAATATATTGTATCTAAAACTTCGTAAATTCTTATATTTTAGTGAATGTAGCGTGTTTACAATATAAAATCTGAAAATCATAAAGTAAACTAATTACATATTAAATTGTTATTTTGACTATGTATTCTGTTACTCGTGTTGTGTTTCCTTGTTACCTACATATCAGTTTCTGTTTTTTTTCCTCTTCAATTGTTTTTGATCAATATTAAACTGTTACTGCAGGAAATCAGTAAACAACATAGAGTTTACGTTTAAGATTAATTGAAGATGTCATTAATTTTGTTGAATCATTTATGTTAGGTCGACCATCTTGATTGTAATAAACAACTAATAGTTCATATCCACAACGTTTTGAGTAAGTAGAATTAATTTCGTAGAAGCATGATCATCATTTCAAGAAGAGGGCTACTTGTTTTCTAAACTATATACTTCAACTTCTTTAATTTCAACATAATCTTCACGAAAATCATAACCTGAACTAATATATTTTATTTAAAGCTTCGTATATTCATATATTTTAGTGAATATAGCGTGTTTACAATATAAAATTTGAAAATCATAAATTAAACTATTTACATATTAAATTGTTATTGTGACTAAGAATTCTGTTACTCGTATTGTACTTCCTTGTTGCCTACATATCGATTTCTTTTTTTTTTCTCCGCTTCAATTGTTGCTGAACTCTGTTAAACTATTACTGCAAAAATCATTAAACAACAGAAGATTTTACCAGAATCATGCATACATTTTCAGCAACAGAACCGAAGTTTGTTCAAAAGAAACATACTACACGTAGGTATCAGATACACATAGCGCCAAATTGTAACATCCTCGTCGTCGCTGCTCGTCTTCGATTTTTTCGATTAATTTGGGGGTTAACGATTTGGTATTAGCGAAACAGAAAGAACTTAAATAAAAAAATTCATACATAATTAAGTTGGATATTCACAGGGGTTTGAATCAAAGTGGCTGGAATTTTAGATCGAAAGTTATACTCAAAAAGGTGAGGTTGCCATTTTCAGGCAATGCCATTGTCGGACAACATCCCTAAGCACCCGTAAATCTTTTTGGGCTCATTTTTTTTAGGTCAATGGACATCGAATCAGAAATAACATAAACAATAAAAGTTATACATAATTAACTTGTCTAATCAAGGGAGCTTGAATCAAGGTCATTTGAATTCTAGATCAAAAGTTATACTCCAATAGGTGCAGGTTGCCATTTTTCGGGCAATGCAGAATGCATAGTGTTACCCAGAATGAATCAATTGTTACCCAGAATGCATGAACTGTTACCCAAAATGCATAAAGCGTTAACCAGAATGCATGAAGTGTTACCGAGAATGCATAAATTGTTACCCAGAATGCATAAATTGTTACCCAGAATGCATAAATTGTTACTTAGCGAGCATTTTATTAACAAAAGCTTCAAATGGGCCGAGTCAAATTTCCTCGCGATTAACATCAATATTTTCATTGATTATTAAGACGCACGATCACTTTCACCTTATTCAGCATTAAAGTCAAGATTTTCCCTTGTTTCAACGAGATTTTCGAACTACTTTTAATACATTTATTCCATTATAAACTTCAAAAATTTTCATTGATTATTGACACCCATGAGAAATTATCATCGATTTAACCTTATTTGGTCATTAACGTCGAGATTGAGCCGGCTTTAGATCGTAAATTTTGGTATTCGTTGAAGGTTGTTTTTGCTTCAATCGTTTGTTGAAGAAGATGGCACATGGCTGTAATTTTGGCGAATGCGAGGGATAGAAAGGTCATTTACAATGAGCTTGGTCCTTCAAACTAATATTTTCAATAATTAGGTCCTTGGGCTTAAGTTAAACTGTTATGGGGCCTGAACTGTGTTGAAAATTCATTAATAGGGACTGTACCCAAATTTACCCCTTTTTTTCCATTACTACATGGATGCTATTACATTACATGATTTCGACCTTTCATTTTATGTACTAGTCTATGCATGACTTGCTATTGTAGAGGGGGATAAAATAAGAGAGAGAGAATAAGAACGATTGGGACGCCAAGTGATATACTTTCAAAGAAGCTAGTTTTAGAAATGGGCTTTGGCCCAATAAGTAAAATTGGAATTATGGGCTCTACGATGGCCCAAATGACTCGGGTTAAATGGGACTAGTTCTCCTACTTCGAAGTCCATAGAGACGATATTCAATTGAATTCGTCCAAAGATGAATCTATATACTATAAAAGTAGGATAGTGACCCTCTTGTGATGACACGTGGCAACAAAATTCCCCCTCCCCTAGGAAAATGTATGAGTTTTTTTGGTTGAATGTATATGGCATGGCAGTCATACAGTCTTTTTTTCCCATGTTAGTGTAGGAAGTGGAACGGTTCTATTTGTTTTGCTATTTTTCACGGACGTGGCTGGCTATGAGCCATTCTATTTCTTTTTGGCATAATATTCAGAACCAGCCGTCTACCTAATAAATACACTCACTGTATCTAACCATTTTCTTGAAAGTTGAAACAAACGTTGTATTCATCTCATTAAAAATCACTAAACACTGCGTTAAATTATGCACGAAAAACGAAGAGTCATGATCCATTAGAAAAAAAAGGAACGGGTTATCTCAGAGGATCATTATTCATTATAAACCATTAGATGTGAAGGATGGGGTGGCCTCTTCCATGGCTATTCGTCGTAGCCTGTTTGCGGTTGATATTCATGTCCGGCCTACGAATGTGCTAGATCTGTTTTCATGTTGAAAACCCAAATTTATTTTTTTAACGTTTTTGGTCAATAGGTACGTGTGAACCTTCCGAATGGAGACATGGTGGGCCACACAGGTGACATTCAGGCGACCATCGTGGCATGTAAGGCTGCTGATGATGCTGTTAAGGTAGTAAATCATCCTTGAGAAAGACTACTAATTATTTTTTCAATTTTTGTTTTTAATACGTTTAGACGATAATCGACGCGATAGACCAAGTCGGAGGAATATACGTCGTGACGGTGGACCACGGCAATGCTGAGGACATGGCGAAGTCGCGAAGAGGGACAAGAAGAAGGAGCCTCTTTTGGACAAGAAAGGCAACATTCAAGTTCTTACATCTCACACATTGGACCCTGTAAGTATATAACTTTTTATCTGATACAAGTCCCATTGTAAAACACTATTACGAACAAAGATCTATAAATTGTATCATAGGTACCTGCTGCGATTGGCGGGCCGGGCCTCTCGCGGGCCATGAGGTTTCGCAGGAATTTGCCCGTCGCGGGCCTGGCGAACGTTGCTGCTACTTTGATGAACCTTCATGGGTTCGAACCGCCCGAGGATTATGAGCCGACCCTTATTGAGGTCGTCGATAACTGAGTTTTGGAGAGAAAAACTCGAGTATTCTGTAATAATAAGCGAGTGAATAAAAATGGCGTGGGCTTTTCTCTATGCAGTATAGAGGTGCTTGCTGTGTTTGATATGAAACGTTATACAAATGTTGGGGTCGTGAGATACGAGTTTTTGTTATGTGTTGATTTTTACTTAATGGTTCGTTCATTCAACGATTGTATCGTTTTGTACTGAAGATTACCAAAACGGTTGGTGTTCTTCACCAAAACATCCTCTTCTCTCTATTGTTTTTTTCAGGATTTAAAAGCCGTGTCAAGTTCTATAACATCTGCAACCCAACGATCCGGAGCTGTTGCACATCAGAAATCCTTGATGGTGGTTTATTGGGTCCCCTGTTCAAGGTAAGGACTTACAGAAGTTATTTCTTGAGCCATCTATATGAGATGCAAAGAAAAAATGCTACCTCATATTTGATTAAAAAAAAAGTAATTAATATCTGGTAGTTTGATGAACATCAAATGTGAATTTCATAAATGACCCAACTATGATTCTCCATCGGCTCCATCAAGAATTAGCTGCACAACCCAATTTGGGTCGTTCGCCTCAATCACATTCGTTGAGGAACATCAAATGGCCTTGCGATGTTTGGACTCATTTCTCCATCGATAATTCAGGTTTGCTTTACCATTTGTTTTGTTTTTCCTTTTGAAATTAAATCACCGCTTTGTATGCTAATGGACACGAAGAGCTGAACTGATTTTGTTGTGTACCAACAGAGAAGTAGCTCAATAAGCTTGAGAATAATTCATGGAATTTTAGACACATCCCCCAAGAAGATTATGCAGTATGTGAAAATTCGTTGTCGTTCTCCTTTGATTTAGAATATATTTTCGCACAACGATTACATGCTCCATTGTGTGGATAATCATACAGTGAACTCAGGCAAAATTAATGATGGTGTCGCCCGATTGCTATTTCTGAGCCTGTTGACCTTATTTTGCAATTTTATTGTCACGTTTTATTCCCGATCCTTTATTTGTTTTTTAGAAGAGCCCTGATGCTGGGAGAAGCATCCCAAAAAGAAATCCTTCGAAAAACGGTGAGGAAGTGCCAAAGAATCTCACGTGTCTATTGTAAGTGATATATGGGTCTTCTTAATTGTTCCTTTTAATGTTGTTTGTTTGGTTTCCAGTTGAATTCCTTCCTTCAATCCGTATTTTGAATATTGGTGTACGATATAATGACTGTTTTTCATGTACGATATCAATTCTTTTTAAGTGTTGCTTGCATTCTCTGTGTGTAGCTGATGGTCGCTCTATCTACACTAAGAACCTTCCGGCTAATACTTCCAAGCATCTCATGAGGAATTTCCCAAGGAATTTGGGACTATCAAGCTGGATGGTATCCAATTTAGAGCAGCATTGTATACTATGACCCAAGCATTATTCGTTGAGGAACTAGAGATTGATCATTTCTCTTTTTAACTTAATGACAAACATATTCTAAGATTTGTTTTTATGTAGCAGTCGGATTACTTTTTCAGCGTATCTAGAATAATCTTATATTACTGTAATAAGTCTTGAGAGCTCTTATAGTCTCATACTGTTGTAATCACCCTTGCAAGTTTGCAGTCTTACAAAGCTGTAATCACACACTTGGCAAGCAGTCTTGCAATTGTGTACCGTGCAAATTCTCAGTCTTACACTGGTGGCGTGATAGTCACACATGTTGTACTCACCCTTTCGAGACCTTATAGCCTTACGCTGGTATTATAATCACTCTTGCAGGCATGCAGTCTTCAAAAGCTACATTCACACCTTTGGCAAGCGGTCATGCAAATTCACGGTCTGCACCGGTGCAGTCTTACTCAGACACAACTATCCGTTCAAACTTCGCCGACTACAATTTTCACGCTACGCGATGAAAATAAACAAGAGTGAAGGACAGAGTCTAAGACGGGTAGGTGTATATCTTACACAATCAATTTTCACACATGGACAATTATACGTTGCGCTTTCTCGAGATACATCACCATTGGGCATAAAGTTATTGAGCATAAAGGAAGACAACATGGAAAACAATGACATTTTAACATAGTTTACCATGAAGTATTCAACAATATTTAGTTTCTACTAAAAGTATTCTATACTTCATTCAATAATTTTCTAATAAAAAGTTGTTTGGTGTATACGACTGGAAAATATTGTACTAAATTATCATAAAGCTCTTGCAAATTGTTTCATATTTTAAAGAAGATCTTTAATAGAAAAACATTTTTTAAACTATTACTCTAATTTTTGTTGAAATTGTAGTAACAATTCTAACACTCAATCAGAATGCATAAAAAGAATATTTTAAATATCATATACGTATGACTGCTGTGATGAACAATATTAACGTATGATGAGAGCACGGCCTCAGGGCATCCAATGAAGGGAATTAGTGGAGCAGCCGTGCAACAATTTTATTAATAACAATCATATAATTAATAATATACCAGGCACTGAATTAAACAGTCTTACAAAGTTGATGGTAATAAACAGTCAATAAAAAAATCACAAAAGCAGTTCAGTTGAGCAGTCTTACAACATTGATGGTAATCACAGTCATACAATAATCAATCACACCAGGACTTCAGTTGAACATACTTACGAAGTTGAAGGGAATAACGGTCATACAATAATCGATCACAACAGTTACTCAGTTGAGCAGTCTTACACAGTTGATGTAATAACCATCATACAATGTCAAATAATCACACATGGAGCGATCTTACAAAAATGCGAGCAAATAACTACTTTATAATAGTCGACCAGTGGAGCAATCTTACAATGAAATATTTATAATAACACTTCAGTATAATTGGCTCAGTTGATGTGTTTCCTTATGTTGAAGATCACTTTAATCGTGTATTTGGATACCAGTGTTTTTTAAGGGCAAAATACTAACGGAAATCGGGCAGGAATTAAAGTTACAAGTCTGCGGATCATTCCTTCCATTAGGCACAACATGACAGTTCAAATTACAACGTCAATAGTTTTTGCTGAAAATATGCTGCATAAGAGCAAGGAGCAGTGCATAAAGATACTTGACGTGTACCCTCAGATGCCAATTTTTAGGGGCATCTGTGTATGTTGCCATGGCTCGAGTTAGGTTCTTGCAGTAATCAAGATTATAGGCATAGAAAGTGACTGCATATGAGAGATGAGGTTGTCAACATAGTGTAACATGAAATACTGAACCCGATTGAGCAGGACATTTGACCATAGGTTTTACTGAATATGGTATGTGAGCGACGAACACTATACTTAAATTTCATATGTTTGATTACATTATTTTTTTATATTGCTGATAAAGTTATTCACATACATGACATAAGCTTCGAATATATGTTTAAATTTGATGGAAAATGTCGCAATGATATGAGCTTAGGTTGTATCGCCCTGGGTGTAAGAAGCTGAAGCTGATTAATCTAATATGGTTCCTAGGATTTGGTGATTTTGGGAGTGGATTAATTCATCAAGTTGATAATGTAAAATTGTTGCCATAGCAATGTTATAAGACTGCTCCACGGGTTGACATAATATTAGGTTATGATTAGATAACATTGTAAGCGGACAACTAGAACACTATAATATAGCAAAAGATTGAGAGTCAAATACCTCTGGCTCAAACGGATCAAATCTCAAAAATTTTGAGCATCAACGAGTCAAAACAAAAGGATGAAGTATTCAACTCACATACTATATTCGAATTATATAGTGATTTTTTACTTAGATTGTGCATTGAACACTTATTCTAATATTAATTTAAATTATTGTAACAACTCTTAACACTCAATCAGAACGCCTAATAAGAATGTTTCAAATATCATATACGTACCGCTGCTCTGATTAACAAACGTGTGACTATTTCTATTTTTCTTAATATAAGCATGTAATATTGTATGACTGTTTAACTTGCACGATTATGATCTAGCGCAATAGTGAGACTGCACGATTATTAATAAAGTTCATCTTACTTAAGAATGGACAGCAGCACGGTCACACAAGAACTAATGCCAGTAATAACAGTTAAATCATATATTATTGCTCCGTGAAGCAGTCGTACAAATCGCTTTTCCATATGTTTACAATCACAATGGTACATTACACGTTATTGATCATCTCGCATATGATTAGTAAAATACTCTAAATAATATTTACGATATATAAGAATATAATGATTATGACTCTAAATAGTCTGTCTAACAATTCTTTCGATTAGGTCAGAGGAATCGTTAATAAACTGGTATTTGAAGGAAATAACAGCTCTATTTAAAACTCATGACCGTTGAATACAATACCTACACTATGTCTATCAAGTGTCTATAAAGTACCCAGACCATAGTCAAATACAGCATATGCGTAGGTACATCATCTCTCATAGTAGAGTTGTATGGTCTTCGACTAATGGATTGGGTGTGCATTGCATAGGTCTTCCTTCACCTAATATTATGTTTGTGCGAAACCGAAGTTACAACACATAGTGCTCATGTTAGACTAGACTGAATATTGTATATTATAATATCGTTTTAATAGAACAACAATATGATTAATGGTATACATTTCAATTATAAACTCAAATAATAACAGTTGCCACACATTAAAGCTGCCTCAATGTAATACAGTGGTCTGCCCCTCGAGTCATCTTCTACTTCACAAGAGTCCTACAAAATACAACACAATGCATATATACACATTTTTATAAGTTTTTAAAATAACATATATCACAAGATTAACATATATGAACTTGATCATATTAACACAATTGTAAAGTAATTCTTTTGAAAATTCACTCAAATATGTAAAACTTTTTTGGATAAATTAATATGGTAACACTTTTGTCGAATCTCAATGTTGTACGACTACGACATTGATAGAAAATTACGATAAGATTATTACAGATATTCATGTTGTACGGCAGTTCCGTTGCACATAAGCTATTACTAACATCAGTTACATATGATTGTGAGTTGTGACACAAGTCGACAATCATATTACATAATAATAAAATTGCTAATAATGTTCATGTTGTACAACTGTTTAGGAGTAATCTTTAGAAGACTATTGTGAATATAAATATTGTAAGACTGCTCGGGTGGCCAAGTGTTTTACGATATGTTTGTAAGATGGAAAGTTACATCATGTTGTAACACTTCTTAGAAATATCTTCGTAAACCTTTTTGCGATCATACAATAATCTATCATGCAGTTGCACGGTCGTGCAACACCATCACTATCATAAGCATTACTACTGTATATCATGATGGGCAATTAGTGGAGCAGCCATGCAACAATTTTATAAATAACCATATATGAACTTGATCATATTAACACAATTGTAAAGTAATTTTTTTGAAAATTCATTCAAATATGTCAAGCCTTTTTGGATAAATTAATATGGTAACTTGTTTTCGAATCTTAATGTTGTACGACTACAACAGTGATAGAAAATTATGATAAGATTATTAAAGATATTCATGTTGTACGACAGTTCTGTTGCACATAAACTATTATTAACCTCAGTTGCATATGATTGTGAGTTGTGACACAAATCGACAATCATATTACATAATAGTAAAATTGCTAATAATGTTAATGTTGTACAACTGTTTAGGAATAATCTTTAGAAGACTATTGTGAATATAAATATTGTAAGACTGCCCGGGTGGCCAAGTGTTTTACGATGCGTTTGTAAGATGGAAAGTTACATCATGCTGTAAGACTTCTTAGAAATATCTTCGTAAACCTTTTTGCGATCATACAATAATCTATCATGCAGTTGCACGGTCGTGCAACACCATCACTATCATAAGCATTACTACTATATATCATGATAGGTAATTAGTGGAGCAGCCGTGCAACAATTTCATAAATAACAATCATATAATTAATAATATACCAAGCACTGAATTAAACAGTCTTACTAAGTTGATGGTAATAACAGTCATTAAAAAAAATCAAAAAAGTAGTTCAGTTGAGCAGTCTTACACCGTTGATGGTAATCACAGTCATACAATAATCAATCCCACCAGTTCTTCAGTTGAACAGTCTTACAAAGTTGAAGGGAATAACGGTCATACAATAATCGATCACAACAGTTACTCAGTTGAGCAGTCTCACATAGTTGATGGTAATAACCATCATACAATGTCGAAAGAGCTGTCTTACAAAAATGTTAGTAAATAACTACTTTTTATAATAGTTGACCAGTGCAGTCTTACAATGAAATATTTATAATAACACTTCAGTATAATTGGCTCATTTAATGTGTTTCCTTATGTTGAAGATCACTTTAATCGTGTATTTGGATAGCAGAGATTTTTTAGGGCAAAATATTAAATGAAATCGGGTAGGAATTGATTACAACGTCGATAGTTTTTGCTGAAATTCTGCTGCATAAGAGCAAGGAGCAGTGCATAAAGATACTTGGCGTGTACCCTCAGATGCCAGTTTTTAGGGGCGTCTGTGTATGTTGCCATGGCTCGAGTTAGGTTTCTTGCAGTAATCAAGATTACAGGCATAGAAAGTGACGGCATATGAGAGATGAGGTTGTCAACATAGTGTAACATGAAATATTGAACCCGATTGAGCAGGACATTTGACCATAGGTTTTACTGAATATGGTATGTGAGCGACGAAACTATACTTAAATTTCATATGTTTATATTGCATTATTTTTTATATTGCTGATAAAATTATTCACGTACATGACATAAGCTTCGAATATATGTTTAAATTTGATGGAAAGTATCGCAATGATATGAGCTTAGGTTGTATCGCCCTGGGTGTAAGAAGCTGAAGCTGATTAATCTAATACGGTTCCTAGGATTTGGTGATTTTGGGAGTGGGATTAATTCATCAAGTTGATAATGTAAGATTTTTGCCATAGCAATGTTATAAGACTGCTCCACGGGTTGACATGATATTATGTTATGATAAAAATAACATTGTAAGCGAACAACTAAAACACTACTATAATATAGCAATGACTCAATGAGAGTCAAATACCTCTGGCTCAAACGGGTCAAAACTCAAAAACTTTGAACATCAACGAGTCACAATAAAAGGATGAAGTCTTCCACATACTATATTCGAATTACATAGTGATTTTTTATGTTGTTGCTACATTATTTCTATTGTTTTTTAGAGCTGGAAATCTTTGTTATAAAACTGCTCCACGGGTTGACATGATATTATGTTATGATAAAAATAACATTGTAAGCGAACAATTAAAACACTACTATAATATAGCAAAAGATTGAGAGTCAAATAGCTCTGGCTCAAACGGGTTAAAACTCAAAAACTTTGAACATCAACGAGTCAAAATAAAAGGATAAAGTCTTCAACTCACATACTATATTCGAATTACATAGTGATTTTTTATGTTGTTGCTACATTATTTCTATTGTTTTTGAAAGCTGGAAATCTTCTTGCTTAGACGTAAGATCGGAATCTTGCCTCCGAAGGGAAATAACGAGCTTCTGTTGTGCAGTATCTATTTAAGATCTGCTATCATTGAAGCTCTTAGTTGTTTAGTTTATCTTCGATTTGATAGCCGATTATGTGTAAAACCAATTCTTTTGTTCAAAGTTGATCTGAGATTGTTTTTTATTTCAAAAGTTCAATACACCAATATGCACGTGGAACGTTGGATTCATAGTTCTGAATTATTGATCAAGTCATTAATGGTGTAGATGTTACTGTTAGAGTTATTTAATTTCATAAATTGGGTTGCCATAGAAAATATAAAATTTGAATTAAAAGTTGGGATGAAAAAGCCCGTGCATCGCCGGAGGAACAAAGATAATGTAGAATGAACAGCCGTGCATTTAATGTAAATTGAAAAGGTAATATTATTTCATCAAACATGTGATTTATTTAGGGTATATTAAGATTCAGGACTCAAAAGTGATTAAAAATAGTTTTGAGGACCTTTAAGAAAAAATTTTAGTTTAAAGGACTCAATTTTTCGTAAAATTTAAAGATAAGAACCAACTATTATAAAAGTATATAAACTGTTATCAGATGATCGTTTTCTGTTATTTTCAGAACAATGAACTGTTACTGAGGAACAATTAATTGTTACTAAAGACCAATAAATTGTTACTGAATAATCGGATCCTTAAAACTATTTTTTTTTCTGACAGGGCCTGAACTAAAATTTCAGACCCTGACAGGGGACTGAACGAAAATTTTCCCTTTATTTTATGTGTCGATAATAGCAGTCATCAATCAAAGAAATACAGAATGGAGTATTCATACATAATTTACAACATACACCATCTTAGTTCCTTTATCGTGTGAGTCAAATCAATACAAGTAACGGTCATACATGTCACTTTGTGGTTTCATCAGGAGTATTTCATCCATCATGTTATTTATCTTCATAAACGACGGACTTTTTTCTTATTAACATTGGGATGAACAAGAGACCCCGTGCATCCCACGGGTCTAACCTAGTATTAAAAAAGATAAAATGTTTTTCTTTTCCTGGATCGTACAGAAACTTGCATTCCATGAAATAAAACATAAAAAGATGAGATTATCTATCTTTCTCCTCTTTGCTCGGGTGTGAGACCTCCTTTTCCGCAAACGGGGCAGCTCTTTAGTCCAAATCCTTGGCAATCAAAGCACCTATATGATTAATATACATACATGAGATTTTTCTAAAAATCGAGGAGATGAGAAATATTTGTAGCCACAAGAAAATGAAGAGATTTCAAAAAATAGATAATCACGTGTCGTACGTACTTCCATCGCTCGAAAATGTTGCCGTTCTTCTTATTTTTCCCAGTTCCCTGCGACAGCAAACAACGCTCATCATACAAAGAACGAACTTAATGTAATAAATAATCTGGTAAATTATTGCACCTTACAGCCTGGGCATTCAATTGCGCCCTGCCCTTTACAAGTTTGGCACCTATTTATCTTCATCAGTCAATCATACAAAAGAAAACATCTAATCTAAGTCATCTATGATTGCGATATCTAATGGTACTTCTTGCAAGGAAATATATATGAAAAAACATACGTACTGATTTTAGTTGGCCGCCGCCGGCGCCAGATTTTGATGCTGAGCATAGCATCAAGTTATTCTTCTTCTTGTCTCTTTTTTCTGATGTAATATTGTGATCATCGATTAATGTTGCTGGGAAGGTGAAGGTCATGGTTGTGGCATTAACGCATGAGTGCAAGCTCACCATTTTCCTTTTTTTTTTTTTTTTGGTTTTATGGATTAGATTTTTGTAGTGGATATATGATTGATATAGAGCTAAAAGCCACCTTTAGTTCAATTTGATCTCACTAGATAATGAGCGTGTGGTGACCATATTTTCCAAGAAGATTTTTATATTTTTTAGTTAATATGAGCCATGATGTGGCTATATTATGTTAAATTTTTAAATCCATACAGGTTGTTTTTTTTTTTTGTTCTTAATCAAAGTTTTAAAATATGATGTTAAAAGATTGGTTAGTGCCTTGTTGCTCCAATTATTACAATTGGAAAGAAATTGAACTCAAAATGAAAATAAAAAGAGAAATCATTGAAAGTTATATTTTTGAGAAAAATTTGATACATAATCTTCACTTGATTATGTGACTATATATAAGTAATTAAATTACATAATCGCCTTTTATAAAAAAAATTTCATTTAAATACGACCGACTTACTTTGAAATATTTTTCGAATAAAAATTTCCGCTTTTCTTTTTTTTTTTTGTTTTAATTCAGCGTATCATCGCGCCTTTATTTTCGACTAGGGTTTTCTCACCGCACTAGGTTTTTATCGACTAGGGTTTTTTCAACGCCCTTCGTGTCTATATAAACGAACGAGACGCTCTCAATTTCATTCGTAGCCCGCCGAAAATACATTTCATTCAATTTCCCCCAAAATGGTTCGTAAAAAACATTCTTCGGCGACGGGAAACTCTCCTCATCCATCGCCGCCACCTTTAAACTTCGCCTCGGGCGATGAAGATGGTAAGCGCCGCCGATGATATATATCCAATTTTATTACGACACCTATCGCAAAAAACAAAACATAAATAAATTCACATAATTTCAGGATATTCCGGCGAATGTTTCTACAAGATAATGTTCCCCGGCGCCCTAACCGACGGGCCGGTGAGTTAAAACTTAAAATTGCAAACGGATCCACTTTTTACATGTTATTAAAAATCGACCCAATGAAGTTCTAATCGACGCTAATAATCTCTTAATTTCTCCAAGAGGATTCCGCCGGAGTTTATCGAGAGGGTGTTGGCCGACGAGCCGCCGCCGGAAAGTGCGACGCTGGTGGGGTTAAGCCAGCGGAATGTGGTGGCGGCGCTCGAGCGGAGGAGGGACGGAATTTTCTTCGGACATGCGTGGAAGACTTTCTGCACTAGGAACCAAGTGAGGGAGTATGATTTCTTGCTGTTCAAACATGTCGGAAATTTTCACTTCATCGTTGACATTTTCGACATGAACGGTAGCAGAAGGAACGAGCTGAAAGATCCCTAGACTTTTCCGTACTTGGGCGTTGACTTTCGTATATTGGGCCGTTATGTAATATAAATAAAATAAACCCACCGTGTGGGCCTATTTTCAAGAAGAATGTTCTTTTTCCTTTTTTCTTTTAGGTAATAATTTATGAGCATGATTTCCTAAAGTTATTTGAAACAACATTTGAATTTTGATACATAATCTTCAGGTAATTATGTGAGTGTATATCTTAATTACATGATTTCCTTCTTTTACGAGATTTTTCATTTAAGAGACAAACTTGGGAAATACTTTTTGAATTAAAATCAGAGTTTTCCGCCCCCCTTTTCTTCGTTTTCAGCGTATCCCCCGCTTTTATTTTGGATTAGGGCTTCTTCTTTATCTATAAATACGTGCGAGCCTTCTCTCAATTTTATTCGTGAGATAATGGTTAGTCCTACACGTGACGTAAAGGTAGAGGTTGAAGATACTCCTCCATCGCCGCCGCCGCCTCAGCCGCCTATGAACTTCGACGCCGGCGATGATGGAGGTAAGCGCCGCGTTCGACCCCATCGGCTCGTTTGATACCCATGTATAGATGGGTATCAAATGGGTATGACAAAATTTGCTCACGTTTGATAGCAGTGTAAAGCTATACATGACATGTATAGTTATTGATAGCAGTGTAAAGCTATACATGACATGTATAGTTATACATGCCTGTTACACGAAAATCATTTATCAAGCTTGTATTGTCAAACCCACCACAGAGGTGGGTATATCGATACAATTTTCACAGTACCGCATTTACCCCCGATAGGAAGCAAGGCCACGTCGACCCCTCTCCTCCGCCTTTACCCTCTCTTCGGGCGACGATTCGCGAGCAAGAATCAAAGGCGGGCTGCGACGACCACGACGGCCTCTTTTCGGGAGCTTTCTTCCAGCGGCGGCGGCGGCGGCTTCTGGTCTGAGGGTTTACCTCGCCGGAGGTCAGGGCAAGTGGTGGCGGCGCGATGGTGGGTCCCTTTAGCGACGATGGAAGCTTTGTAATTTGGGAGGAACGAAGCTCTGTGGGGGTCACTTGGGAAGATAACGAGACGAAGCTTTGTAATTTGGGGAGGGTCATTTTAGTTTAGCGAGGATGGAGCTCTGTAATTTGGGAGGAACGAACATCTGTAATTTGGGGGTCACTTGACGAAGATGGTTTTTGGAATTTCCTTTTTTTTAATTGCTTTTTGTAAAAAGGTTAAAAATGTCTTTTGAGTATATTTACAAATTCCATACACATCTCAAACATACCTATCAAACAATATCTATATCATTAATCAAATAATTAAAACACACCTACCAAACATGTGAAAATATTCTATCAACGGAATCCTTGTATCGACATACACAAATAACTTATACCCATCAAATACAAAAACACCGTATCAAACGAGCCCCATATCATATTTTATTACATCAATCTGCAAAAGAACACAAAATTTCTTCCTCGTTTCAGAAAACGTCGGCGAATGTTTCTACAAGATAATGTTCCCAGGTGCCCTAACCGACGGACCCGTAAGTTACAACTTACAAAATTGCACAAAGATCCATTTTATACATGTCATTAAAAAGCGTCGTATCTCCTAATTTATTTTCCCAGAGGATTCCGCCGGAGTTTATACGGAGGGTTTTGGCCGACGATCCGCCGCCGGAAACTGCGACGCTCGTGGGTTTAAGCCGGCGGAATTTGGTGGTGGCGCTCGACAGAAAGGAGGACGGAATTCACTTCGGAGATAAGTGGAAGAATTTCTGCACTAGGAACCAAGTGAGGGAGTACGATTTCTTGCTGTTCAAACATGTCGGAAATTTTCACTTCGTCGTTGACATCTTCGACATGAACGGTAGCAGAAGGAACCAGCTGAACTGAACTGAAAGATCCGTAGACTTTTGTCCTTGTGCGTTGACTTTGATGTTGAATTTGGGCCGCTTTGTAATGCAAGTAAACCCTTAATATGGGCCTAATGGGCTTTCATCAATTAATGAGTATGCAATTTTTTTTTTTTTTTTTTTTTTTTTTGGGAATTTTCACTAAAAGAAAGAAAGAAAATAGGAGTAAAGTTACAGCGGTATCATTCTACCGACCAGACAGCACAAAACCAAGCCAAAAAAAAGACAGCCCAAACAACCCACAAGGTCCCAACGAGACTCAAGCCAAAAAGAGAAAAAACACAACAGAAGAAAGGCAGAGGTAGGCGTCTACAACCACTCTTCAATCAACGGGTTCCTGGCACCAGATGTAGTACCAACAGCCCCCTCCCGCCCAAGGCAACCTGCAAGGACACAACAAAGAAAAGAACAGGGCACAAAATGAAGGGAAGACAAAAGATATGAACAGACAAAAGTTAGAGAAACTCCCTCTTTCATTCAGCCGTCACATCCCAGCGCATCGCTTTAGCACCGTCCTACAAAGCAATTCACCAATCTTCGCATCGTAAAAAACAGTGCCAAGATCTACCAAGCAATCCTCCAAAGCCGCCTCAAGGCAAGGAGTTGGAAAGAGTACTTCGGGGGCATCGTATCCAAACGTGTACAAAACGTCCCAATGACATCTGCCACCAGAAGGTCTTCAGCTCGAAATGATCCAATCTTCCATCGCCTATTGCGTTCCTGCCACAAGTGATAAACAAGTGAGGCAAGCATATGCCGGTTAGCGAGATGGACAAGATGCTTTCCACGCCATTTTGCCGCCGCCCAAGTAATACCCATGTCCCATCCACGATAGGGCCACATGAAACGGAGTTTGTACTTCAAGAGCTGGATGCATCGCCAGGAGTAGGTGCATTCGAAGAATAGGTGTTCTACGGATTCCTGTTCCCCTCCATTGCACAGTAAGCATTCTGTCGATCTGGCAGCTGCCGCAATCCACGGGTGATCCCTTGTCGCCACCCTTTTTCTTATAGCCAGCCAGAGGATAACTTCGTGACGGGGGATGCAAAGGGGACCTCCAAAGAGTACAGCCCAATGGACTTTATCGCACCGATACCTGATGGCCTCTCTGACAGAAGAGGTAGAGAATAAACCATCCGATGAGCCCAGCCATCGATAACGATCCGACATATGGGCTCGGACAACAGGGAGGTCCGCCTCAAAAGTCAAGTATTCATCAGTAGATTTCGCAGGCCAGTTCCATCCATTTGCATCGATCACCCTACTAAGACGAGAGTCTAGGGGTATCCCCATAACCACTGGACCACATGGATGCCGATCAACAAGAGGCTCGGTATAGAGCCAAGGATCGAGCCATAAGTAAATGGACTCACCATTACCAACCTCGCAAGAAATAAGAGAGCGCAAAGTCGGACGAAGTTTGAGCAGCTTATTCCAGCTCCATGCTGCCCTAGCTGATGCTCGAACTGTCCAAATCGAAGCACGCGCAAGACGGGTGTTGGTGATCCAAGATACCCAAATCGAGTTTGGGTCTCGTGAGAGGAGTCGCCATAGATGCCGAATTAGGAGAGCACGATTATCAACCTCGATGGAACGAATGCCTAGCCCTCCCTCTGATTTGGGTAGACACACATCAGCCCACGCAACCTTTGAAGTGGAACCCCGCCATAAGAAGCGCCTGATACGACTCTCAATATCTTTGATGACGCCTTTGGGGAGTAAAAAGACGCCGGACCAGTAAATATGGATTGCCAAAAGTACAGATTTTATCAACTGAACTCTTCCCGCATAAGATAAGGATTGATTCATCCAGGAGCCCAATCTTCGATCAACAGTCCGTAGTAATGGGGAGCAATCCTGAGTAGAGAGTCGTGTCGTGATCAAAGGTATGCCAAGATAACGAACAGGCAGAGCGCCAACTTGATAGCCCATAACAGCCTGAAGACTGGGAATAAGATGCTCAGCACGCTTGGAAACGTACATCTCACTTTTTAGAGGATTAGCTTGGAGACCTGAGAGAGCCGCAAACTCATCAAGACCAGTCTTAAGTGTACCAATAGAATCGTTGTCCGCATGCGAGAAAAGAAGGATATCATCCGCAAAGGTAAGCATAAATAGCTCGGTGGCTTCACAACGCCAATGATACCGAAAGTTCGGATTATGGGCAGTCCTTTCCTTAAGAATACCATAGAGAACCTCCATTGCAAGCGTGAATAAATAAGGTGAGATAGGATCGCCCTGGCGCAATCCTCGCCGTCCCGCGAAAAAACCCTCACTTCGGCCATTGATGTTCAGAGAGAATCTTGTGGATGTAAGGCATGTCCGAACCCAACCAATGAAGATGGGATGGAAATTCATCCCTTGCAACGTAGCAAGGACAAAATCCCACTCCAATCGATCATAAGCTTTGGCAAGGTCAACTTTGAACGCGATGCGTTCCGGGAGGTGGCGGCTCTTGTATCCGTGGCAGATTTCTTGCGCAAGCATGATGTTGTCAGAAATGCGTCGCCCTGGGATGAAAGCGGTCTGCGTGATGTGTACGAGCGAGGAAAGGTTGCCCTTAATCCTGTTAGCGATAACCTTCGAGATCACTTTGTACAACACGTTGCAGCAAGAGATAGGTCTAAAATCTGAAGCTTTCCGCGGTGCGTCCCCCTTCGGGATGAGAGTGATCAAGGTGCTATTAAGTTCTTTCAGTAAGAATCCCGTCCTAAAAAATTCAAGCACCGCATGTGTGATGTCGATACCCACAATATCCCACGCCGCCTTATAAAATGCCGCCGTATAGCCGTCTGGGCCAGGCGCCTTTTCATCTTTGATGGAGAAAAGAGCATCTTTAATCTCACCCGGCTGGATAGGCCGAACCATATCAATTGCATCGGTTTGGTTCAGTTTTCGTGGTAGGTAATTACCGATGGTGAGCTGCGCAGGTGAAGTCCTTATAGTCTGCCCAAGGAGCATTTTATAATAGCGAAGTAGTTCCTCGCGAACACCATCTTCACCCTCAATGATGGAACCGTCTTCACCCTCTAGATAGAAAATTCTGTTCGCAACCCGACGCATCGCCATCTTTTTAAAGAAAAAGGAGGAGCAATGATCTCCTTCCTTTAACCAGTGAACTTTGGCACGCTGCGAGAGGAAGGCGCGTTCCATGTCGATAGTTCTAGCATAAATAATACGGCATATGCGCTCCAAGATATAGAAGCGATCTTCTCGTGGATAGTCGTGTATTCTTGAGCAATTTCAAGGAATTTGCGCGCAACCTCCACATTTGCACCAAGTCGCCTTTAGTGCGCCTGAGGTGCTTCAGCATAGGCTAAATTTTCTTCAAACGGGTGACAACAGTGTGCACTGGGTAGCCTTGAACTCGTTCACTCCACGCGTGTTTCACCAAGGTCAGGAATTGCGCGTCTCTCGTGAGAAATTGTCGAAGCGGAAACAAGCCCCACGTTGCTGTTGGATGTTCCGCGGTTCCAAGATAAGTGGACTATGATCCGACGTAGCTGGTACGTCACATCGATATCGTATGTCAGAAAAGTGGGAGAACCACATCGGATTTGCAACCACTCTATCCAGTCGTCGCCAAACTCCTCTTGCACCACGTTGTTGGTTGTACCATGTAAAGAAGGGTCCAACTCTCGGTAGGGAAAAAAGATCCGCTTCGATAAAACATCTTTGCATATCATCAGAGTCTCCCTGAGTAGTCGTACCCCCTCGAGCTTCATGCGGTCCAAGAATAGCATTAAAATCCCCCATGACGAGCCATGGTTCGTTTGCATGCACTCGTGATAACGTAGTAAGTTTTGCCCAGAGATCACGTCTCTCATTCCTCAAGTTTTTTCCGTAAGCGAAGGTGATGTAGAACTCCACATTGGTTGGTAGCCATCGAATTTTGCAATGAATCATCTGAGTCATGAGGTATTCAATAGAAATCGTTATGTACCTAGCATCCCATCCAAGCCATATGTGGTTTCCCGGTCCGCCATCGTAATCAAAGAACCAAGTCCAGTCACGTATAGAATTAGAAATGGAAGCTGCGTTTTGAATAGAGACTCTGGTTTCAATTAAACAAACCATTTTCAATCTGAATTTTTGAAGCAAATCCCGCACCCCTCTTTGGTGGTCTAATTTGTTTAGACCACGAACATTCCAAGTAGCGACAGGGATCGTGGATCACACATCACAAGGGTGCTTTTTAGGCCCTCGACAGTGGTCGCCAATGTATTAATGTCGTTTCTTACCATAAGAACAGAATCGTCTTCATCAATATCTTGGAGGATTGCAAACGTATTTGTTTCACTATTTTGAGGCGTTGTTGTATGCACTTTGGGCCCCAAATGAGGTGCTCGTCTTGGCTCTTTTTGAGGGGCTGTTTGTGGCTCGCTTTGAGGGCCTCCTCGTGGGTCATTTTGCGGGGCTGACCTTGGTTCATTTCCAACTTGTCTTCCCTCATTTTTCTGCTTCGCCCGTTCATTTTTTTGCTCTTTACGGATGTGTTGGGAATTACGAGCCAAGAACTCGCCGGAGTTGGCCGGGAAGTCGCCGGAAATGAGGTTGAACGATCACAGCTTGAAGAAGAGCAGATTCTGCCCAAGAAGATGCTAAGTGTCCAGATTTAATATGGACTGTTCGATGATAGAGCGTGAATGATCTGAGGGATCAGATTTGAATGGCTGGGTTCAAATGGTATCCATCGGATCTAGCGCGCAAGTAATCGAAGGCTGAGATTAAAAGTTGGGAGAAGTGCTAAAGCAACTCTACAAGTGAAGTAACACTTTCTGTATAAGCTGTGATCGAGTGCGAGCCGTAGGATGCGAGGATGGTTGATCGTACGGCTGAAGACGATCGTTCAAACATAACACCTGAAGCAACTCATTTAAATACCAGAATTGAGAGCTTCAACCAGGGATCTTCGAGAGCTTGTAACTTTCTCTAGAGTGAGAATTAGAGAGAGTTGATAACTAGGGTTTTATATTAGACTTGGAGTACTATAAAACTCGTGTTGGTGATCAAGTGAATAGAAAGCTCTGTTGGTCCGTGGACGTAGGCAAACTTTGCCGAACCACGTAAAATCCTGTTTTCGTTTTCTGTGATTTCGAGCTGCTGTTTTCGATTGATTCGAGCTGCGATTGCTCGATTAGGTTAGATCGAAACACACACGCATAATCACAGGTTAATTCCGAGTCGATCGGCGGTCATAGATCAACAATTGGTGCGGTGTAGCTGCGGATCGAGGCGATCTTCAGAGGTATGGCAGCGATGCGACTGGAATTGGATATCTTCAACGGATCGAAGGATTTCGATGCCTGGAAGTTGAAGATGAAGGCTTGTCTGGTTGAGTACGGCCTTGAGGAGGAGTTGCTACCTGCGTCAAGTGCAACGAAGAAGGAAATCGTCCGAACGAAGGCTCGAAGCTTGTTGATTTTGAGTCTAGGCGACGATGTTCTGAAAAACGTGTTGGAGCAGTCCACGGCTGACGAAATTTTGAGGCGATTGGATGAGCTTTACTTGGATGAGCCTAAGGAATCGAGGAGTGTTCCTTCGAAGATCTTCTCACAGCTGCTCGATGATAGAATCGAGTCGATTTCGAGTTCGTCGAATGAGTTGAAGTGTGTGAGGAAGAGTTGGTCGAGTAGGAACTGTAATGATTCAATGAAGGCTGTAAAAAGGAAGCTCAGGAAGCCTCTAAGGTGTTACCATTGCCACGAGGAAGGTCACATACGGAGGTTATGTCCGCATCGAAAGCAAACGACGAAGTTCGGAGGCGATGTTCGAACGGTTGCGGTTTGCGATGATGTTGAGGTGGCTGAGGCTGTGGTTAGGTCAAGCGGTGGAGCTGGAACCTCAAGTACATGTCGAGGATTGGTTGCAGATCGAGAAACTGCGGGAGATCTTTGTCTTGAGGTTGAGAACGTAGCAACGAAAGGCTCGAAGGTTGCTGAAATTTCAGAAGTGATTTCTGATGCAGATTGTGCTGCAGATTCTGCTGAGGTTTTGAGTGTATCTGAGCACAAGGCGAGCAAGGAATGGATCCTTGACTCGGGGTGTAGCTTTCACGTCACTTGCAAGAAGGAATGGCTGCGAGAATTCCAAGGAACGAAGCAAGGAACGGTGAAGCTAGCTGATGGGAAAACCTGTCAGGTTTTGGGCTGCGGTTCAGTGCATTTGAGGCTCAAAACGGGTGGTGTAAGGATTCTCAAGGATGTTAGGTTCGTGCCAGAGATGATGAGAAACATCATCTCGATCGGAGCCTTGGATAGGAGAGGATATACCACGAAAACTGCCGGTGGCAGAATTGAAGTCTTGAAACAGAGTCGGCTGATTTTGTGTGGACTTCGAAGGCATGGTTTATATGTCTTGGAAAGTTGTCAGGTGATGACAACTGGACGTATGAAAACTAGGAAGTGTGGAGCCTTGAATGTGGTGCAAGGGAGACCACAGAAACCTCGTTTGAGGGGAAAGCGAGGTCGCACAAAACCCTTGGTTGGAGCAGTTTTCGCAGAAACTGCTGTGGTGAATATGGCTAAAGTGAGCTCGAATGGGGATGATTCTGAGCTCGAGGTGGAGGCAATTTCACCTGTTATGGCGAGTACTATCAGGCCACAAGAGAGGTCAAGCTCCAAGGTGGAAGAAGGCTCGGATATGGAGGTCGAAACGGATGACGAAAGTTCGACGAAAACTGAGTTTTCTGCTGAAAAAGCAGAAACTGTTTCTGCTATGGCTGATGCATTGCGGGCTGCTGTTGTGCCCGTGAAAGGAGCCAAGGAGCAGTGTGTGGCTAGCCGGAGGTGGGTCGGGAAACGGACTCATGTTGCTAGGATCGATGAATCTTTGAAGGAAACGAAGATTGGAAGCTCGAAAGCCCGAGTTGGTTCCAAGTGGGAGATTTCAATCTCGCTTGGGATCGACAAGGTCTCTTTCGAGGCTCGAAGCTCCTAAGGGAGCTTGATGACCAACAGAGCTGAGGTACGAGTCGAGGTGGAGCTTTGACTGGAAGCTGTCGAGGAGTTACAGCTGAATCTGGAAAAAATTCCTGAAGTAGAAGAAATTCTGGGGCTGATTTCTGGTAAGAATTGAGCTGCTTGTAGATCGCGTGTCTGAGCTGTTATGGAGGAGTTCGAGGCATGGATTGAGAGCTCTAGGCTCGAGGTGGAGTTTGTTGGGAATTACGAGCCAAGAACTCGCCGGAGTTGGCCGGGAAGTCGCCGGAAATGAGGTTGAACGATCACAGCTTGAAGAAGAGCAGATTCTGCCCAAGAAGATGCTAAGTGTCCAGATTTAATATGGACTGTTCGATGATAGAGCGTGAATGATCTGAGGGATCAGATTTGAATGGCTGGGTTCAAATGGTATCCATCGGATCTAGCGCGCAAGTAATCGAAGGCTGAGATTAAAAGTTGGGAGAAGTGCTAAAGCAACTCTACAAGTGAAGTAACACTTTCTGTATAAGCTGTGATCGAGTGCGAGCCGTAGGATGCGAGGATGGTTGATCGTACGGCTGAAGACGATCGTTCAAACATAACACCTGAAGCAACTCATTTAAATACCAGAATTGAGAGCTTCAACCAGGGATCTTCGAGAGCTTGTAACTTTCTCTAGAGTGAGAATTAGAGAGAGTTGATAACTAGGGTTTTATAGTAGACTTGGAGTACTGTAAAACTCGTGTTGGTGATCAAGTGAATAGAAAGCTCTGTTGGTCCGTGGACGTAGGCAAACTTTGCCGAACCACGTAAAATCCTGTTTTCGTTTTCTGTGATTTCGAGCTGCTGTTTTCGATTGATTCGAGCTGCGATTGCTCGATTAGGTTAGATCGAAACACACACGCATAATCACAGGTTAATTCCGAGTCGATCGGCGGTCATAGATCAACAGGATGGACTGCCATTCACGTCGAGGCGGCCGCCGGACAGCAGCTTGAGGCGCTTCGACTCGATGCGGTTGGCTCTTGGCCGGTTTATTCGGGCAGCTGCTTTTCCCATGAGCGAAGGACGAGCAAAGGTCACACGGTACAGGTCACACGGTACAGGTCGCCACTCGTATTACACAAGCAAGTACCAAACTGACGCGTAAGGATCCGTACAAGAACATGCGAGAAGCCACGTACTAACATGTCGGGAAACTTCGTGTGCTACGTGGCGGCATTTCTGTCCCAAATTCCCTACTTCGTTGCACGTAATAAAAACCGAATTTTTGGCCAATGGAAGACAATCGTCGATCTGATCAGAGCTAATCCGCATAAGAAAGAGAAAAAAAAAGATGATGAACGTCCTAGCGTTAGGCCTAGTGTTAACGTCGCTGCTGACGGCGGGGATCTTCACGCCGGACCCAGAGAAGCGCGTCGCAAAGGAAGACGTCATAGTGAAGGAGGGCCACCGTGTCGTGGTGGTGGAGTACGAGATGTCGTGGTGGTGGAGTACGAGAAAGACGATGGGATCTCCAAGGTGCTGATTTCGCCTCAAGATTCTTCCCCAACGCAGTTGAAGGCCGACGAGGTCGAAGACGATCACTTATCGGAAGTGATAATCGAAGGTTCGAAGCAGCACAGATTTAGCCCCAAGGAGCTCGTCTGCGATGCGTACGGTAGATGCAGGGATAAAGTGAAGGGCGTCGTGGGGAAGACGAAGGAAGGCGTGGGACGCAAAGCCCACGAGGCATCGGATAAGGTTACTGAAGTCGAGGAAGATGCTAAAGAAACCGTCGGCGAAGTTAGAGACAAGTTAAGCCGCGCGACTCACAAGGCCGCCGATGGAGTCAAAGAAGTCAAGGAAAAAGTTTCTGAGAAGGGTAGTGAGGTGAAAGAAGGGGCCAGACATCACGCCAGAGAGGCCATGGACGCAGGGAAGAAGGTCGTGGAAGGAGCCGAGCAGAAAGCAGGCGAGCTGAGAGACAAAGGGCACAAAGAACTGAGGGAAATCAGAAGGGAAGTTAGAGAAGTCGTGGTCGACGTCTTCAACTACGTACTCCCGCGAAAGAGAGTCGCTTCGATCTCCAATATAGCACACCTAATCGGATTTTCCGCAGCCTATGGTATGTGTTGTGGGTCACCTTTGCGTCGAGCTACGTCTTGGCAGGCGCTCTGAGCAGTAGGCAGCAGTTTTCCATGGTGCAGAGCAAGATATACCCCGTGTATTTCAAGGCCATGGCTTACAGCCTTTGCCTCGCTCTGCTCGGACACGTGATGAGCACTAGCAGCGGCAAGAAGTGGATATCCTTGCAAGGATTCAATCTAATTGCAGCTCTGGGAACTGTTCTTGTCAACATGCTGCTGCTCGAGCCTCGCGCGACGAAGGTGATGATGGAGAGGATGAAGAAGGAGAAAGAAGATGGGAAGGGAAAGGTCGATTCTGCAACTACCGAGGAAACTGCTGTAGCTGAAGGTAGCAGCAGTGTGATTGGGCTGACTCAGAATTTGCAGACGCTTAACTCTTATTCGTCGTTTCTCAATGTGTTGACCCTAACTTCCCTGACGTGGCACCTTGTTCACTTAGCTCAGCGTTTGGACACTGCTTCTGTGTGTTAGAATAGAATGAATCTTTAGCTTAGTTGTTAGTGTTCTGTTTTCTATTGCGTCCAACTTTTCTGTAGCACTGTGAATTGCTTAGTTTGATTTGTAGGTGTGTGTATTCTCTCCTCGAAGTTTGTATTGATGTTAGTCTTAACGTAGAATTGACGACCACAAATCCAAAAGTTGCTTGCTTCACAATTTTTTTGAGACAAGTCTTTATGAATGATAAAGGAACGGATTACTTTGGGACATGAGATAAGGCCCAATAGATATTTCGGTTGGGCCTAAGGAAAATGTGAAAAATGGGAAGAAAAATGAAATTGTAACAAATTACATCTGTGGGAAATTGCAGAGTAATAAATCTGTACTCTTATATCAATCACCATTTAAAAACCGTCAATTTTAAGCCAAGTGTATCAATTACAAAAAATTGAAGCCTATTTGTTAACTGCTTCAATTCTAATTATTCTATTAATTAATAGAAAATACACACGTTCGTTACGCTTAAAACCACCTTTGAGGTTTCAGCAGTTTATTGGGTGTTGAGCTTTCCAATGTTTATGGGCCAAAAGTATATTTATTCACTATTTGTTTAGTCAAGCAAGACAGATCATTACCTTCACAAATGACAATAATTGCAATTACTAAAAATAATATACTCAGCATTATAATTTCACATACTAAAATTTAAATATTATTTAACAAAGTCTTGCAAACGTCCGGTGTGCCAAAATACAAGTTACCTTAATTTGGTTGGACACCGATTAAAGGCAACAAGAAGCAGCTGCGTGTATTCTTGGTAAAGGTTAAGGGAGAAGATGAGTGGAGAGAACGAGGCTGAGATGGCAGCAGCTAAATATGATTTGAATTCAAAGTGGGATGCGTTTCTCGATTTGGGCGTTCGAAGATTCGTCTACTCTTCGTTCGCCGGTGGTTTCGCCGGCCTTCTTCTCTTCCGTAAGCTCTTTCTTTTTTATAGCTTAAGGATTCTTTTCCCTATTTCCTTATGGTCGGCATTTGAGTTCGGCGTTGCGGTGTGCCATACGTGCGCAGATTGGGTAGAGTTAATGTTCTAAATTCGTCAAAAAATTGAACTTTTTGGGTCAGAGTAACTTAATGCTGTTCAGTATTTTGTTTCCCTCCATTGTTCTTTGGTGGAAATAGCTGATTGTCGTGATAATGATTGCATTTAGGAAGCCCTGTAACACGCTGGGCATCCGTAGCTTTTGGTGCTGGACTTGGGATTGGTTCTGCTTACTCCGAATGCTCAAATAGATTTGATGGATCTCCACAAAAATTGATTCCCAAGTCTTCCAATGCCTAACTTTCCGTGGTATATATGCACTTTCTTTTTGTTGAGATAAAATTATTCAGTGTCTCCTTATTTGTCTGGCAAGTGTCAGGGCTGGCAATAACTAGTATATATCTGATTATGATAATTGAAGCATGTAATTTCCCTCTCTTGATACTACCTTACATTCAAGGGTTACCTGAATTTAGTAATGACACAGCTTTATATTTCTCAACTTGCCGAGTCTCGAGGAAATGAGCCATGGTTCATTTTCAACCGAAAAATCGATGATTTTCTGTAACTTTTCTTCAGTTTGGTCTTGGTGTGATGGAACCTATGATACCTCTTGATACAACTATGAATTTGGGTTATCCGTATAGATGCAGATCAGATGTTAGTTTGTCTTGATTAGAGTTAGTAGTGTCTCCAAAACCATTTTATTTTACCGTTGTTGCCTTTAATGGAAGCTGTTATTCGCCCACACAGGAGGAGAAGGAATGAGCCCATCAGTAGCAGGCAGTTTTTATTAACTTGAAGATGTAATCTCTGCAATTGGTATCTTTTGCCAGGGAATGAATGTGATATTTCCAGGATTACAAAGCCTTTTGTTTTGCATTATCCATGAGGGAGCTCTGTTCTTGCTTTTATGTAGTTGTGTGGAGCACAGTCAAGGTAAAGGGTAATAAAGCAATGTCATTGAGTTCTGTAATATGATGAAACCATGTAATTCTTGGAATAACTTAATCCAGTGCTCACAAGATCTCATTCACAAACTCCATTTACAATAAAGTCTCATCATTTATAGCAGGCAAATCCAAGATTTGATTTAAGAATTTCACACTATGTTTTCCTGTTTCCCCTCGTAAAAATATATTAGTTTAGGTTGTGATTTTCGTGGAGATTATGTTGAAATTGAAGAAGTTGGAGTATATAGTATGGAAAGCAAGTAGCACTCTTCTTGAAAGGATGATCATGCTTCTACCAAATCGATTCTACTTACACAAAACGTTGCGGAAATGAACTATTAGATGTTTATTATAATTCAGATGTCGACCTAACATAAATGACTCGATAAAATTAATGACATCTTCAATTAATCTTAATCACATACCCTATATTATTTTCTGATTTCATTCAATAACAGTTTTAAGAACGATCAGCAACAAGAGGAGAAGATAACAGAAATTGATATGTCGGTAACAAGCAAACACAACACGAGTAACAGAATACATAGTCAAAGTAACAATTTAATATGTAAGTAGTTTACTTTATGATTTTTAAATTTATACTTAAAACACGCTATGTTCACTAAAATATGCCAATTTACGAAGTTTTACATAAAATATATAAGTTTAGGTTATGATTTTAATCAAAAATCCTAATTCACAAACTATAATAATTCTGGTAACATATAAACATATAACTAGTAACAGTTTTACACATATCGGGTAACAGATAATCTACGTTTGATTTTATTTAGACTCCCGCCCAAAATTCATCTCATTCTGGTTTTCCCGGCCAAAATTTCACCAATAATTTAGTAACAAATTTAGTCAACATAGTAACAGAAGCGCATATACCAGTAACAGATCCCGAGAATTTTACAAATCGGCCAAAACGAAAAAAAATACACCCAACAATTAATTACAGTTAAATAACAGGTTTGGCAGACATAGTAACGAGTTTCGCATACTGAGTAACAACTTTGATGACAGTAAAAATATACCCAAATTATCGGGATCGACCGTATTTTTGCGAAATTAAAAGGTAAACATCGGACGAACGAGCAAATAATGTGCCGCATCGAGCTTCCCATACTATGGGTACTTCGAATTGATACATATTAGATGTAATCGTTGCCAAAAACGGCTTTGATTTCATCTTATTTCGCAAATTGGAACACTACACATGGTAACAATTAAGTTAAGTTTAATAACGGTCATGACAAAACTAGTAACAATTTTGGCACAACGGGTAACATATTTGACACTGCGAGTAACAGTTTTGAACAGTAAAAAAATATCCAAATTATTGGGTCGATCGTATTTTCGCGAAATTAAAAGATGAACGAATGTGCACTCCGAGCTTTCCATACTATGGGTACTTCGAATTTATAGATATTACATGTAATCGTTGCCAAAACGGCTTCAACTTCATCTTATTCGCGCAATTCGAACACTATAGTTGGTAACAATTAAGTTCAGTTTAATAACGGTTTTCACAGACATAGTAACAAATTTCACGCAACAGGTAACAGATTTGGCACTTCGAGTAACAATTTGGACACAGTAAAAATATTCCCAAATATTGGGGTCGTTCGTATTTTCGCGAAATTGAAATATGAAGGTCGGACGAAAGAGCAAATAATGAGCCGCACCGAGCTGCCCATACTATGGGTACTTCGAATTTGTACGTACTAGATGTAATGGGTGCCAAAAATTTCTTTGATTTCATCTTATTTTCGCATATTAGAACCCTAAATAGAAAGATAAAAAACTCATACACATCTTACATGTTGCTTCGTCAATACCACAATACATCCTACATTAAACGCCCAAATTGGTTGGTTAATGGGCATTCGAAATTTCGAACCTCGATTCACTGTAAAAACGAGATTCGTAAATAAATACTCTGTCGATAACAATCTTCTGCATCGTAGTAACAGATAAGGTATGGAAAATAACATTTCGCTGGACGTTGATGACAATATAATCTAAAAGCATAACAGGAAGTCGCCGGAAAATAACAATTACTTCAGTAGTTGGGATGGGTATTTTCGTCAATACACAGTTTTCATCCTTATCTCTGCAATTTTTGAAAAGTTGGTCCTTTAAACTAATTTCATCTCTGACAGGGACTGAACCCTTTACAAACTTACTAACTGGGGCCTGAATGCAAATTTCCCCTATTATATATTATAGGGGCTTCAACACTTAAATACCTAGATGGATAAAAAAAAAGACCAGATCAGTCCCCCGTCAGACATTTTTATAAGCTAGGTACCCACTTGAATTTTATTTTACTGATAGGTACCTAACTGACGGATTTACCCCTGCTAAAACTACTTTATTACATCTCTTACCTGGTTTCTTATTTCACGTAATGTTCGATCATAAAAAAAAAATTGCACCATCCCAGACCCAAATCGCGCGACCTTCTTCCCGGAATCGACCCGTGTTTGTTTTGCTTCAGATTCAACGTCGTGGGTTCTCGGTTCCTCGTGGTATTCCCCTTCTGAAATCGATTGGTAAGTCCTTCGCAGCACTACAACACGTCGTGGATTTCATCGCGGTATTTCCATTATCAATAGGCTTGTATTTAGTTTGATTTGCCGTTATTCGTTGGGTTTAAGCATTTTCGGTTAATGTTTGTAACAATAGCTGCTTGTTTTTCGAATGACATCGATTTGTTGTTCGATTAGGCTTTTTTGTGCGTGTATTTTTTAATGGGTGATATGTCTGTTGTTGATTTGGGTTTTGGAATTGGTCATTTGGGTTTTTTCGAATGGGGTCAATTTATTCTGGTACTACCTTATCACTGTATCTGGTACCCTCTGTTTGGGAAAATTGGTACCTCGTTTGTGAATAAAATGGTACTACTTGTTAAGAGTGGCTTTTTTGCAGAAATGCCTCCACGGAACAGATCTGAGCTGTCTTTCAGGTGTCATAATGCGTTCTTTCGATCTACCATAAGCAACTTGCATGGTAGCATGACCCCAGATGAAAAAAAGCTATAGGAAGGTCCCCGTTTCATTTTCATTGGTCGTCGAGATAAAGCAAACAATTGCGAATTCGATACGGATCGACTCGTCCGGCCTAATGATGAACGGGTGCACTATTGGGTTAATGGTAATACTCCTCATTAAGTTATGAGTTTACCTTTTTGATTATGTGTTTATTGATGAATTCAAAGCTTTGGGTACTTTCATATTTGGGTGTATGAGCACGTGCCCCCCTCGTTGGCTTAGAAGCTGGAAATGTACATATGTACGAAGACCGTGGATCCAGAGTTTAATCGTTCCCAATTTTGAGACGTAGACCGCGGGGTGTAGTCTGTTTAACAAAAGAGGACTACGTTGTCGACACCCCAGAGTTCAACAAATACGGCAAAGAAGTCAACATAGATGTCTATCGTGCTTCTATGGCTGCTCGTATTTTACGTGACGAGAATAGTTGTATGCTAGATCTTTTTCAGTAAGTTTCTTGAATATGCTGTGAGACTCTTTGGAGACTGTGTTGTTTAGTTTGGGAATGAGACTGTTTTGAGTTGGGGATGAGATTGTTTGGAGAACTCTGATTGTTTATGTTGGTTTTTCTTTTGTGCATGGACGGTTAGTGTCAATTGTTGTGCTGTGTTGTGTCCGTGCTTTATGCAGTACCATATGTTTTTATATGACCGTATCTTTTCTTTTACCTACAGAGTACCAGAATATGCATGTTAACCATACCATTATTAAACATAGCAAAACGGAATTTATGAAGGTTCATAACCCTAAACGAAGGCCATATCTTTTACATACAGAGTACCATGATATGAAGGATAACCGTACCATTATGTAAATATATACCGTACCATAAACAGAAGATATGAGGTACCTTGGCTTTCTTATTACCGTACCATATCATTTACATACAAAGTACCGTAATATGCAGGTTAATCGTACCATTATGTAAATTTATGCGTACCTTATATATCGCACATGAAGTACCTTATCAGTTGTACAGTACGGTACATTATCTTGTACAGTAAGGTACCTTATCAATTACGTATATAGTACCATAACCTGCAGGTTTACCATATCCATTTATATACATTTACAGTACCCAGATATACAAGTATATCTTACCATTATGTAAATATATGGCGTACCATAAACACAAGATATGGTGTACCTTGTCTTTCATATTACCGTGCCATATCACTTACATATAGCGTACCCTAAGTGTAGGTTAACCGTACCAATACGTAAATATATACCGTAGCTTATATATCGCACATGAAGTACTTTATCTATTGTACACTAAGGTATCTTGTGATTTACAGAAGGTACCTTATCATTTACATAAATAGTACCATAACCTGCAGATTTACCGTACCAATACGTAAATGTATGACGTACCATATATATCGCACATGAAGTATCTTATCTGTTGTACACTAAGATACTTTGTGATTTACAGAAGGTACCTTAACATTTACCTATATAGTACCATAACGTGCAGGTTTATCGTATCTATAATTGCACATATACAGTACCAAATTATGAAAGTATATTGTACCATTTTTTATACGATCGAAAAAAATACATTCCTAATCGAATCGCGGTGTCGTGCGTGATTTTGACAATACCTAACAACAACGGAATTAAAAAAAATGTGAAAGCCTAATGCACCGAATCGCAGATGTAGCACTCACCACATTATTCAAATTATGTTGTAGATGTTCTTGCTTGTATCCTTATACTATAATGAATCATGGTATTCTAAGATTTAATTCATGCGTGCGGGGCGTAATGCAACGAATTTGATCTGAAACGTATTTAATACTATATATTATTGATCTACGGTGGTTCGAGATGAAAAAGTAATTCGATCGACCCCGAAAAATACTAACCCTAGTATGACGTATCATATATATAAGGGACACCGTACCTTAAATATCTTTGTAGGGGTACCTGTCGTTTTGTTTAAAGCGTACCAATGCAGCCACGGTTGCAGTACCCAAAATTACATATGATATGAAAGATTTTATTAAAGCCACTGACATGTCAGATGAGCTGTCTTTTATTATTTAAAATCTCGTATGTCAGAGGCTGTCCAAACATGACATAGAAAATGTCAGAAATCAGTCCACCCATGAATGAAAAACATCAGAAAAGTGTGCAATCATTACTTAAAAAAGTCAGAAATTGTCTAATCCTCTATCCACATCAACACATGCTGAAATGCTTCGTTTGTGACGGAATATAGCTGGGTCTTAAATTCAAAGTTTTACTTTAATTTATACGGTACCTACTTCTGAAAGGATACAGTACCATATGTCGTACACTTAGAGTACCTATATTACCTATATTACAGTACCAAGGCTGCGTATATTAACGTACCAAATTGGCATATATTACAGTACCAACTATGCATATTACAGTACCAAACATGTATGTCGTAGCGGCATATATTACAGTACCAAATTTACATATATTGCGGTGCGAAATGTGCATACATTAGCAAAATGGCATAGGTACCTTAACATTCATGCATGTCGTAGGTACCAAACTGGCATATATGACAGTACCAAACAGGCACATCTTACCGTACCAAACCTGCATATGTTATGGTACCAAACTGACATGTATTACAGTAACAAAATTACATATATTACGGTGCCAAATGTGCATACATTAGCAAAGTGTCAGTCATCACAGTACCAAATTTACATATACGGTGCCAAATTTGCATATCTTAGGGTACCAAACTAGCAGTCAGTACAATACCAAATTTACACATATTACGTTACCAAAACTGCATATATTGCAGTACCAAATTTACAAAATATACGGTACCAAATGTGCATATCGTACTGTACCAAACTGGCAGTCATTACAATACCAAATTTAGAGAAAAACAATGAGCCATATCCTATTGACACATTTGAACAAAACAATGACCTACTGGCATCATTTAGACAAAAAGAATGAGCCAATACCATACAAAAGAGCACCGAAAAAGGTTACGAGACAAAAGCAAAAAGAAAATACATGGAAAATATGGACGCTACGTCGTTATGGCTTCTGTACAAGTACGGCGATTATGTCCGTATTTTCCACAAATTTTACACTTGTTGGATCTTCTATCTATCTGAGATGGAATCCTCCGTGTCTTTCGGCGATCGGAGAGAACGCGGATGTCCGGGTCACGAATGAAATTCCCATCATCGGTCCGACCACCTTCTTTGGAGGGATACGTATATATCGATAAGCGTCGTTGCTTCATTGATTAATATTAAGGAAGACTCTCTTTTATACTCACACATTGCAAATAAGGTCCCGCCACCAAACGAATTTGCAGACGCCATATTTTCAGATAATATGGCAACCTGTATAAATGGTACGGTGTATAGTTTAGATTGGTACTGCATAAATGGACATTTTGGTAACGTATAGACATGTTACTTGGTACGCAATATAAATACAGAAAGATACTACATAACATAAATGTCCAATCGAACTGTGTTGCATAATGTATTTAGGTACGGTAAAACAACATACAATGGTACGTAATATTCATAGGAAATGGTACGTCGTAACAGTTACATAAAAGAAAACCGAAATCTCGACGGATTAGCATCAATAACTATCAAATCCTAACATTCCACTCTTATATGGAGCTCTTGGATAGCATTGAGCTCCCGGATTTGGGATAAACCTTGAACAAATGCCCAAAATCGATTAACCAAACCCAAACCAAAAGAAAAACTTACTTGACAAAATCAACCCCCAAAATCGAGAACCCAACGTTCCATAGTGTCCTCGATCCTTGTCCGGCGCCGGCACGAGCAGAAGGAGTTGGTCGACAAGAAGAAATCGTCGACGGCACGCTGAAGGTCGAATTTTGCAGAGAACAAAAAAAAGCTGAAAAGAAATTCTAAATCATTTAATAAGGGTATTTTCGTAATCTTAGGTGATTAGGTACCTAAGTGTAAAATTTTATTCAACTAGGTACCTAGCTATAAAATAGTTCTGACAAGGTACCTAAGTGGCTGATTTTTTTTCTATTGGGTATTTATGTGTAGATTGCCATATATTATAAATGCCAACGGGAGAATGAAGAGTTACTTTCGTCCTAATCTAGATATAGGGTAATGGGTATCATTGCCTACCAATCTATTGGTAAGAACGACGTCGTTTGTGCTTCCAGTACAATACTTAAAATAATATATAAATCCTGAGAGAGAAAATAACATGTATAAATATGATAAGGCCTACGGTCTTCAGTTTTGAGAGCCTTCGCATGTGCATATTATATACTTATCGTCCCAAACCATTTTATACATTTTATTAAATCGGGTGTCCCACATCTTTTATACATTTTCTTATAACAAAAAAACTATCATAAACAATACTATAATAAAATTAAATATTCTTAAAAGACGTGTCTAAATTTACAATTTTTTACCTTTTAATTGTACTATATTATTAAAATATTTAGTTTCTTAATTTTCGTGCCAACTTCCAAATGTCCAGAAACGTCGGGACAGGGGAATATAATAATATGTTGCGTCTGAGCCGTGACGTGTTCCCCCACTTACTAAATTATATATGTATGTATGTAATAGGTTAAGTATATCTAGATAAAATATGTATATAGAGTGTAATATGTGTAAATTAACCGTGTAACATACTTTTTTTAATTAACACATACGAATATGTTACTGAAATCAATATTAGGTTAATCGCAATTGTTAAGAAAATTTACCCACTTTACAAAATTATAGCATGTATGTATATATATTGTTAGGTGTAATATTAACCGCATATTTTTTTAATTAACCACACGTAAAAATATAATACTCAAATCAGTAATTTTGGATTAACCGACTGAGAAAATTTGAATTTGACACGTGGTGGTTTCTTATGCATTATGAACCATACCTATGTCTTGTTGAGATGGAGTGTATGGAAATGATTTAACCTATAAATACGTCTTTAACCCAATATCATTACACATATAACAAATAGTAGCTAAACATTGTCAAAAAAATTATACTATTGCATCCACAATGCATAGTAATTTCGCCAATTAAGTGCAATTTAGTGGTCTTTAATTTATTGATCGAACTAGGAAAAAAAAAAGATTACACTCAAAGCAAAAGGCAATTTGATCTTTTCTTTAATAGTATAGTGTATTTCTTTATTTTTAGATAACAAATGAGATTCATGAGTATACAAACACGACATTTCATCCATTATAGACCGCGAATTTTAACATGTTGTCAGACATAAAGTTACAATATGTATAAAAAGAATTATAAAATCTCCAGACACGATTGAAGCTGCAAAGACACAAAGAAGCATAGAACACTATCCAATGAATACTAGCAGAGCAAAACATCGAATATTAGAAACTCGACCATTGATCCAACGGAGATCCAACATTTAGGTTTTTAAGGATGTGAAAGACAGACTGAACCACGAAAAACTTTCGAAGCAGTTAGGATAATTTTGTTCATTAATGTTATGTTGGGCTGGGCTTACCAACTATGTGTAAAGCCCATTTAGACCATGGTCCATTCCAATCAATTACGGTTGACAGCATCAGTCCTTTCTTGACGTAAGAGGGTGCAGATTCATCTTTAGGTGAGAGGGAGAAATTTCCAGCAATCTTCATACAGCGGCAGTTCAGAGATCTTCACAGTTGACCCGACATTTAACTAGAGTTAGAAGACTCGTGGAGCTTTATTCTCTCCAGAGGATTTCATATTCGTGGTTTGGTTTGTGAGATATGATTTTTCCGAAGTCTGCTACATTTTCTGTGGTTGTTTTAAGATCGTTTGATCTGGTGTTGAGTTGGTGCCTTTGAAGCTTTGTTGAGGGCCATAACTATTTTGGTGTTGCTGATTGATCTATCGATGTACTCTATCTGGTGATTAGGATTTGATAGGCATGTTGTTCTCGTGGTTTTTACCTCTTCACATCGAAGCGGTTTTCCACATTATATCGTCGTGTCTTTTTCATTTCTTTGTGCTATTATTGTTGTGTTCTTGTTTCTTGCGCCATCCGATCCTAACATCTTATGGCATATTAGCAGTCAGGTAGCGCAACCATGAAAATTTTTGCTTTTTTCTCTTTTATATTTATTTTATATGTAAGTTTTAGTTTTCCAAAATTATCTTCAAAACTGGAATATTTTGTTGAAATTTATAATACGTGACTATATTATTAAATAAAATATGGGCACTTATCATCGCGCCTTGTGCGCGATTTTAGATATCTAGTATATATATATATATATATATATATATATACTAGATAGAGAACAAGTCCACCTATCTCTCTCTAGGGTTTCTCTCTCACCTAAATTCTCTCCAACAAGCCGCCACACACAAAAAATGGATCTTCTCCCCCATCCTCCATAATGGAGCTAGGGGAGGTTTTTGCTTTTTCTTCTTCAACTTTTCTGCTTTTCTTTCGTTGTTTTTGCTTTTCTTACAATAAGGCAGAGGTGGGTGACTCCGCCTCGACCGACTTCGCTCCACCTTCGCTCGCCACGGTCTCCGCCCCACCTTCGCTCACCACGGTCTCCGCCCCCGCCAGCGGCGCCAGCCTCAGCCAGGCACGCTCACTGCCCTCTACGCTTGCCGCGCTCGCAGGCCCAACCTTTCCACCCCGACCCGGCTCGAGCCGCCAGCCGCCTGCCGCCGACACCCCCACCCACCGCCTGGCCGTTTGTGTTGGATGGGTTCTCCTCGGGGGAGACACTCTTTTTGGAGTTTTTCCCTTTGTAAGAGTTTTTTCTCCCCTCGTGGGAGTCCGTCCTCTCCCCTAGTGGGAGTCTATCCCTCCCCTCGTGGGAGGCCCCTTTGGGGTTTCTTTCTTTTTTCCTTTTTCGAGGTCTTGGAAACACTGTGCTTTCATTGGCTTTACGCAATAGAAATATCAAATATGTTGTAATATTTTGAATATGACTATATTGTACTCTTGTGTCCATTTGGACTTTGAATGAAATCCTCATTTTCAAAAAACAATATATATATATATATATGTCCTTTCAATTTGACTTTTTCACAGGTAATTACATATAATAAATGGGTATGAGGTGTGTATGATAAAATTATGTGTTTGATATATATGTACAGTTATACCTGCCTTGTGTCCCCATACACTTCTATTACAAGCAAATTATTTAAAAGCCGTGTACCCACATACTCACCTTGCAGGTGGGAATCTCAATACATATTATCTTAATACCGATTTTACCCCTCATTAACTGTATCTATGCGCTATTGCGCCTCCATCTCCATTCTGCATCTATTCTCTCCAAATCACTTGCCAAACGAAGAAGGAAATAAAGCGCAGCTCTCTACCAACACGAATCTCGTTTGTAGCTGCTCATCAAGAGACGTCTCCCAAGTCGTGTGAGCTGGTAGTTTCGAATTAGGCATTTCATTGTTGGATAGTTCGGTGAACTGGGCAGTGCAACTCGTATGCTCTTATTTAATCTTCTCCCTTCCTTTGCGTAGTAAGAATTTAATTTTTGACGGGTTATTTTTGCCAAAACGCTGAATGAAGTCGAATTGTTGCTAATAATTGAATTTTTTCCATTATTCTGCAGTCTAGTTATCTTTTCATATTTTCAGTTGAAAAGGAATTTGGTTGCGATTTTATTATAAATGGGAATGATCCGTGAATTATGTAAATGTCTGATTATAGATTGGATGGGCTTTTTTTGCCAATTGAAACCACCCGGTTTTAACAAAATCTGCACAAAAGAGTTCCGTCAACAATCCTCGTCAGAATTGCTTAAAAGGTTTTGTTACTCAGGTAAGTTACGAGATTTGTTGTATTTATTAATTGTTTCGGAGAGATATGTCCACGACAGATGATTAAGGTGTACTTTGTGCAATTGCTTGTGTGGTACCGAGCATTTGTGTTGGATGAATTTATTAGTATTTCTTTTATGGAAGAATATTCATGAGGAGCGCATGTAAAGACGCAAGTGGTCTAGCAAAGAAAAGATTCCAAGAGAAATAGACTATTTGAATAGTCTTGTTTCTGTTGTGAATGATGCTGCAATAGACAATTTGAGGTTTAAAAAAAATGCATTGGGAGGTTGTGCTATATTCTTCAGATGTATGCGGCTTTGAAACCATCCAAAT
The DNA here is from genome assembly GCA_027422505.1 of Craterostigma plantagineum. Taxonomy (NCBI): domain Eukaryota; kingdom Viridiplantae; phylum Streptophyta; class Magnoliopsida; order Lamiales; family Linderniaceae; genus Craterostigma; species Craterostigma plantagineum. The sequence continues at coordinate 392,768 of JAPQWV010000547.1, forward strand.
ATGTAGGGGTGCATGAGATGGTGGCGATGTTCCTTGGAATATTATCTCACCACAAAAAGGCTCGCGTCCAAAAACACTTTTTCAAAATGTCAACACAGACGGTGTCTAGATATTTTAATAATGTACTCGACGCAGTCTTAACCCTTCACAAAATCCATCTGGTGAAGCCTATTTCTGGAAACAGTGGTACATCTTCATCTAGATTCAGGTTTTTTCAGGTACGTATTACTTCTCCTTTTAAAAATAAATTTCCTACTTAAACTAATTTTATTTATTTGTTTTTTCTTATAGAATTGTGCAGGGGCCTTGGATGGTACATACGTTGGCATATGAGTTCGTGCGGATGAAAAGTCGAGGTACAGAAATCGCAAATCCCAAATATCCACCAATGTGCTAGGGGTGTGTGATGAAAACATGATATATGTATTGGCTGGATGGGAAGGTTCCGCAGCAGAGAGTAGAGTATTGCAAGATGCTTTGTCACGCCAAGATGGATTTCGTGTTCGTAAAGTTATGGATTCCCTATGTTATGCACAATGTCGTCATCAAATTTTTAGTTATTTGTGTAGTGTTTGCATGTTTATTCTTGTAGGGACGTATTACTTGTGTGACAATGGATATGCAAATTCTGAAGGTTTTCTAGCACCATATCGGGGTGTACGTTATCACTTGTCAGAATGGGGAACTGGGACTCGAGCACCTCAAAACGCGAAGGAGTACTTTAATATGAGGCACACTTCTGCTAGAGATGTAATTGAGCGAGCATGGGGTCTCATGAAAATAAGGTGGAATATTTTGGACAGTGCTTGTTTCTATCCAGTTAAGACTCAAAATCGTATAGTTTTGGCATGTGCGCTGCTCCATAACTTTCTTCGAAGAGAGATACCGGTTGACCCCCCTCGAAGAATTGGTTCCAGAAGATTATGTTAATGAGAATGCTGACAATGCTTATGCGGAAGATGACATCTCGTCCATTGAAAGCACTACAACTTGGAATGCATGGCGTGATGAGTACGCGACAAACATGTACGATGAGTGGATGAGAGCTAGAGGATATCTTTGAGTCTGTACAATCGTTGTTGTTTGATCATATTTATTTCATTCACTTAGGATATCATAATCTCATAATGTTGTTTGTGATGGATGTTATGACTTTCAATGAGAGGGTAAACTAGTTTTATAGCACCTTTCTGTTGCGCGATAGATATGCAACAAGTTAGCATCAACTTTTAAAATAAAAAACAGCTAAGAAGATTGATGTCATGGCCATACAATAAAAACCTTTGCTTCAGCAAGGGCCATAATAAGTTCGTCTGGCTTTTCCTTTCTGATGCTTTTCTCATCTAAATCAGCTGTCTAGAAAATCATATTAAGAATAACATCCATTTAGAATAACATCATTTCAGCAAGCAATAACACATCCATTCTAAAATTGTGGAGAACTGGAAAATAATAACATAAAAATCACATCCATTGCAGAAAACAATAATACAACAAAAACTGCGAACTTACAAAGATCAAGATAATTCACTCAAAAAAAACTACTTAATGCAGACCAAAGTTCCAAACACAATACGACTTGCCAAAACACTTGTTAATTGGCTAGAATGCCAAAATACATTAACAATCACATGTCTTTTTCTCTAACCAGAGTCATGACAATAGACCCTCGATCATCGTCGCTAGACCTTAAAAAGTAATTGAGTCTCACAGGATTAAAGGCAATCGCTTCAGCTATTGAGAAACGCTGTGATGATGTCAAGTTAAGCGGCATGGTTCGAATAATTTCAGCAGCCATAATCTATTTCTCCTCCATGTCACGAGCCACACCAAGCTTCGAAGTAAGACCTTCTAAACGAGCACATGTGTTTGCATTAAGCTCTGTCATGTGATTCAGTACCATCTCAATAGAAGAATCAAATTTCCTTGGCTTCTTTCCTGACTTAACGCCCACAGAATCTGTTTTCGGTCTTTTTGATTGATCTCTGTTACACTCTGTTTCAGGACTGAATTGTGTGCCTTCGGAATTATCACCACCAAAGAACTCGTCGTAAGACTGATTTGGGAGTGATTGATAATTTCCTTCTAAGTATAATGTCGCCTCCTCTATTAATGTCTTTTTCTCAGACCCAACCGTAGATCCTTCTGTTCCAGCAGACCCTTCTATCTCCACCAAATGATCCTCGCCTTTTCTTATTTTAGGTAATGCATCTGTGAAATTCATTGAAGCTGCCCCAGTAGCTCTGTCTTCTCCAATTGTTTTGATGCCAGTCATAATAGAAAGGGCATACTTTGTGTCGCAAAGCATATAACCTTGGCAAACTCTGTATTTAAAGTAGCACATAAATACTTTTTCGAATGAGAACAAATAATAAAAAAGTAAGGGGAATTCCGTATGGTACCCTCGTGGTTTCGACTTTTCCGGATGGTGACCATTCTTATTTTCAATTCCACGCGGTACCCCTCAGTTATGAATAAATTACATTCCGTGACCTCCAGTGTCCAAAATACGGATTTTTCATTGTAAAATCGTTAATTGCTAACGGAAATACTGAAATTACCTAAATATCCTGTACACTGAAATTAGTGGGCCACCGATATGTTCGTCAAGAAAAGCCCCAAGTACTGACTGAAGAAAGGATGGAGATGAGAAATCGATTTTAAACTAAAATTGATTCAACCGAATATTTTCAGACACAGATTATTCGATTCCACTTACTGCGAGGGCGTTGGGGGGGGGGGGGGGGGGAGAAATCGCGGCGGCACGAAGAAGGCGAGGCCGAAGCCTGGGCTGGTGTAGATCTCGGGGAGGTCGGAGAAGACGAACCGGGTGGAAAACGACGCTGTCAGGGCGGCGGAGCTCTTGAACCGGACGGCGGTTGGGTAGAACGCGCGACCGAGGGAGAACTGGTTGGAATCGTTGGTGAGGCGGATGACCGGCGGCTCGATCCTGGCGTCGTCGCTCGTCGGTGAGGGTGGGGAGGCTCCGGCCGGTGGAGTTGAAGGAGTTGAAGATGACGTCGAGCGACGACGATGGCGTGGTGCTGACGTGGACCAATAAGAGTAGGGACAGCAGTAGTCGAGGTGGCATGGCTTTGTTTTTCGTTTGTTTTACTTTCCTTCTCTTTGTCTGCGTAGGCTTTGAGATGCTGAGAAAGAATGGTAATGGTAATAATGGTGATTGAGAGATTCTGTGGGGTGTAAATTTGGTTGTTGATTCAAGGTGGGGCTCAACAAAGGAGTAAGGACGTTGAGGAAGATGATCGACGATGAGGAAGACGATGGTTTGTGTTTGGAGATGACGAAATTGTCCTCCTTAATTAGGAGATTACACGAGGGTATTTTGGTAATTTCAGTATTCCGTTTGCAATTAACGGTATTACACTGAAAAATCCGTTTTTTGGACACTGAAGGTCACGGAATGTAACTTATGCATAACTGAAGGGTACCGCGTGGAATTGAAAATAAGAATGGTCACCATCCGGAAAAGTCGAAACCACGAGGGTACCATACGGAATTACCTCATCAGATGCATCTAACATATTGGTAGGATTATTAAATCATATACCAGATTTAGATAAGAAATCGACGAGTTGATAGTACTTTTCCAAAGGTGGACCTTTGAGTGTATGTGAGGTTGTGCTCGTATATCAGAGTCTGGCTTCGACTTCTTGAAAATAGACTCGATAGCATTATGGTATCCTGCTCTAAATCCTTTCTCTACTCTTCATCCGTCTGCGATAATCTGTTTCAAAGCGATGATAAGAACTCTCTCCTCGTTTGGCCTCCATACGCGCTTGGATCTTTTCTCATCATTCTCGTCACTGTTCCCTTGCTTCTTTCTCATCGTTTCCTTGTTTTTTAATTGGATCAAAGATTTGTTGGAGGCAGGTCTTTCTTTGTTGGACTCGATAGCATTAGGGTTTGCTCATCTTTCTGTGCTAGCTTTCTTTGTTGTGTTGATGAAATGATTGAAGCCAGATGGTATAAGAACGACAACCACAAAGCTTTATTTTATTTGAGGGCAAAAAAGTCATTTAAGCATATTTATCAAATCATTTACCCAAGTCAAACACACATATCAAACACTATCATATCTCATTACACAAATAATTAATGCACACATATCAAGCATAAAAAAATTTATATCAACAAAGCCCTTGTATAACCATGCCCAAATTGTTTGTCCGCGAGTCTACTTTGGGCAGATCTTGGAGCTGATGTGGACAGTGTTGCTTATGGGCAGTAGGTCCGATGATTTTGGACAGTGCTGATGCAAGATGTTGGTCTGAAGATTTGGCTGGTGTTGGCGAGAAGGGAATGTTTTGACGAGCATTTCTTTCTTTCAATATTTTCTTTGTCTTTCGGCCAAGTTTTGTCTTGTAGAATCCATAGCTTCTGTATTTTTATAGCCTGAAGATGTTTTGTCGTTGGTTTTTTTTCCTTTGTGTGCTTGTTTGCTTCTCCAAGTACTGACTTTGTTAGTTGTTTGGGAGGTCTGTTGAGGTTATTCAACCTCTGTAATTTTCTTGTTATTAAAGGAAATCGCTTTTGAAAAAAAAAAAAAGATAAAAGTCGACGTTTATTGATTATTAATTAAATGTTCATTTTACAGGAAGGGATACTCCAAGCGGCTAACAAGCATCTCCAGGAGAAGGTTAATTCTTTTTCCCTTTCATTATATCCTTCATCAACACTAAAATTTTATAACTAATTTTTGAATATCTATTTTGATAGATTGAGGAACAATATGGAATCATAGTTGAAGAAGCATCAGCACCGACGATGATGATGGACAACAACGTTATTCAGTATAATAATCCACTTATAACTACTAACATGCAGCAGCAGTATCTGATGCGAAGAAAGGAATTTTGCAGAAGATACTTGTGTAGAGAGAACTGTAGAGGAGAAATAGTATTTTTGTGTTTCAGATAATTCTCGATATGATTGATGAGATCACTGTACATGAGCTTATATAGTGTTTGCTCAAATGCCTAAGCTATATAAAGGACTACTGTAACTGTAAGACAAACTGTACAAACTAAATTAAGTGACATCAAAGCTTCGAGAATCAATATCAGCATTGTTATCTCTTGCTCTTGTTTCTGCGTCACCATCCTCTGTATCCTCTATATTCGTTACACGCCCCCCACAAGTTGGTGCTTGGTGAAAATCCAGCAAGCCCAACTTGGACAGTAAGGACAAAAAAACTGATGAGCTCAAGGATTTAGTGAAAACGTCAGCAAGCTGAAGGCGAGAGGAAACATGATGCAAGGAAATAAAACCGAGCTTGTACTGATCCCGAACGAGATGACAATCGATCTCTATATGCTTCGTTCGTTCGTGGAAAACGGGATTTTCGGAGATGTGAATGGCCGCCTTGTTATCGCACCAAAGTGCGACAGGCAGAGAAACAGAAACCTGTAAATCACTTAACAAGTAACTGATCCATTTTAGCTCACAAACTGTCGCTGCGAGGCTACGATATTCAGCCTCGGCAGACGAGCGAGACACCGTGCTCTGCTTTTTTGTTTTCCAACTAATAAGCGACTTCCCAAAGAAGATGCAATATCCCGTGAGGGATCTTCGGGTGATATGACATGCAGCCCAATCGGAGTCGCTGTAGGCGGTGATACGGAAATTATTTTCAGCAGAATAGAATAACCCTTGGGAAGGGCGAGACTTCAAGTAGCGAAGAACATGTAACAAGGCGTGCCAATGAGCTTCGCGTGGAGCATGAGTGTGTTGGCTCAATTGTTGCACGGCGTATGTAAGATCTGGTCGAGTGAAACCAAGATACAACAGCTGACCAACCAATGTTCGATACTGAGATGGACTTTCGAGCAGGGGCCCGCAAGACTCCTCTCTGGGAAAACAATGATTCTGAGGCAATGGTGTAGTAGCTGGGCGAGAACCTGTCATCCCAACAGTGGTAAGGAGATCCAAAATATACTTACGTTGATTGAGGTATATGCCATGTGGTGTCCGAATGAATTCAATCCCAAGGAAAAATTTTGCTGGGCCAAGATCTTTGATTGTGAAAACAGAGTCAAGAAACTGCTTTACCCGTGTGATCTCATCAATGCATGAACCCGTGAGAAGAACATCATCGACGTAGACAAGAAGTACCACAAAAATGGAATCCTTCCGAAGGATGAAAAGGCAATGATCGTGAGGAGACTGATCAAAACCGTATGATTGCAGCTGAGAGGTAAATGCAGCATTCCATTGCCTCGAGGCTTGCTTGAGACCATATAAAGATTTTCGAAGCTTGCAAACTCTATTCAATTCAGCCGTATGATACCCTGGAGGCAATTTCATGTAAACATCTTCACCTAAAGTCCCATGAAGAAATGCGTTGTTGATATCTAGCTGTTCCAGCGGCCAACAGTAAGCTGCTGCTAGTGCAATGATAACGCGAACTGACACGGCTTTGGCAACAGGTGCAAAGATATCAAAGTAGTCAACTCCTTCGGTTTGATTATACCCTTTAGCAACGAGTCGAGCTTTGTAGCGTTCGACTGATCCATCTGCTTTGCGTTTGACTTTGTAAACCCATTTACACCCAATAGGTTTCTTCCCTTTCGGCAAAGCAACAACATCCCAAGTCTCATTTTTTTCAAGAGCCTCTAACTCGGCGTTCATAGCTTGCACCCAATCAGTAGATGTTCTAGCCTCCTCGTAGGTATATGGTTCCTTCACATTGTTCAGTTCAGCCAAAAAACACATGTACTTCGAAGAAAGGGAATGGTTAATAACAAAAGGATATGTTTTAGGAGTATAGGAAGATGAGTGAACCTGATTGCAGCAGAGAGAAGAAGTAGAACCAGCTTGTACATTACATGACACATACTCGTTCATCCAATATGGTGGCTTTCGTGGTCGAGCCTTGTCTATAGGTTGGGACAGTAGGTTCGGGTACAACAAGGTTAGGGATAGTCAGAGAAGAAGGTTGACATTGATCTGTCATAGGATGATTTGATATATGAAGTGAGGGTGAAAAAGACTCTGTGGGAACTAAGGGAAAATCTGAGGTAGGTTCAGGAGTATTTGACACTAAAGGGACATGACATTGGGTGTTTAAAGTGTCATCCAAGGCTGGACACGGTAAGACATCATCATAATTGTTATTAGAAGGGGCAGAAACAGACAATGTGCAAAATGGGAAAATGGTTTCATGGAGAATAACGTCCCTGGAGATGAAAATATCCCAGGTTTGGATATCAAGAATCCTATAAGCCTTTTGACCCGCAGGGTACCCCAAAAATACACCCTTAATAGCTCGAGGACTGAATTTTTCTTTATGTGGCAATGTATTGGTGGCAAAACACAAACACCCAAATGGTTTTAAGTGACTGAGATTAGGGACATGATTGTTAAGAATCTCATATGGACTCTTCCAGTGAAGTACAGATGTCGGCAAGCGGTTAATGAGATATGTAGCTGTAAGGATAGCATCACCCCAATATTTTTTTGGTAGGTTAGACTGAAACATGAGTGCACGGGCTACTTGCAATAGGTGTCGGTGTTTTCGCTCAACTATCCCATTTTGTTGAGGTGTGTAGGGACACGATTTTTGGTGTATGATGCCAAGGTTATGAAAAATGGTTTGACACTGAGCACTAGTAAACTCAGCCCCATTGTCACTACGGATGGTCTTCACTGAAGATTGGAACTGGTTTTTTATCAGATTTAGGAAAGTGGTAAGTATGGTGGGAGCTTGGGATTTTGAAGACATGAGGAATGTCCAGACAGATCGACTGTGGTAATCGACGATGGTTAAAAAATAATTGCAGCCGCTAGGTGTAGAATATCTATAGGGTCCCCATATATCGATATGCAATAATTCAAAAGTGGTAGTAGAATGGGTAGAACTAGTAGGAAACTTTAAACGATGTTGTTTCGCTAGAGGACAGACATCACATACTTCACTGGAATTGTCACAAGGAATTTTGAGATTCATATGTTTCATAACATCAATAGAGGGATGTCCCAAACGATTGTGCCAAACACGACTCGATATATGGCTAGTTTTATTGGAAAGACACATGACATTATGGACTAGGTGTTGTTCAGTAGTAAAGGTAGGAGAAAGAGTATTGAGGACTGACTGAATTTTCTGTGGTTTGAAGGATGTTTCGTCAAGAATGTACAGCCGATTCACTATTCTCCCCACCGCAATCACTCGCTTAGTCTGTTGGTCCTGTAGAACACAACATTTTGAGAAAAAGAAGGTGTCAATTCCACCATCAAGAGCGAGTTTATGTATGGAGATAAGGTTATATTTAAAATCAGGGACATGTAAACATTTGAGGAGATGAAAGTCGTCAGTGAACTGAACATCACCAACGTGTTTGACAGATTTAATGCTGCCATCGGGTAAGAATATGGGAGTGAAGCGATCAATGGCTTTGGGATGTATCATATATGTGAGGTCATAGCACATATGATTTGTGGCACCACTGTCCAAGATCCAGAACCACAAACCTATTGAGTCAGCAGAACTTAAATCACACTTAGAACTCATACCTGCGAAGTCCCTCAAATGTGCGAAATTAACCTGAGCTGCATCAGTCTGATGTGTTGTTTGTTTTCCCTTTAGAATCTTCCCAACTTCATTCTGTAACACACTCAGGTTAGCCATTATTGACTGCAAGTCTGTAAGTTCATTTCCAGAGACATCATATGTGTAATCCCCTGCATTCATTGCATGTCCATTTACAGGACTCGACATATGTTTTTGAGGGAGCTTATTTGATCTTTCTTTATATTCGTTCCACCACTCTGGTAGACCATGTAACTTGAAGCACGTATCCTTATTGTGACCGTTTCTTTTGCAATGATCACACCATAACTTCCTTTTCTCTTCCTTAGACATGAAAGATGTTGAAGTTTTCCTTATGCTCCCTTTCTTATGAACAAAGAACGCACTGCTCCCACTGATGTCATGTGTGAACATGCTTGCCTTTCTCTGATTATCAACATTCATAACCATAGAGTATGCCTTGTTTTCATCAGGTAAAGGCTCCATCATCAAGATATGATTCTTCACACTATCATACTGCTCATTTAGCCCTAGCAGGAATTGCATCAAGCGATTTCTTCTGTCCTTCAGCTCGAAGCAGTGTCTAGCAGCACATTCACACTGAACTGGTGGATCGATGTAGCTAATTTCATCCCAGCATCTTTTTAATTTCGAGAAATAGAGATCCAATGGAAGATTCTCTTGTGTAATAGAGGTTATTTCCTTCTGCAAATTGAAAATCTGAGGACCGTTCGAAGTTCCGTATCTGACTTTCAAAGCTTCCCAAAGGACTCTCGCATTTGATGAAAAGGCGTATCCAGCCGCAATTTCTTTTGTCATCGAATTCAGAAGCCACGAAACTATCATGAAATTTACCTGTTCCCATGCCTCGCGATTAACATCAGTCTGAGCTGGTTCCTTGATTCGACGATCAATGAATCCTAGTTTCTTCTTAGCTCCCAATGCTATCTTCATCGCATGACTCCAGGCTGCATAATTATTACTATTCAGCAGATTTGTAACGAGGATTGTTCCAGGTGAATCTGATCCATGAAGATACAGATTATTCTCCTCTGCTCTTCGATTCACGTGTCCAACCTCAGGTTCAGTTGTGGATATCTCATCGTTGTTCTCCATCGTAGCAGTAATCAGAAGGAATATGTAGAAGATTGTGATAGAATTATGGTAGAATTCACAGAATTTGATGAAGAATTGGCTCTGATACCATGATGCGAAGAAAGGAATTTTGCAGAAGATACTTGTGTAGAGAGAACTGTAGAGGAGAAATAGTATTTTTGTGTTTCAGATAATTCTCGATATGATTGATGAGATCACTGTACATGAGCTTATATAGTGTTTGCTCAAATGCCTAAGCTATATAAAGGACTACTGTAACTGTAAGACAAACTGTACAAACTAAATTAAGTGACATCAAAGCTTCGAGAATCAATATCAGCATTGTTATCTCTTGCTCTTGTTTCTGCGTCACCATCCTCTGTATCCTCTATATTCGTTACAGTATCCACTAACTATACCAACTGAAAGCCTAGCTAGGTTGCACTGTAATCTCATTTCTCAGTTTCTCTGGTTTGTGAACTTTCAATTAATCAAGATTTGCTCAATATCAAACGTCAGAGTTTATGTTGTTTTAATGCACGCCCATTTAAATGCATATCACCAAATATATTATATAATCAACTGTCACATGCATGATGCTAAGCAGTGTGGAGGACTGAGCACAGCAGTTCGCCAGGCCATTGGAAAAAGAAGGCTGAGTTTGACTTTGACCAGATATGTTTTGCTAGAATATGGTCATACGTGGGCATACCTTAAACCCAAACGATTATCTAGGATATGATATTTCCTTGACTTTTCTTCATTATTCACTTGTGATCGGTGGTCAACTCAACCTCATCCAAGGAAAAAGAAATGGTACACTAACCGCGTAAGAAGTAATGTTTGCCTGAATGGGCCGCCATTAATCACTGACACTGTATATGAACTAATAACCTCAAACTATTAAAAAAAAAAAAAGAGGAAGCGAAAAAAAAAATGTCCATCACACCCAAATACTCATTCGTGAAATGCACGGACAAAGACGTGGTCTCTTAAAAAAGATGGAACTCTCTAGGGTTTCTCTCACCTAAATTCTCTCCACAAAGCCGCCGCACACAAGAAAATGGTCTTCTCCCCCACCTCCATTAATGGAGGTGGGGGAGGTTTTTTGCTTTCTTTTCTTCAGCTTTTATGCTTTTCCTTTCGTTTTTTTGCTCGTTCTTACAATAAGGCGGAGTGGGACGACTCCGCCTCGACCGACTCCGCTCCACCTTCGCTCGCCACGGTGCCCACCTCACTTTTGTCCGCCACGATCTCCGCCCAACCTTCGGTCGCCGCCGTCTCCGCCTCCGCCAGCCTCCGCTAGGCTCCGTCAGCGCCGCCAGCAGCGCCACCCACCGCCAGCCACGCCAACCTCCCCTTCGGCTTGCCGCACTCGCAGATCCAACCTTTCCACACGACCCGGCTCGCCTGCTGCCTTGCGCCGACACCCCCACCTCGCCGCCAACTCGCCGACCGCCGACCACCGACCGCCGACCGCCGTGCCACACCTCACTATCGTCCACCCGCGAGTCTCCCGTGGGGAGCTCGTTTCTCCCGGCCATTAGGTCGGGAGCTTTTTCTCCCATTGTGGAGCCATTTCTCCCTTGTGGAGCCTCTTCCGATGAAGACGATAACCTCGAGTCGTTGGACAAAATAATGTAGAGTACCGTAGATTTGGATTAATAACCTTCTCTGTCGTATGTTCTATAGATTTTGGTCCAAGTTCGAGGCTTATTTCGTTTTCTGTCGGCTTGTTATTTTGTTTTTGTGATGCATTGCTCCTTGTGAGCCTTTGTTTCTCTACCGGATACTGTGTTACCGGAGAGACCCTTTGGGCTATTTAGTCCATGTATCTTTGTTTATTAATGAAATTTATCGTTTCCAGAAAAAAAAAAAAAAAAAATGCACGGACAAAGAGGATAGAATTAAAAATTACAAAATAATACATATGACGAAGCAAACGAAATACACTACTGCAATATTGAATACCATATATATATGCATGGAAGGAAGGCAAGCATGTGATACTGGGAAAATTATTGCAGCAGCAGTTGTGCTAGCCATATGTATTTACTGCAATGGACACCATACTGGTGAATACATTTACTTCTCCAATCTCCCCCACAACTAACCCATTCCCATCCCTTCCTTGCTTTATTAATAATCACTTGTTACCTCAACATCTCTTCACCACTTTACTTATTTTTTTTTTTTTTCGGAAACGATAGCTTTCATTAATAAACAAAGATACAGGGACTAAATAGCCCAAAGGGTCTCTCCGATAACACAGTATCCGGTAGAGAAACAAAGGTTCACAAGGAGCAATGCATCACAAAAACAAAATAACAAGCCGACAGAAAACGAAATAAGCCTCGAACTTGGACCAAAATCTATAGAACATACGACAGAGAAGGTTATTAATCCAAATCTACGGTACTCTACATTATTTTGTCCAACGACTCGAGGTTATCGTCTTCATCGGAAGAGGCTCCACAAGGGAGAAATGACTCCACAATGGGAGAAAAAGCTCCCGACCTAATGTCCAGGAGAAACGAGCTCCCCACGGGAGACTCGCGGGTGGACGATAGTGAGGTGTGGCACGGCGGTCGGCGGTCGGTGGTCGGCGAGTTGGCGGCGAGGTGGGGGTGTCGGCGCAAGGCAGCAGGCGAGCCGGGTCGTGTGGAAAGGTTGGATCTGCGAGTGCGGCAAGCCGAAGGGGAGGTTGGCGTGGCTGGCGGTGGGTGGCGCTGCTGGCGGCGCTGACGGAGCCTAGCGGAGGCTGGCGGAGGCGGAGACGGCGGCGACCGAAGGTTGGGCGGAGATCGTGGCGGACAAAAGTGAGGTGGGCACCGTGGCGAGCCAAGGTGGAGCGGAGTCGGTCGAGGCGGAGTCGTCCACCTCCGCCTTATTGTAAGAACGAGCAAAAAAACGAAAGGAAAAGCATAAAAGCTGAAGAAAAGAAAGCAAAAAACCTCCCCCACCTCCATTAATGGAGGATGGGGGAGAAGACCATTTTCTTGTGTGCGGCGGCTTTGTGGAGAGAATTTAGGTGAGAGAGAAACCCTAGAGAGTTCCGTCCATTAGATTAGCAAAAAATACCACTTTACTACTTCACATCAGTCAAAGAACTCACTATACTCTACCTTATTACCTAGGATATAAAAAAAAAAAGAAAAGAATGTCTGATTATACGCATCGTCTTTGTCTTGCTAGGAGGCTCTTTATTATGGTCATCCTTGTTCTGAGGACTACGAGCGGTCAAGGAGAAGAAGTAAGTGAAAGGGGAAGAACTTTAGTCCCAGCTATGTTCGTCTTCGGCGACTCGCTCATAGACAACGGCAACAACAACAACAACTTGCCTTCTCTTGCGAAAGCAAACTACTTCCCTTACGGCATAGATTTCCGAGGCGGGCCCACTGGTCGCTTCTGCAACGGCTACACCATGGTCGACACCATTGGTACGTCGTAAACTCACTCACCGCCACATGTTTATTGCTGTGTCTTCGTCCTTACAAATATATATGCGCTGCTTATTACAAGCAAGTTTGACGACGAGCCCTTTGTATATGTGTATATGGCCAGCTGAACTGCTCGGACTACCTCTGATT